>RQTK01000143.1:152305-309584 GCA_003991915.1 Elysia chlorotica
AGAAGAAGAAGAAGAAGAAGAAGAAGAAGAAGTGTTTAAGTAAGGCCTCTATGGCAAAAAAACAACCAAAAAACATTTTATTAGGACGAAAAATGAGAGTAAAGAATTCCATGGCTTATATATTTATAGAAAGAAAAGAAATAAACTGATGGTAAAATATATCGAAGTCTAGAAAGGTTTAAATAATACTGGAACAGTTTACGCACGAGCGTTCTATGCGGGTGTAACAACTCTTGATAGAAGTATGAAAAAGAAAAAAAGAAAGTAAAATAAGATTAAAAAAATAAAATGGGAAACAAGTGAAAAGGCCTACATTGGTACAACAGCCCCTGGGGTGACACGACTCTACCACCAGGCGGGGGCGCAGAGCCTCCCCGGTATCTGCGTTAGGATAGGAACACAAAGTGAAGACGATTAATCAAATAGCACTCACACATAAATCACACACACAACTCGCACACAAAACTGACGTTGTGGCTGCAGGGCAGGCAAAGCGGCTTCTCTGGTGAGTGCTGTGGACTAATGATAATGATCTAATCGAACAGATCTACAGAGATTTGATTAGGGTGGACCAGCTGAAATTTGAACCCTGGACGATCTGTTAGCCCAGAGCACCTTCAGCCGACTGAACTATCTGGCACCATAAACGCCTAAGAAGCCCCGTCCACTTTTGATGGTGGTGTCAGAGCTTCGATCTCAAACTGCTCTCAGCGCCAATATCAATTGATAGAGAAACTTGGGTGGCGATTCATTTGTAATTATTGAGTCTCTAGTTAAATAATTTGAGGCCGACTGTGTGGCTACTAATAATTGGTGCTTTGTTTGGGTCAAGGCAGAATAGACTGGGAGTCTTATCTTCAGCCAAGGACACGTTCGATGTTCGTTTATCGAGGGAACCATGAAAACAATCTATGTAAATCACAGATATTGATAATTCTTACCAAAATTATCACGAACAACAACAACAACAACAACAACAACAACAACGACAGCAGCAACAACAACATTCGTTAATATTATTATTATTATTATCATTATTACCATCATCAATATCGCCCATAAAAAGTCATTATTATTATCATCACGACCATAATGGTGAATATTTCAGCCTGCCACACACGGGTAGATCCGAGGCCAGGATAGTATTGTGGCGATCGCTTTGTTTGAACCAAGAGTACGATATTGATCAACGTAATCGAGGCAGTGGATCGGGCAAGACGACACAAATAAATCAATGGATTGGAAAAGAGAAAGAGAGAAAGGCACCAAAGAATTCAGTGGGTTATGTGTTGTTGAACTGGCTAGCAGAGTTCGCCCCAGAGTTGATAACCCCCCTCCCCTTACCTGGTATTCATACGATTCCTCGCGAAGCCTCGGGCAGGTAGGTTATTGTTGAGAGAGGAAGAGAACCACCTTGATAAAGCACGGCTTTAATGGATAAATAACACCGCCCGGTAGGATATATATGTTACCATGTCCTCTATATACTTCATGGTGTTTAATGACACGAGCAGAAGAGTGTTCCAGTTGGAAATAGGCCTATTCAAATGTTCGATAATGTGTTCGGGAGGTAGCCCAATTAAAAAATAAACCAATGACCATTACAATATCGCCCATAAAAAGTCATAATTATTATCATCACGGCCATCATCAATATCCCCCCCCCCAAAAAAAAAACAAAAAAAACAAAACAACAACAACCCAACTCTCAGATCCCACCAGCCTCTGGCGTGTGTGAGCGGTAGAGCGGATGTGGGATCAATGCCCAAGCTTGTTTTACTCACGGCCCTGGCCCGTAACTCGGCGAAAGACACATCGCTCGCGAAACGGTAGCTTTTGTTTGCCCAATAATGCCCGAACAAACAGCAGGAATCGGGCTATGGTCTGAAATGATCTGCTCGGGTCTATGCGGACTCCCGACTTTCCGCGGATGTACGTGTACACCGGAGCATGCTTATCTTGGACGCGGGCGGTCGGCGGGAAACGTTGGCAGAAACAAGGCATGCTGCTAACAATGGGCGACGTGATGCGTTTTCAGCGAAATACTTTGTGGGGAAATCAAAATGAAATAAAACGATGCAGTGAGCAGGCACCGAGGCTTACCAAAACAGAGTCAATGGTAACTCCCTGTCGGAAGAACAGTGCGCATGCGTACGACGAATAGTCAGAATATGGATCTTTAAAATATATGTAACTTGGAATGATCATGAGATATCACAGCAAAATAGTTTTTGTTTGCCCAATAGTAATTTATCTAGCAAACGACAGAACCGATTGATTTAATGAAATGATAAATGTACAGCACGATACCGATCACTCGTTCA
The DNA here is from genome assembly GCA_003991915.1 of Elysia chlorotica. Lineage (NCBI taxonomy): Eukaryota > Metazoa > Mollusca > Gastropoda > Plakobranchidae > Elysia > Elysia chlorotica. Next base: position 154,630 of record RQTK01000143.1, read on the forward strand.
GGAAATACAAAAGACCACCGTTTTAAATCTTTCAGTATACCTTATATCCACTTGTACAAGGAAATGCACAAGGACTGTATATCTCTGTATGGCCCTCTTGCCATCTCTTTGTCACATCCACTAACATTTTTAAATTCCAAACTGTATGCTAACCGACACTTTTTGTTCTATATCCACACGGTGAAGAGAGAAAAGGAACAAGAGATCAGTTTTGGTTATTTCGCCCAACAAAGCTGCAATGGTTTTGCCCCATGGAAACCCGTTTTATTTTTGTATTGCCATGTAATGCGACAAGACATGCCATCGAAATGTTTGTCTTCGCGTTAAAACAAAGCAGGCCGTCTGGGATAAGATATGAGAGAGAGGAGAGAGAGAGAGAGAGAGAGAGAGAGAGAGAGAGAGAGGGGTGGATCACTATTCAAAATCTAATAAAGAAATACCCCCCGCCTCCTCTAAAAATACACCGCTTCCCTCTCCTCGATTTTCCAACAAATTTGAAATGAAAATTTGATCCATAACTGCTTGAAAATTGATTCTGTGTTTCTCTTTTGCTTCTCCACGTTGCACGCACAAATTCATATATTTAATTCCGACTTGCCCCTTCTCCAATGATATTTATTTCCGCCCTTCACTCTGCCTCAGTGAGTGTGCTGTTCTATTTAAATTACAATTTCCCAGCTGCGGGAGCTGGAGAAGAGAGAGAGAGAGAGAGAGAGAGAGAGAGAGATCCGCCCTTCACTCTGCCTCAGTGAGTGTGCTGTTCTATTTAAATTACAATTTCCCAAGGGGCTCTCTTTCCGACGAGCGGATAATATCCCTTTTCCCCACCATCGTCCTCGCTTTAGACCAGACACGTAATGACTTTTTAGTTTTAAAAATAAACCTTAAAACAGATGCACACATCCATGACAGCACAGCGTCATCCGTTATATAAACATAACTCTCATGTTGCATAATATCAGTGGTAAGACATGTTACTGGATTAAAAAATGTTTCAATCTGCAATAGGAATTGTAGAGAGTTTATGAACACAGCGCCTTCACTCCTCCCTTTCATCCCTCTCATATCAGTTAGTATTCAAAGCCTTAACATGATCAGCGTGTGTTTTCCTTTTGTTTTTGAATTCTTTCTTTTCTATTTGCAAATGATGAATCAGAATGCTTTGTTCATATTATTAATACGATCAATGTACAACGGCTGTGTATGGGGCAAGATAGAGAGAGGGACGCATCGACATCGACAAGACAACAAACCAACACAATCAAGCTTACCTGGTATCCATACGATTCCTCGCGAAGCCTCGGGCAGGTAGGTTATTGTTGAGAGAGGAAGAGAACCACCTTGATAAAGCACGACTTTAATGGATAAATAACACCGCCCGGTAGGATATATATTTACCATGTCCTCTATATACCACATGGTGTTTAATGACACGAGCAGAAGAGTGTTCCAGTTGGAAATAGGCCTATTCAAATGTTCGATAATGTGTGCGGGAGGTAGGCCCAATTAAAAAATAAACCCATGACCATTACTTTCCTTTTGTTTTTGAATTATTTCTTTTCTATTTGCAAATGATGAATCAGAATGCTTTGTTCATATTAATACGATCAATGTACAACGGCTGTGTATGGGGCAAGATAGAGAGAGGGACGCATCGACATCGACAAGACAACAAACCAACACAATCAAGCGGAACGCTCAGGAAGTATTTGCCTGCGCGGATTGCTCCAGGGATGCAGCCTGTACAGGTATCCACAACATCAAAGGCGACTTTGATGCCCCGATAATATTTACAGTTTCAGTATAGTACTGCAGGGATATCTTCTAATACTTGTGAGAAATAAAAAACGAAGCAAGAAAACGAAGTATTGCATTATAGAAACACCACCATCAAACAAGGCTGATGCGATATCGTACTATGCTAATATCATTTATGACCCGGCTCAATAATACATTTGAAAAAAGGGAAAAAAGGAAAAAGTATATATATAATAAAAAAAAAAAATAATGATGGAAAAGTAGACGACTATAACTTAAAGAATCTCAGCGGGCCACGCCTTCTTGCAATGAGATCTGGGCAGAGTGTGCCATGTTTGCGATGCTGGTGAATATTTCAGCCTGCCACACGATTACAGGTATGTTCCCACATATCCCACTCCGCACGGGCTACCCGCTATACCAGATAAAAACAAAAGTCTCGGAGAAAGAACAACTCTCACCGCTACTCCTTTGAATAGTGTGCAACTGTTTATACTACAAAAAATTAATTTCCCAGCAAGTGAAGGGGATAATACATGCTCGTTTTCCTACGCACCGAAATGCATTGATCGGTGGCCGCGCCCTGGCAGCCATCTGGAGGCGGGACACACCAACCAGGATGCCAGCGTTTCCAATGGTAACCGAGCGTCCACTAAACGTCCCCAGGGATGGCTGGTCCGACCAGCACGGGAGCTACGACCCTCAGTTCTCTTTATATAATACATTGTGTCCCTGGACTAGAAACTCTAGCCTGCTCTATACATTGTATCCCTGGACTGGAAACTCTAGCCTGCTCTATACATTGTATCCCTGGACTGGAAACTCTAGCCTGCTCTATACATTGTATCCCTGGACTGGAAACTCTAGCCTGTTCTATACATTGTATCCCTGGACTGGAAACTGTAGCTTGTTCTATACATTGTATCCCTGGACTGGAAACTCTGGCCTGCTCTATACATTGTATCCCTGGACTGGAAACTCTAGCCTGTTCTATACATTGTATCCCTGGACTGGAAACTCTAGCCTGCTCTATACATTGTATCCCTGGACTGGAAACTCTAGCCTGTTCTATACATTGTATCCCTGGACTGGAAACTCTAGCCTGCTCTTTACTTTGTATTCTTGCACTGGAAACTCTAGCCTGCTCTTAACTTTGTATTCTTGCACTGGAAACTCTAGCCTGTTCTATACTTTGTATCCCTGGACTGGAAACTCTAGCCTGTTCTATACATTGTATCCCTGGACTGGAAACTCTAGCCTGTTCTATACATTACATCCCTGGACTGGAAACTCTCTTTACTTTGTATTCTTGCACTGGAAACTCTAGCCTGCTCTATACACTGTATCCCTGGACTGCTGGAAACTGTAGCTTGTTCTATACATTGTATCCCTGGACTGGAAACTCTAGCCTGTTCTATACATTACATCCCTGGAAACTCTAGCCTGTTCTATACATTACATCCCTGGACTGGAACCTCTAGCCTGCTCTTTACTTTGTATTCTTGCACTGGAAACTCTAGCCTGCTCTATACATTGTATCCCTGGACTGCTGGAAACTGTAGCTTGTTCTATACATTGTATCCCTGGACTGGAAACTCTAGCCTGTTCTATACATTGTATCCCTGGACTGGAAACTCTAGCCTGCTCTATACTTTGTATCCCTGGACTGGAAACTCTAGCCTGTTCTATACATTGTATCCCTGGACTGGAAACTCTAGCCTGTTCTATACATTGTATCCCTGGACTGGAAACTCTAGCCTGCCCAGCGTCTCGCAGTCCCCAGGGGTGCCATTTCCTGCGTTGGGCGGGCTGGCCGTGGACAAAATATGGCTCTCAGTGAAGGAGACTAGATCTACTACTTGCCTTACATATACAGTGCTCTCGGAAATATCAGGACTGAGAATTTGGTGGCACAGAGGAGAAGGAATAGAAGTAAGAAAAGGGGAGAGGGAGAGAGAAAGAGAGAGAGAGAGAGAGAGAGAGAGAGAGAGAGAGAGAGAGAGAGAGAGGGACGCCCCAGCCTGTGTCGTGCAGAAGCTAGCAGCATGGGTCGTGACCCCGGAGTTTAGCCTATGGATGAATGTTTAATGACTTCGCTTTTAGTGTTATTGCCATCGATCTGGTGATCAGCATTACCCATCCACTTCTGTGCCGGCCTGTGATCAGTCTCTATAGGGCGGACACAAAACACGACACTCACACAGAATAATCGAGCGGGAATAGTAAACGGCCGATAGATGATAATTATTGTTAACCGACTCAGGGATGGAGAAAGAGGGGGGGTCAGGTGGGCGATTCCCCCCTTGAGGCTAAAAATTTTACAAGATTTGCGTCCCGTTAGAGAGGCTCCAAGAATGTCCCTGAGATGATAAAGGGTTACAGTTGTAAAAGACATAATTTGTCGCTAACAGATATTTGTCGGTAAACAGTAGGTACAACGGAATTTCTTCTTTACCGCTTTCCATTTAGACCAATATTGTATTGTTTATTGCGTATATAAATATCCGTCTAAACGAAGTTTATTCTGCATCTGCTCTAATTTCATTTATCAGAACTTCGATAAATTTTCAACAAATGTGCATGTAGTGTGCGTACATTTCATGAAGGAATAAACACGAATTTCTGCTTTATTTTTTCTTAACACAAGATGGGAGCAAAACACGCCATTATCACACCGAAACTTTACTACCAGTATATATATATAAATTAATATTAGATGCAGGATAAGCCGATCGTCCGCAACAATGTAACTTTCACATAAGATACATCTCGGTTAGAAGTTACCAGACCAGCGCGCATGTTAATTATCAATAAGCTTAAAATGTTTGGGCAAGGTTTCGTCATTACAAAAATCAATAGATCTGAGTCAAATTAAAAACACCCTAGCATGAATCAATTTGTCAAAGTAAAGACGTCCAGGATTGATAAAAATGGACAAATCGGTTTTTACGGAGGCATAAACTATGCCGACAAGATAAACTAGAGTTCGGTAACTGTGATGAGGTCAACTGCAGTGCCGATACGGATAAAACGGAATTATGCAAATTTAATAAATAATAAAAAGACATAGCATGTCGCAAGTGGTCCTCGTGACTGTGGATTTAGACTTAGTGCAAACAATGAGAACTGAAAGGTAGTAATGAGAAAATTATTTGTTTCATTAAAAAACAAAAAAAAAAAACCCGGCGATGTCGCCAACCTTTCGCAATTTTAGGGGTTAAAGTTTTCCGGACGACGGAATAGAGAGAGAGAGAGAGAGAGAGAGAGAGAGAGAGAGAGAGAGAGAGAAATGGAAGCAGATACAGATTAAAACGCCAGAAATATAAATTGTTATTAGACTGCGCAAAAACAGATCAAAGGGAAATGGGTAATAAATAAACACGCTAAAGCGAGAGTCTAAGGCTCCAGTAAATATACCAGCAATAATACATTAATACATTATTATACACAATTCGACCCTTCTCATTAATTGATCAACCACGAGGATTGAAATCAATTGATCTTATGTACTTCTTGGATTTAAGATTTAAAACAAAAGCAAAAAAATAAAAAAATAAAACCTAAGAAGAGTGGCATCTGGTGGCTGAACAACTCTGGGAACAAAGAAGCTGAAAATAACTTGAATAAACCGTCCACAAGCATTTCATTCCGATCCGAGTTATTCAGAGCTGTCTTCTTTAACAAATCTGCCATTCATTGACATAACACTACGCAAAGAAATGCACTGTTCCAAACCATTAAGCTTTCGCATTTGAGAAAACTAAGAACATTCATTCTGAGATAAATACCGACCTATGAACAATTGTTCGCGCGATCGATACACTGAGTTATTTATTGTAAGCGCCTGTAGTTTCTGTGTTGTGTGATAAAACTGATATCTAGATCATAGAATATTTTAAACAACTCTAGTCGTTAACTACCTTCCCCCCTTTCCTCTAGTCTGTCACACTAGACCTTGCCGTCTTTGCGCCAACATTTCTCTTCCCATTTTCAATCGCTGCCATACCGCCTTCACCTGTTTCTTTTAAAAAATTTTTTTCTAAAACCCAAACAAAATGTTCTGTGGTTCGATGTTTCTACCCCTCCCTTTTTTCTTCTAGTAAAGTCTGGATATTCGTGAATATAGCAAAATTTCAACCATCCCAGTGGGCTGTTGTCACCAGATATCGATTGGCACCAAACTGCTGGTTGGACTTAGACCAGGGTACAGCTGCAAGCAACATACCAGGCTGCAGTTCAGAGCCAGACCAATATTATTGTTGCCAAACATGTCACATAGGAACAAAACTGGTGCATTTTTTGTTACTTTTTCGTGTGTCTTATCTCTCTCTCTCTCTCTCTCTCTCTCTCTCTCTCTCTCTCTCTCTCTCTCTCTCTCTCTCTCTCGTTGTGTAAACTCACTTAATTCAGGACTGGGGGTCGGAACAATTATTAACAGTTGAATGGTGGAGAGTTTACATATATTCAAAGTTTAAGTATGTATTAAGTTGCGAGAAAGCGAAACCCAAATTAAAAAAAAAACCCAAAAAAAAAAAAAAAAAAAAAACGCAAGGAAATTAAATCACCCAATAAATCTAAATTAAGTATTACGGGCGTTATTATACACACATAGCCTACTCCCCATTTCACTCGGTTTGGCGTACAACAGGTGGTTTTCTAATTATCAGAGCGATCACTTTATTAAAGGGAAAGCGTTACAGTTATCTCAGGCTATCAAAATTAACGCTCATTACTAACTCTGATATTACGTATCCGATGTTTTGCCTGGTGTACGGCAGAGAAAGATAAACAGAACGTGAAAGAAAACCGAGAGAGAGAGAGAGAGAGAGAGAGAGAGAGAGAGAGAGAGAGAGAGAGAGAGAGAGAGAGAGAGAGAGAGAGAGAGAGAGAGAGAGAGAGAGAGAGAGAGAGAGAGAGATACCGATCGATCAACCCCCAAATTTAAGCATTGAACCAGCCCAAATTTATACAGAAGGAAAAAAAAAACAAACAAACAAACAATATTTTATTGTATTAAAACTGTACATAAGATAGTTCACCCCAAGCTCAGTTTGTCAAAAAACAGAAAAGATGGGCCAGCCTTTTGTTCCACAACAAACCAAAACTGGCACTTGAAGATATCTATCTTTCAATCTGACACAGGCCTGTTGGATGGAAATAGCCATCAATATTCATAGGACAAGGACATGGATACGCGTACAACATACAGTAGTTTTAGTAGTAAGAAAGAGAAGGCCAAACGGTGTACTTACGACATTTCGCCATAGGCGGCAAAGGCTTCTCTGAGCTGGTGCTGTTCTATGTCGGCACTGAGGTCCCCTACAAACACGTGGAAATGTTCTGAGGAGAGATAGAGTGCAGGGTTGAATACATGGAGGAATAATGTATGCTGAATGCAATGTTAGGCATAGACTTAGTTTCAGCGAGGCAGAGGGCGCAGACGATTTCTCCACTACAATAACCACCAGCATTATTATTTATGCCTCAGGTGTTAACAGACGATTTTAAAAACGCTTTTCTTACATAAAAAAAACCCGTGACACCTATCGCATTCCACAAGGAGCATTCATTAGACATGTGACCCCGACAACCTAACCAAAAATCACGACTGCGGGTTTCGAACCCGCACAAAAGAAATAGAATATGGAAATGGTCGAACGTTCTACAATTAAACGACCTCACCGAAGCGGCGAGCTGACAGCAACATAACGAGAAGACAGGCGAACCATCGGGCAGATAATGATCCTATAGCTGGAGATGATGGAGGGAATCGGCTGCGGACAACCAACGTCTGTTTTCCCAGAGAAGCCCTCAATAACCAGCCCAGCCGCGGCCCAGGCAAGCCAGTTTTGAGTGATCACCTGTACACGATTGCCATCGGCCCTTGATCAACGACCTCTTCCCCTCCCCCTTCAATACCTCCCTAATCCACAAGTTCACTGATCACTATCTTAACACCCATGTCCTTCCACAATCCACGAAAGTTTTACTTGGACATCAATAATTATTATAAAAGGGAAAACAAACCATACCAGCTTGCCCAATTATCACTAGAGTGGGGGAGGGAAGGGTAGTGGTCCTTCCCAGGGGATGGTGATCTGTAAAAATTGATGGAGGACGATCGGGTGTGGGCGAAAAGCACGCTAGTCCCATAGCCCTGATCAGTGGGACACATACATATGTCCAATAGAGATAGATACTCAATACTAGCTGAGGTTCCTCACTTATTAATTACTTCCTCCCGGGGTGAAAGAAGCAGGACGCATCGATCATTATAATCCACTGAGTGGAGCCGATAGTTGTAACGACCCGTAGGCTTTCAGATGATAGCCATGACACTGGAAAACGGTGGAGAGAGAGATACAAAGATAGACAGAGCGACGAGGGCTAGAGCACGTACGTAGGATGAAATACTAGAAATCTAGTAAATCATGACACGCGAAATAACAAAAACAAAACCCTGCATAATCTATTCACCAGAACCACCGAAACCAAAACATGGTAGGAGAGAATAATACAACATTTTAAGTTCACCTGACGTGAAGTGGAACATGTATTACCATTTCAGAATTTGGCATGCAGACAGGTCCACGAAAACGCAAAATAAACTTCCCTGTAGTACACGTATCTTGTGATCAGCTAATTACAAGTCCTTTAATGATTGTTCCCTATCCTTCAGCTAAGAAAGATGAGGGATTTTGGATGATCGTGGCCTTGAACAGTACCCCCCCCCCTTCCCCAAATAACTGTACCTATCAGTCACTATCCGTGCCGCACACGCATACATGGACAGTGGTTCTCTCTTCCTTGTGTCAGTCCGTGATCTATGAACCGGGCGTCCCAGCGCCCCACCAGCCCCCCTCCCCCAGATCGAAGCGTGTAATTATGTTAGAGAGCAGGACAGGCGAGTCATCTCTTTCTAATCAGCCGTCGCGGCCTCTTCTCAGCCCGTCACCCGCCCCTGGCCCGGCTCTGATTGAAACGGAAACAAAGACAAAAATACGAGAGAGAGAGAGAGAGAGAGAGAGAGAGAGAGAGAGAGAGAGAGAGGGGGGGGGTGCCCAGTAAGAGAAACGACAGAGGTGGAGAAAAGGCAGTTATGAAAACACCTAGACCACCAAGGTAACAAATTTATAGTCCGAGCAAAACAGATGTATCGTTAAGCGTTGTGTTGTTGTGTGTGTGTAAAAGCAAAAACAAAATTAGAAACTCGTGCATTTCAAGCAGAGGCGGAAAACACAACATATTGGGTAAACCCGGTACACGCGAGACTGGAGGAATATTGAAATACGAGGACAGGAAAAAAAAGAAAAAAAGGCTATAGTGTAGAACAATGCAACGGAAGAAAGCGCGAGCCAGGAGGGAATATGATTAACCCGTGCGTCCGGCGCACAATCCAAACTCTATTGGAAGGTCAGGGACCCCTGGCCCTATATCTAGCCTGACTGGAATCGGGGAGGTCAAACCTTCATTGAACTCATCTAGATCTAGTCCAGAATTGACTTGTAGAGCCATCAAGGTAAAATAATACCGGCAGTGGAAACTCAATTTTGAGGAAGATCAAGGCGTGGAGTACTTTATGTCTAGCGAGTGGGACTGATCTAATGGCATCGCAACCCACCGTAGAAGCTCTATTCCTAAACCAGGGATAAAACTCATGGTCCATCATTAGGGAACAATGAATCGAGCCCAGAGACAATTCTCAGCTCCAAGCGCGGGCAATGAAGACAGGTGGTGGGGCCACCAAACCAATTTACTGTCGATTCACTAAGCTCTCTCAATAGAAAACAAAATTTATGACCCGGGTCCGAATCCATAATACCCGTGCGGCATTCATGAATCAACTTGAGAGCGAGGGTAGATGTTAAACATCCAGCCCAGGCCCCATCTATTATGAAAGGCGATGCTTCCAGCCGGCGGGAGACAAATCGTGACATGCTCGGGAGGAGAACCAGATCTACAGACAGACAGAATGACACCGTGTGAAATAATAATGTAAAGCCTCGCCTCACGCGCGATTTTCGATAGACGTAAACACTGAAACTTTTATGAGGGCGCGTCCAATAACAATGGGCGGGACGTTACAACACCACGACCACAAATGGGCAGAAAGTTACCAATAACCACACTACAAACGACAGGTAGGCACCGGACCAAAGAAACAAGGCATCGCTGCTATTTCCAACGTTCAAAGCTGATATCATCAATACACATTGTTTTAAATGATCGGGAGTAACAAAAAGTAACAACGAAAGAGTGAAATGTTCCTTGATCTAAGATAAACTGTTATCGCCTAAAACAGTGATCATAAAAGGTTAATTTAACCTTTAACTTAAAGGAGGAAATGTCATCGATACCTCCCCCCCCCCCCCTGATATTAGCAGGATGATTGTTGATATTTTCATTTAAAAATGAAAAAGAGTAGAAATGAGAGATAACATAGTTATAAGTATTCAACTAGACGTTTCAAAAATGTTTCTTCTTATATACTTATTATATCACCCTCTTGAATAATTTGCCAACGTCCCAAAAGTCACGACATCACAGAAGGACGCGAGAGGTTTTTCTAAGAGCAGCAGTAATAGTATCTCCACTTTAATAAATAGCCTATATATAAACAGATCCACACTGACACAAAAAATACATATGCACATATATTTAATTAGGGCAGCTAAGGGTGGGACTCTCTCAAGCCTGGCAGACATTTAATGTTCAATTGATTATTACTAAAATCGTAGGCCTAGAACAAAAATACATAGAATGTAAGGTCTTCGTATAGATCTAGAATTACAAGAGGTTGAAATGGAAAGACGTTGGACTAGGTGTGTTGAAATTGAAAATACAGAGACCTGCAATACCTCTACCTTCACAAAATACAGATACATATATCTGGATTTCGAAATTCAAAACCAACCCAACTTTTACCTTTTATTACGCCCACTGCACCATTTGTTCAGGCGATAGGTGATGTTTAATGTTTTGGTCTAAAAGAAAGGAGGAAAAACAAGCACGCGCTCCAGGCTGAATCAACATACGTGCATTTAAAATGTTTGCGGACTAATCGGCTATGGAAACATGTATGCATTCTTTATTCCGAGGCAATTATCAAATTATCAAATTTCTACACGTAGATAGCTGTAAAGCTCTACCGCGATGGCTGGCAAAAATGTAAGAACTATTTGGCAACCTTTCAAGATGAGGGTCTGTAAGTAGAGGACCATGACGCGGTGAGTACCGTAAGTCTGAACCTCTTGGGCATGACTTCCAATTTCGATCCGCGCCACGCCAGCTGCCGTTGGTTCAATATTTGACTTGTAGAAGGCACACACGCCATGTTGTTACAACCTCTAATCAAACTCACAACTCATCAAGTCAGATACAGTCCTAGATGTTACTGGTGCGGATAGACCACTGAATGCGAGATAGCGTTTTACCAACGCCACACTCACTTTACCAGATGCTACATGTATTCATCTTGAAAACAAACCGCTTTAACTGTCACAACTACATCACTACACAAAGACTCATTTGAAAAGAGGCGGAAGCTGTTAACCAGAAAACCCTCTAACTAAACACCCAGCATCTTGTTATCAGATGCCTGCATCTATGCTTTCAGTTGAAGCGCACGTACATGTGTAAACAAAAAAGTGCCATACGAGAATCAGTCATAGATGTCACATACAAATAATTACTGCTCTACGTACCCACCAGAAAAAAACTGAATTTAACAATATGTACTGGCAAACCAGGCAACCAATTTACTAACTAGACTGGCCCAGAGACTACAATATGGACGCCTCAGTGCCTGGCTAATTGTTCGGTATTCAGTTCAAACCCCGTGAGTACACAGCTGCCAGCCAAACCAGAGCGGGGAGTCTCGCACACCACCCGGGCAATGCTGTCAGGCTCTAGTTCTCACCAGGAGCTCTAACATTTAATTTGTTGGTTTGAGACCACGGGGAAAGGCGGGGGTGAAGGATTCACACACGTAAATCACAGTGGCGAATTTAAATAAAAAGTAAAGGTATCAGGAGCAAGAGAATAGGAAATAAAGAAGAAAATAGGGTGTAAAGAGAGAGAGAGAGAGAGAGAGAGAGAGAGAGAGAGAGAGAGAGAGAGAGAGAGATGAAACTACTCACTGCTTGTATCCTGTTTGGGCGCCGTGCTTGGTGAGGCCGCCCAATTGACCTTCATCTCCTGCAAAGAGAGAAAAAAAACAGTTAATAAAGCCAATAAGCATGTACAACTGAATTGTAAACACAAAGTCTTAAACAACGAGACTGATGAAAACACAGTTTAGACAATCAGCAGAGATGTTCCACTGTTAACAAGAAAAAAAAATCGGGAATGTTCAGTTTTGGAGGTAAACAAAACAAAACTGTGTCGCTAGAGAAAGATAATAATTATATAAGGGCATCGATGTCGATGCGGTTAGTGGAAAGGGAGATCTTGGGGGGGGGGGGGGGGGGTAGTTGGAAATCCAGGGATATAATTACGTTAAACTGTCCCGTGCCCTCACTGGTGCCCGCTGGCCTTGCAGTGAACGGCCAACAGAGGGCAGAAATCAATAGAAGGGCCGAGTGGACAGCCGCACAGGCAGCGGAACTGGCTTTAGCATGTTTGGAGAGAGAGAGAGAGAGAGAGAGAGAGAGAGAGAGAGAGAGAGAGAGAGAGAGAGAAGATACGGGGCAGGATACTGTAGAGCCAACAGGTTCATGCAAAGTTTGAAGTATTTTGAAAACACATACAAAGAAACTACAAAACAGACAAGAGAAATCAAAACCGTGCAATATCTTTACTTGCAGATGCGACCAATCCACGATTAAAAACCTTGTGTAAAACAATCGATAGCGGATACAAATAATTTTTCCAACAACCTAAACAAAGTGACGATACTCATTGAGAGATGGAGACAATGCCGGCAATATTTATAAAAAGTGTTAAAACAGTACGGCTTTCATACAATTCTGAGCAATCAATGACCAATAGTAATATTTTCAGGCAATAAAACAGATATAAAAGCTGGGAATTCGAGAGACACCGAAAATAAAGCTACATTCACTCAAATCTAACAACGGAAGAATAGAACAAGAAAAACACTGCCATGTTTATTCGTTATATGGAACCTTTCATCCCAACGACACGACTTTCTATATCTTGAGGACGCGGAGAGTGAACCAGCATCTGTGGAGTCTCCAACTCGGCACTGTCATTTCCTCTCGGCCCGAAAAAAAGACGCCCTCCCCAGTGCGAGTGCCAGCACCCACGATACAGAGCAGAGCGTAGCACGCAGGTCACTGGTCAGCCCACACGGACACACGCCATACGTCCAGGCGAGTCAACCAGTCACGGCGGCAGCACCCTAACCATGGGCACGGAACGACACAACCACCCTGGTTCGATTCAACTCGCCATGGGTGAGTACAAGAAACAGAACGACACAGTCACGTTTTTATGTGAACCACACCTAACAAAACTTAGTAAGATGTGGAGGAGCGCGTTTTAACTCCACCCGAAAAAAAGCCCAAACGTGGAAAAGGCAACCCTATCCAGCAAACGTATTACATGATCCCAGGCAGCAGAAGTCTGGGCCGAGCCTGTAGTATCTAACCCTCGTGTGGAAATAAAGCACGCACGCCCATCTCGGGACCCGCTCCAAGGTTCCGTTGGAAAACATTTATCGTCACTCGTCCGCCGACATCGACCCGGCCTTCAGTTAAACTTGTCCTCTGTATTTACTATCAATTAATCTCACTAATGGTCCAGGGGGAGAAGCGGTACCGGGGTTAAGCCTTTTGCTAAAAATCGATGAACGCGGTTATTTCTCAATATCATGACTTGTATGGCGGAAATAGTGTCAGACACTAGAATGTTACTCGGACTAGATTAGGGACGCCGACACTTGCATAATCTGGTTACCCAAAAAGAAAAGAAAAAAAACTTAAACAAACAAAGCAGTGTTCTTTGCCATTCTCTTACAGAAAATGAAAACGGAATCTTTTTACTTTCTGTCCTCAAACTAACGACTATCATAATCTTGAATAAAAATAAAAATAATAATAATAATAATAATAATAATAATAATAACAACAACAACAACAACAGTAATAATAACTATACTAATAGTAGTACTAATACGTATGATATGTATCACCATAACATGTTACAGATGAAAAACACACGACTAATTAATATGACATAAAAGAGAATGTAAAGGTTGATCAACCAAAAAGCGCCGGAAACAAAGCCATGATTGCAATACAAAGAGTCCCCGTTTCTTTTTTTTTTCCAGAACAAAATAGCGCCTTTGGGGGATCGAGATTATGATCCAAAGCGAGAGCATCATGATCAATGATTGAGCCTTTTCAATATGAAGATCTCGGCCTGACCCCGCGATTGCGTGCGGAAAGTGAGAACAAATTCATCAATTACAAGCACCCCAAGGAAATTTTGAAGGATCTCCATCGAAAGGCCTCTTTAATATCCATCTGTTGGAGAAAACATTACCCCAACCGTTAAGTGGTCTGGGTCTATGAAGAGACCGATAATGCATGAATAATACATGTGTAAGGAAGAGAGGGGGAAAAGTTGATGAGAATCAAAAGCTTAGTAGCGATCACAATATCATAAAAACAAGCAGGACAAATACGCCGGGTATAAAGCCAGCACCTTGTGTAATTGTCACAGCTAGAAAGACACCATTCGGGTAAAATGAAACGGGTGTTTAGAAACTTACCGCATTTCATCGAGCTATGCTACGTCTAGCCTACGGTCTATTGATGAGACGTCTAGAACCACTCATAATTATTTGGGCAAGATGAAACTGCAATAAGAGCTAGAGCAGTCTCTGGCAATCACAGCTATTGGTCAATGGCCGTATGCGGTACGTGTTTAAACAAACCAAGGACCAAAAACGTATCTTCGCAAAATAATAAAATAATGAAATACAGCCTTCGCCTACTTATAGAGATGCCCTAACACACTGCCCAAAAAGGTAAACGGTTCCAGCCTATGAGGGTCACACAGAGGAGAGCAAAGAAAACAACAGGGAGTTGCGTTCTAATGGACACCGCCCGGTGTAATGTACAAAAATTAGCTCTCTTCCCGTCTCCACCTTCTCCGCGCGTATCCAGGCCGTATCTGGGTCGGCCACGGAAATTACGACAAACAGAGCGCCAGGCGGGCTTCCCAAGAACTGGGTGGTGCGAGTCCTCAGATTTCTGCAAAGCACCGATGCAGAAATTGACAGGAAGAGAAGTAATTATGAGAACTGAAAACATTATTTTCTTCCTCCTCTCGAGACAATTTGCCCCATACCGTTGTTGGTCTTGCACATTGATACAATAATGTACTGAAATGTATAAACACTTGAAAAAAAAGGGAGGGAAGGAAGGGAGGGAGGGAGAGAGAGAGAGAGAGAGAGAGAGAGAGAGAGATAGAGAGAGAGAGAGGAGAGAGAGAGAGAGAGAGAGAGAGAGAGAGAGAGAGAGAGAGAGAGAGAGAGAGAGAGAGAGAGAGAGTTCAATATGTATGTGCAGAACAACGAAAGTACAAAAATCGACCACACGAATTCGAAACTCTCGGGAGAAAGAGATCAGATTCGGAAGAAGAAAAATTGCAGAGAAAGGGTAAACATGGATGAAAAGGGGGGAAAAAAGCACCCGCAGAATCGGGGCGGAATGCAATTATAAATCAGACACTTTTGATAGAAGCGTTTTGTTATTCGTCCGTACAGCCAGCGATCCAGGCAAAGCAGCAGCTCCGGGCAGGGGAACAAAATAGATAACCGAATAACCAGAAAAACAAACAGCAGCACTCGAGCTATCTCGATAGCCGTCCCACAGGGCGAGTGACCACTTTCCGGAACAAGGCCGGTCCGAGTTTATTAATTCAACCGCCAGGACTGCGTTTAAACAAAGGCTTTGGGAAGTCGCCTGTGGGGAGTTGTGGAACAGACAAACACAGCAAACACAAAAAAACTCGCCACAAAGGTTTGAAAACACACCAAAGGCTAACAGTCTGCTTTAACGAATAAGTTCGTAAATAATTTCAATAAATATATGCTACACAAGAAGGGAAAAACCTCAATGGACACCACGAAAATAAGTATCTTCTATGGAGTCAATAAATAAAGACATGTTAACTAACACATTACACCAGTTGGAAGAAAATGAGAACGAAAAGAAAGAGAAGGGAATGATTGAACATGCGTATACTCCCCATACACTGATATTTTCAGGATCGTCGGCAAAAGCCATCATCTCCCTCTAAATATAGGGTAAGGGCCACCCACAGACAAGCGGCTAGATCGGGGGCACGAGAGAATCAAATTAGATCAAACACTATTTTACAAAGAGCAGCGATAAGCACTTATTAAAGCGTGCGGAGCGCGCCATTTGCATAAGGTCAAGTTCCATCATTCTGAATTAAGGGATTCTAGCGGCTCACATAAATACAACGGTGGAGGCCAGAAGAGTTCCAAGCAACGGTGCTAGTGGAGGAGCAGAAACAATAGGCAGATGGGTGAGGGGTGGAAAGAAAGGGGGGGGGGGGACCAGTGAAATTCAGATCGATGTTTCCATGCACTCGGCCCATCCATAACGGCTGCAGTTCTGACTCCTGCCCGCCTGCTCTCTGCTGGGGCCATTTATTTAATAGTGGCGACTGTCAAGAAAATGTCCTTTGCGCCGCCAAGGCACCGCTCAAACATTGGCCACAACCATG
This sequence comes from Elysia chlorotica, assembly GCA_003991915.1. Taxonomy (NCBI): domain Eukaryota; kingdom Metazoa; phylum Mollusca; class Gastropoda; family Plakobranchidae; genus Elysia; species Elysia chlorotica. The sequence continues at coordinate 171,112 of RQTK01000143.1, forward strand.
AGGACAATGAGGCGGACACACGATTAAATAAACCTGTTGGTGACTAAGAGGAAAGAAATGTAAATGGCAGATACAGCTACTGTGTATACACGTAGCAAACCAGTTATTCCACACGGCGCTTATCGTTGCCAGTCTTTCAATAAACCGGAAAGCTTAGCGAGTTTCCGATTGGCAGCGGTGCTCACGTAAGTGACACCTGGCACAAAGAAAAACAATAATGTACCATCATATGTTTGTTTCCTAGTCCAATGTAAAACAACCATAGCTTATGGCTTTTGTTAAGATTCGTATCTTGCACGCGTGTGGCCGAGCATGTATACAACTCTAAATAGCAGTAGATTCATATCAAAAGGAACATAACAGGGTGTGCCTTCACCGCACAAGGACACCGACAAGGGAAGACAAAAAGGAAAGCAAAACAATAGAAAAAGCACGATATCAATAAAACGCCAGAAGCCACGTTCGGTAAGCAAAGATGGAGCAACTCAATCGCCTAATTCAAACGGACATCGGCGGGGACTTGCCTCGCAGGCCCGTGTTGCAGAGCCTTTGTGGGCAATAACAAGGTTTTCGGATCTCGCTGTCAGTTAGCTCTAAAATTCTTGTCTGAAATGAGAGAGAGAGAGAGAGAGAGAGAGAGAGAGAGAGAGAGAGAGAGAGAGAGAGAGAGAGAACAATTTAGAAAATGGAAAAATCAGTTATCATTTTTACGGCACGTCAGCACAGTAATGGCTATATTGTGCCCATGATGTTTTAAGACAGTCAATACATAACACTTGTAGCAACGGGGTCTATATTCAAACATTGGAACTTGACGTTGGACTCAAGTCGGAAAGCAGAAAGAGAGACAAAGAGGAAACCGATGACTCCCCTTAACTTTACTTGTTTTCGAGGAGATTAGTTCAAATCATAAGAACACCAAGCTTCAATGTCACGTGTACACTCACGCCAGAAAGAAATGGACTGTGGCGAGAATATTAGCCCATCAATACTTTAATACGCCATTAAAGAGTGAATGAGGTTGCACCTTAAACAAAGGAGAACACGTAAATAAAACCGAATTAGCTTGCCGAGGGGCCGGGGTGAAAATTCTATCAGTGGAAGCAGCAAGCTGGCCGGATTAGAGCGCGCAGCCATGTCTCAGTCTGTCTCGGCCTGGGGTCTGCGAGATTGCGACATCCAATACCGATCGTGCTCATCTCCCTGATGTCTCAGGAGAGGAAACGTTGGGTTTCCGGCCACAACATCCCCGTGAATACATGTACACTCGCTCAATCCAGGCAGCCTCTTGCCTAAACAGCCACGGTCTCGCTGGCAACAAAACTAAGAAGGAAAAAGGAGTGGAGCGAGCAGTCAGAATGAAAGCAACACAAAACCCAGCAGATGGAACACAAAGCAGAGTGCTCGCAGTGTCTCTTCCGGTTCCGAATTATTCCCGAGAGCTGCTCGACTGTGCAGTTTCCTACACACCGGCTCCCTGTCTGCTTGAGTGGAGGATTTCCATCAACTGTTCCAACTGTATCTACCGCGGTATGAGCTGATGCAATCTTCACTCTACGTTCTTTACATCTTTTTATACATGTGATATGTAAAGTGTTTCGAAATTATCCTATTTAAAAAATATGCCTTAACTTTATTTTAAAAGAAAAAGAGAGAGAGGGAAAGATAAGGTATGTGAAACAACTGCTACCAACAATATAGATATTTAAACGAACCGACACTCTATGGGGTAAGACCTTAATCTGTGACAGTATCGTTAAGTGCGATGGTAACGCCGTTTCATATGAGAAAGGATGCACACTTTAGAAAGATTATACCATATTTTAATCATTTTGTTGTTGTTGTACAGCCTATGTTTTCCTATGAGGATCATAACTATTGAATTTTCATACGCGGATCTCGTAGAAAAATCCTCTCTGATAACAGAGATATGTGACACTGCTCACTTAAACCCGCTTGCTGTTGCATATTTTTTGTTTTGACGGGGCTGAGTTGACTACATGAGAATGAGTTTGTTTTTACGGCACATCAACACAGTAACAGCTTTATTGTGTCCATGATACCCTATGACATTTAATACATTTTACTGGTAGCAGCAGTGACTCCTTAATTTCCTCTGCTACTAAACAGACCAGCACCATCAACCCCAGTGGACATCCCATCACAGACTGAACCTCTCAGCATAAATACAAATGCACCCAGCAAAGCAGAGATCACCAATGCCATCAAGTCTCTTAAATCAGGCAAGGCAGCTGGTCCAGACGGAATACCACCGGAGGCTCTTAAAGCAGACATTCAAACATCAACTGAGATGCTACATCCTCTTCTGAACAAGATCTGGGAACAGGAATGTGTACCAGAAGACTGGAAGAAGGGCTATCTTGTCAAGCTACCAAAGAAAGGGGACCTGTCCTCCTGCAACAACTGGAGAGGCATCATGCTACTATCCATCCCAGGGAAAGTATTGACAAGGATAATGCTAGAGCGACTGAAAACTGCACTTGACAAGAAACTGCGAGAAGAACAGGCAGGATTCCGCCAAGAAAGATCATGCACAGACCAAATTGCGACATTGCGCATCATTATCGAACAGTCTCTTGAGTGGCAGTCCCCGTTGTACACAGTCTTTGTAGATTTTCAAAAAGCGTTTGACAGTGTCGATAGAGAAACCATTTGGAAACTAATGCACTATTATGGTATCCCTACAAAGTTTATCACCATCATCCAAACACTCTACGAAGATGCCACATGCCAAGTTATTCACGACGGAAAACTGACAGAGTCTTTTAATGTCCAAACTGGTGTTCGCCAAGGTTGTCTTCTCTCTCCAACAATATTCCTCATTGTGATCGACTGGGTCATGAGACAGGCCACAAAAAACCAGAGAACAGGCATCCAATGGACTCTGATGAGGCAATTGGAAGATCTTGACTTCGCAGATGACATCAGCCTCCTCTCCCACAAACTGGACGACGCACAAAAGAAACTCTGTCGAGTCGCAGAAGAAGCTGAAAAGACAGGACTCCAAATCAATATCAGCAAAACTGAGGTCATGAGGGTGAATAGCAAGCAGCAGAACCCAATTAGACTCCATGAAGAGGATATCAAAGAAGCAAACAAATTTACCTACTTGGGCAGCATAGTGAACAAAGATGGAGGGTCTGACGAGGACATCAAGTGTCGAATTAATAAAGCAAGGCAGGCTTTCATCACACTGAGACAAATTTGGAAATCGAAAACACTGTCAATTCACAACAAACTCAGAATCTTTAACACTAATGTAAAATCTGTCCTACTTTATGGCTCAGAAACATGGAGAGTAACAAAAACGAACTCTAAAAAGATTCAAGGATTTACCAACAGATGCCTCAGAAACATTCTTGGAGTACACTGGCCGGAAGTCATCTCAAATGAGGAATTATGGGAAAGAACAAGACAGACTCCAGTTGAGACCGAAATCATGAAGCGAAAGTGGGGATGGATCGGACACACTCTCCGAAAGCCTGCATCAAACATCACTAGGCAAGCCCTTGACTGGAACCCACAAGGAAAGAGGAAAGTAGGTCGTCCCAAACAATCCTGGAGAAGGAGTGTTGAAGAAGAAGTGAAGGCGTCAGGAACAACATGGGCAGAGCTAAGAAGGACCTGCCAAAATCGAGTCCGTTGGAGGAGCTTTGTTGAGGCCCTATGTTCCTCAAGGAATCAAGAGGCTTAAGTAAGTAAGTAACTAGCGTAATGTATTAACTGTCTTGGGACATCATGGGCACACCCTACGAGTGTAGGTATCGCTAAATCGATAGCTTGTAGTTGAAGAGTCAGGAACATTTATATTTAACAATGACTCCAGTTAAAAAGAAGCCAAAAACAATTATTTTTGGAAACAAGAAAACTGAAAGAGGGCGAGGTGGTGAGAGAGAGAGAGAGAGAGAGAGAGAGAGAGAGAGAGAGAGAGAGAGAGAGATCATTTGAAATGCCACTTCAACTTCCAACATTTACAGTTCCTAGCCTCTGAAAGGTCCAGTCGCCCCGAGACCATGAAAACATTATTACGATGAGGTCTCAATGCACAGGCGGATTGAAAATTGGTCTCAATGCAACACCAGAAGGACTAATCGAATGGCCAGCCAACCAGGCCCCACTAAGAGTAGGGAATCAAATTGGAGAGAGGCGTGCGTAACTTTGAACAATGCCTCGACACTTGGGAAATAAGCCACTCGCATCTAGAGAAGCATTGGTGAGCAGAGCAATTAGGTCGGAGACATTGCGTAGCCGCAGCAAGCTCATTTGGTTTTACAAATGTAGCAGCAACCAGTTTTTTTTAACTTCTGAAAAAGATAGCTTTAACAGAAAAGATTTAGTGCAAGAACAGACAACTTATGGGAGAACCAGGAGGTGTCATTTTCTGTCTCGTCTTCGAGAACTAAAGGAAAAGAAAAATAGAGACAAAAGGAAAGAAATAAGGCAAGGGGGTTGAAAAATAGAAGAGGATGGGACTCGGGAATAAGCTTGATGAACCAGAGGATAAAAACGCAGACATGGACGAAAATAGGCGGAGTCCCAGCCGGGTTTAGCTCTGGAGAGCTGGACCATCAGTCTCTGGTCGGGTATAAACAATTCATGAGGAACACGACAAGAGACAAGAGCGCGCTGCTGCATGCCCGCGCTAATGGCGGTCGGGACGCCTCTCGGTGAATGCCACCTGCCAGCCATCAGAGGCCCGTGGGGAAATCACAGATCAATAATTGACGAGCCTTGCGTGACAAAAATGCCCCATTCTCCCGACCCGCTCGCCTGCACTTCAATGACATCCGAAAATACAGAGAGACCCACAGAGCCATCGGAGCTCCCCGCGCAAGCATTTTGCGATCGGCACCTCAATGGAGAATCCCCGCCCCGCGCAATAACACGAACATCAACAAAATAGACTTTGTATGGCTTAACGGGACGTGCCCATCTATTTGTAATAAACCTGAACGGGCATTCCGTCACGAGGCTCTGGTCACTCTCAAAGCCAGCGACGTCAGGCGATTTAGACTAAGTGCAACATCAAAATGGCGACAGTCGCAGTGGTGAAAAGAGCTCAAGACAATACTGCATAATCATTTTAATGTACTCTCACACACGCGCTAGCCTTTAAAGCGTTCGGTAGTGTGTTCTGGTAACGCCCATAAAAAGAGAACATCACTGTCGCCGAATCTCCAAACTTTACATCGAGGTCTTTCGTCTGACCAGTGATATGCTAAAATTTTGGATCTAGAGAAACATGAGAAAGGTGTAAACGTCTACCACTTATACATATGTTAAAACGTACAAATGAAATGTATGATGCAAACGTTCAGAGTGTGCTGACGAGGAAATAGAGCATTTCCGTCGAATACTGATTACTTCATACACGAAGATGTAAGAACAAAGCTAGAGTCTAGTCCATGTACATGTATTGTACATACATTGTGGAAAATATATTTTGGATTGTTCATCTTCAGCGGTATAATTGAAAACCAGCAGGCCTATAATTGCTAAGAAAGCGGCAAAACATTTCGAAAGCCAGCATAGATAGGTTAAAACGGATTTAAGACTACGCAGCGCGGAGTTTTCTTATAAACTATTGGTTACTCGGAGATGACTTTCATGGGAAAAGACAAAGATCTATATTACAAAACATTATACGTCTTCGAGATTCCACTGGATCGTCCAAATGGGCGACAGGCATAATTATGACAAATCTTAGTAAGACTAGATTAATATCTAATACTCACTTTGGTCGCTCTCCTAGATCTGGTCTGAGTGCCAAATTGTTCCTTCTCTAGATCGGACACTCTCCGTATAAAAGTACGCATTACCGGATCCGTATTTCTGGACATACTCCTTGAAGGCCTCTCATGCACGCTGGGGAGATTCTCTGAAAGAACGCGTAGCTCTAGAGGCAATCCGCCTTGGGAACGGGGAGATCCATGGGCTGGAGACATGAACTGCACGGGGCTCGGGGTTCTGATAGGCATCATGGGGCCCGGGGATGCCGCAATAGGCGGGTATGTAGGGGCTCCCATGTTGGCAAAGTTCGATAGTGGCATGTTATACTGCATTGCATATTCCGGGCTTTGGAAATGAAGCGGTGCCTGGTAATTGTTATAGTGGTTGTAGTATTGGCTCAACATTGTAGTTTGCTAGAAAAAAATCACAAAAAGCACTTGGATGATGGTGAAAATGAAATCCGAGTTGATTAACAACTTCCAAACAGATGTACGAGTCTGACCATGTACTGATACTGCACGCTCGAACGCTGAGAGACTGCAGAACGCAAGTGATCACCATTCCTTATTTGAAAAACCTAGGAAGTAGTCCCAAATTTGTCTCAACCAATAATAAAATGCCAGCCTCTACCTCGACAATCTAAAATCCGGGTAACAATAAAAAGAAATAACTACACCCCTATAGGGTCCACTTACCCACCTACACCCTAACAAAGAAATCTATATCGAAGGCTGTGCCCGTGTCAGCCAGTTGGTTTCCGGTTTGGTGAGCACAGCACTCACCTGGTGGTTTCTTTGTCCCCCACTGCCTGTGTCGTACGCTTTACTTACACTACCTGTACTGTATCAGGGTTACCTGGTCAAGTCATGATGCAAGGGGCTATATAAGCCCGTGATGCAATAGGTCCAAAACGATAGTGATGCAATGGATCTAATACACTATACCCAACCCAACTGTGAAAACATTGAGCATAGTGCTCAGACCAGACTCCGAGACAAACTTATCAATCTCACTTGACCGTTGTACTTGGCTAGAGCGACTAGTGGTCCGCTCCACACAGATAAAGAGCTAAGACGGAGGGATGGCCTGGGGCCACGCTAGACTCTGGACCAGCTGGACGGCTGGGAATAATCACACATTTAAACAAGGCCACGTAATTATGCTCCGAATCCGATTGACACACTTGCTCTAACGTTACTTTCATAAGAGCACACAAGTTTTATATTTGAGACAAGTCAAAATAAGATTGTTTTTTGTTTTAATCGTAACAAGCACGAGAATGGCAATGTAGCCTTAGGAGACAATGTGAGAATTTCAGATCGATGTAAAATGCAGGAAGTTGAACACCTAGTGAATCTATGGTTTTTAACAAAAATAGTTATCACACAAACAAAAATGCAACAACAAAAACAAACCCGCAGTTTTAGTTGGCATAACACCAAAACAACCATATGATATAACGGGCACTTTGATTGGCTCTCACAAGTTTCAGATGACCAATACATTATTTTAGCTTATTTTCAAGATAGCGTGCCTTTAAAAAAAACAAACATGTAAATAGGTTGTTTGGAAATAAAGTGAAAACCAGAAAGGATACAGAATGCAAAAGACTTGTTCAAGACGCGGTATCGATTCATCTACTCATGTAACAAAACTCCGCCACGATCCCCATCCCCCCTCTTTCCCTGTTATTTTAGTGGATGCCAAAAGCACAATCAGCAACCATTCTTTAGGCCAGAGGCTGTTGGACAATCGCTCGAAGTAGGTCCAAGTCCCTGCGACTGCCATGCTCCTTTAATTTCGTATTGGACTGGGGGGTCGACAAGCCACACATGCCTGGGGGGTGACTGTGACACAGATAACTGGGTCTTGGTCAGCCTGTTGATAGCAGGGTGGGCGAGCCCGGGTCCACTAGTCCATACATCTGTGTGTATGTGACTGTGTGTGTGTGTAGGTGCGGAGAGAAAGAGACAACCGACAGCGCGCACTATTACTACATCTCATATTGAAATGCGCAAATTAATCCCTTTCAACCTAAATCTACATATGGGTGATGATGGTGTTAGGGATCTTAACCGTTGGTAACACTTTGGAAAAGGTCTGAAGATTGAACCACATGGCGACATAACTGCAACAAAGATTAATATTTAAAACAAAACAAAAAAAAAATTAGAAAAATGAAACAACAAGACAAAAACCACCTAATCACGTCTTTTGGTTCTTCATACACAAAACTTAAGACAACCATAACCCAGCCCCAGTTTGCGAATACATATTTCCCATCATTCTTAGAATCAGCGGCAAGATGTATTTTCAGTCCACAGAAAATTCCCGATATGAATCTGAATCTCTCTCTCTCTCTCTCTCTCTCTCTCTCTCTCTCTCTCTCTCTCTCTCTCTCTCTCTCTCTCTCTCTCTCTCTCTCTCTCTCTCTCTCTCTCTCTCTCTCTCTCTGATGGCACACGAGATATTACTTTGGGATAACTTCTGCGAGGTCTCAAAAGGTAACGACATGAAAGTTAAAATTTCTTCCTTCCTTTATATTTGGACGGGCGATGAAGTGGAGAGAGACAGACAGACAGACAGATCTTGGTTTTTCTGTTTGTACTGATGACCGCTACATTCTAGATTTGTCAATGGCTGTGACAGGTTAAGAGCGCAGAGATAAAGCGATGGGTGTAGATCCACAGCCTCGCAGGGGATATGGCTGTGTGGCTGTCACAACAAAGTCGCGCATCAGCTCATAAATCTACATCGTAGGTTTTTTTTTGTTGTTGTTTGTTTTTTTGACACAAAACAAAACAAAGGCAAAAACTGATCAGAGGTTTTATAAGCGCAAAGAAGAACAAAAATATAACCAACCCCAAAAGATAAAGATAGAGGTAAGTGACCTGTTTACTTACAATGTACATAAGTGTCTCTTTGAGCAATGCCCGTTCGATTAGTGACCATCGGGAATGTACCGATGTAAAACACAACCGATCCTTGTACATCTAGCGATGTGACAAGCTACAAGGAAATCAGAGATAGAATTCGTGCGCTGTGGTTTGGAATACAGCCATTACTTTTTCATAAAGCAGTTAGAAAGAAAATGGTATTCCAACTTGTTTATTTCTGCATTTCCTTTCTATAAGCTAGGCTAGATTCTAAACACGGTTTTTCACTCACTAAAAAGTAACAACCCGGCTATCAGTCATCTACTAAATTATTGAGGCGAGAAAATTGAATAAATGTACTGTGATTACTTAGAGACTCGGGGGAAAACAAAGAGAAATGGAACAAACAAACAAAAAACGAACAAAAAAAAAAACAACAAAAAAAGGCAGAGGGAAGGAAGGGGAGGGAACAAGAGTTTAAAAAACCACAACTTGAGAATCTCAGAAAGCCATTTTGTCGGAGGGTCCGTTCCGTGCTTTTCAATAATCACGGCTCTGTGCGAGTGCGCGTGCGTGCAGGAGCATTGTGGGAAGCCCTCCGAGAGATGGCCTCTTTTGCATAAAATGGCGAATAACGGTTTGTACGTTATCTAAGGGAGATTTTTCGGAAGATATTACTCTCCGTCTGTTAGAGATATAATGCAGGACCAAATGATAAACGGCAATATTTATTGCAGTACTGGCTGTGTTCAAAATTAAATCTAAAAAGATAAAATAATAAACGCCCCAAAACAACCTGCATCCATTAATATCTCTAGCTGAGAAAAAAAAAAGACCAAAGGAACAAATGCATGGCGTCCCGCAATGATGATATATTCCGCCATCTCTCGTAATCACCACCAGTCCTATTGGGAACAATATCTTAAACAGCAGTTATACCAAATAATAATAGGGAACAATATACGGACCGCCCTTCCCATTTCCCGATACAACTTAATGGGGTCAAATGGTGTGGAGCGGTATCTTTTTGTTCATGCTTAACAGTCACACACCCATAAACAGATGTGACCGCTTTAAAAAGCATAGCATAGTTACATCGGGATCTCCCCAGTCTGTTATGGCTACAAAAACAATCTCCTCCATAAAACTGCTGCCGCTCTGGCAGAGCAAGTGGCGAATCACCTGGCCCCATTGTCTGCCTAGAAACTAACACAAAGAGTACAAAGGCAAAGGCCCTGTCAGGGAATCGAATGGCAGTCACTGCATTCAATTCTACGAGGGTCGGTGAAGAACTCTTCAAGCTGGCATTATGGCAATCCAGCTATAAACGTTCTTTATTTTATTTATGCTTTTCTGAAATTTCTCATAGCTTCACGTGAGGAGAGGATACACAGCCTTCAAATAAGGACAAAGAAAGGGCCGGCAGGTAAGTCCCTCCATGCGTCGATCAGGCTTGAAATAGCTGAATTATGCCAAGCCAAGCCGGCTGTCACCAGCAAAGACAAGAAAGGATTAAGATACTTTAGGGGGTGGCTACAGGATATGCATAATTATTTACACTGTTGCAACTACTGTGGTATAGTAGTCATGGTGGCCTCTTGTCCAAATACAACTACATTCTAAGAAACCTGTAATCCATTTTCTTTTGCTTTTTTTTGTGCACTTGCAGCGAAAACTCATTGGATACGATTCCCAAGTCTGACATGTTTAGGATAAAATATGTTCTGTTCAAAACTTTATACAGAAAGTGAAGAAAAAGGCGCGCGCGAGTGGGGATCCTTTTGAATGTACAAGTTTCCCTCATCCCAATTCCCATTTATGTAACGGAAATTGGACACCCCCCTTTTTTCCCGTAGTAAAATTAAACAAAAATCGGCAATTTTTTGGCGACGCGAAAGCCCTCAGTTGCCTATCAATAAGTTATGAGCTCCCAAGCCAGATCTTTGCTGTTCCAGAACTAGCAAATCTTCAGTGCAAACCGTGAGCCAGATAGTGTCGGATAGAGTGATAGTATGATGGCTGACAAATTAACAGTGTCGACAAGTGCCAGCACGACCAACCCAAGCGTTCACAGTGCCAATTATGCGGGGTTTTTTATACTCTACTTTTGCGTGGAGCTTTGAAAAGGAGTTCAATCAGGGAGATCTCTGGTAGTACCGGTTTTGGGGGGAGCGATTGTTGGCCCGATAACATTAAAAAAATTTAAGGGGAGAGGCACCGAAACATCCATGCAACCGTTGTGTTGGAATCCACAGGGAAAAAGAAAAGACAGGTTGGGATAAAGAAAAACACTAAAATTGGGTCATCACCGTCCCTTTATGTCCCTCCCTGCATTTAAAAATATATTTCAATCAAAAAGCTTTCTGAAAAGGGTATAAAGAATTGAGGGGAGGGAAAGGTAATACAGAAAACTAGACCACGGACAAAGTAAAACTTAACACACAGCCAAAAATGCTTCCATGGCACCATGTTTCCCTCAAAAGCGACCCTTTCTTTAGAAATTCAATGAGCCATGGCGAATCTCGCAGGGGAGGGAGGTTAAGGCCGGCTAGGGTTAAAAAAGGTAATGTTCTTGAACAGAGCACCGATATCAACATACTTTATTCAAAATAGTATATATACGTGGTGTTTCTTGAAATAAAGACAGGTTCAACGGCTACAGGGTTATGGCTGTCAAAGAAATAAAAATTGGGCGGTCGGAGCAAAGGTGAACGTGCTAAGTATTAGAGAGCGAGAGGGGAAGGACTGAGATAAAAAAGGAGAGAGTGGTGATAGGGGAAATGGGTTAAGGGAGAGAGAGAGATGGTGGAAGAGAAAGAATTGGGCGGGTATTTTGAAAGCGTTGGTCTGTTCCATGTGCAACATCTGCAGCAGCCATTCCGCCCCGACACCACCCACTGTCGCACTGTCACCCAGTTAGACCATGTGTTGCAGCGGGGACACCACGTGCTTGGTCCAATGGAGATGTCAGAATCTAAGTCCCAGCTTCAAACGATTATCTATCAAGCAAACATGACGCTTTAACTGTAACACGCCATAAATTTACATCACGGTTAAATCCCGGAGTGGGTAACTGGTAGTGGACTACAATAATTGCAAACATAATTTTGATTAATACATAATACTTTTTCTTTTCCTTGCTCTGTCCCTTATCTCATTTTTTTTTTTTTACTCTTAGATTTGTTTTAGTATATATCTATCTATGGTCTCAACCTGCAGGATACCAGAAGTGTGCACTTCTGACTCGAAATCCCTACGTCACCTACACAATATAAGTCAAATATTGTACATGCATACCATTATTTTATATTCCCCCCACCACACTGGTATAATCATATTGAATCTATCTTCGCTTATTTTAGCTTGGCTAAGACCTCGAGTATTTTAGTATAATTCAGTATTATACTTAGTAATCACAATGTCTCCACTTGTGTTGGCAATTCTGAGTCAGTGAGTTGATGCATAGCACAGCTGTGTTCGCCCAACAAGTAATTAGATAATACACCGTATCTCAATACTCCTCGTATGGCTGGTGTATGCTCACTTGGAGCAATTAACATTATTCATGTACATGTATTGAGCTATCGGCACACGGACGAACGGACAGACAGATAGATAGATAGATAGATAGATAGATGGATAAATGGATGACAGGATGGATGGATGGATGAATGAATGAATAGATGGAAATGATTAGAAAGTATCACGTGGAGAGGGTATTGCCTCATTAGTTCCATATCGCGACTATGATTTATCTGGCAATAAGTAATAGGGTTTGAACCTAGGCCACCGTGTGTGTAACATTTATAAATTAATATAATTATATTCATTTTTCACATGATCACCAACTATCGGATCCGTACAAAAAAACAATTTACATAATAAATCGATCCATCCCTCGACGAAATGGGGATGCTTGGTGTAGATGTAGCGCTCTCAAGGCCGTTCCGAGTGAATGATTTGATGGGGTTCACTCTCCCCTGTCTCAGTGGGGCACAAGAAGCCGAACAGGTGCCGGGTAGAGGGGGTCTGCCCAGCTTGGGCTGCTTCAATTTGATAATATTGAGTGGTCAAAACCTGCAGGATTATAAGAAGTGTGCACTTCTGACTCGAAATCCCTACGTCACCGACACAATATAAGTCAAATATTGTACATGCATACCATTATTTTATATTCCCCCCACCACCTCGGCTTAGGCAGTGGACGTATAAACATTCTTGTGGTGTTATACGATGTCAATTACATTGGTATAATCATATTGAATCTATCTTCGCTTATTTTAGCTTGGCTAAGACCTCGAGTATTTTAGTATAATTCAGAATTATACTTAGTAATCACAATGTCTCCACTTGTGTTGGCAATTCTGAGTCAGTGAGTTGATGCATAGCACAGCTGTGTTCGCCCAACAAGTAATTAGATAATACACCGTATCTCAATACTCCTCGTATGGCTGGTGTATGCTCACTTGGAGCAATTAACATTATTCATGTACATGTATTGAGCTATCGGCACACGGACGGACGGACAGACAGATAGATAGATAGATAGATGGATGGATAAATGGATGACAGGATGGATGGATGGATGAATGAATAGATGGCAATGATTAGAAAGTATCACGTGGAGAGGGTATTGCCTCATTAGTTCCATATCGCGACTATGATTTATCTGGCAATAAATAATAGGGTTTGAACCTAGGCCACCGTGTGGTTAACATTTATAAATTAATATAATTATATTCATTTTTCACATGATCACCAACTATCGGACCCGTACAAAAAAACAATTTACATAATAAATCGATCCATCCCTCGACGAAATGGGGATGCTTGGTGTAGATGTAGCGCTCTCAAGGCCGTTCCGAGTGAATGATTTGATGGGGTTCACTCTCCCCTGTCTCAGTGGGGCACAAGAAGCCGAACAGCTGCCGGGTAGAGGGGGTCTGCCCAGCTTTGACTGCTTCAATTTGATAATATTGAGCTACGCGAGGCTTGATTAAAGTGTAACCATGCTAAACGACAAGATAATGGTATCGAACGAGCTACACGCCCGCTACGCATCCCGAGGCCAAAGTCGTACATTGTGCAGTGGGAGGGCGGGCTCAAGTCTTTGTTAAGGAGTAGGGTTGGTGGCACAGAGAGCGATAGATCTATTATGAGACAAAAAGAACAACTACCAATCCATGCCCCGTTTCAATCTGCATTTTATCGATACGATGTGAGCTCCAATTGGTTTCAACATAGTGCCCCACCATCAAGCACAAGCTCGTTCAAATACCATAAACATTATAGTTGAACGTTTTCAAGTTTTATCCACGTGTATCAGAGGACATAAAGAATCCTAATTGCTGGCTAAATATGATGCACTTATTTATGTAGAGGATCATAAGTATTCCCACCGTGGTACAATTCGAATTTCTTGGCAATCCATAATCATTCATGACATTTTTATGGTCAGCGAATGGGTCAGCACACATAGAAATTAGTAGCACACTACCGCACTTTGGACGTATGGTTCAGAATATAGCAACACCGAGCGTGACTTACAAGGTGACTCACGTTGTGTGTTGAGGGGCTGGTAATCCCCTCGCATTTATTCTAACATCTTGTAATAACCTTTTTTCAAATTAATGCACTGGTGTCTGCCAGCAGGTTTATATTGAGGAGAAAAATTGATTCCTGAGCAGCAAAAAGTTCCTTTAAGACAGGGACTAACTAAAAATAATGCAAGCACAACTAAATTTTGTCTATCTCGATAATAAAATAATCTTGCAGCGATATGCACATAGAGAATAGTGCTTATGACTACTTTTCACTCGGCGTAAGATCTTTTTTTATATCCATATATATAGCAACATGGGTTTCATCTCTGCTTGGAGAGGACACACCGGATTACTAATTGCCTGCTAAATGTAGCAATTAGTGATAGAGGAACTGAGTTGTACAAAAGAATGTGTTTGTCCAGAGTTATGTTAATCATATTATGGTTACGTCTTTCGACACACACGCGCGCGTGAGCTCAATAAATGGGGTTTGTGACTGTGTGTGTGTGTGTGTGTGTGTGTGTGTGAGAGAGAGAGAGAGAGAGAGAGAGAGAGAGTTAGACAGAGTTAAGTTGGTTTAACGTCCAACACCAGGACTGCATATACTATATTGTGGACGGGCCTCAAAACTGACGTCTGACAGTTTAATATGCTGCCACACACGAGACAGATCGGGGTTACCATGACTCCTGTCTCACAGCCAATAACATTAAACTGATACTGATCCAACCATTAGGAGGCGTAATCGCCAGGGCTCGAACCACAGACCTTTGGCGTCGGAAGCCGATGTTCTACCCCAGGACCACCGCGCCCCAGAGAGAGAGAGAGAGAGAGAGAGAGAGAGAGAGAGAGAGAGAGAGAGAGAGAGAGAGAGAGAGAGAGAGAGAGAGAGAGAGAGAGAGAGAGAGAGAGAGAGAGAGAGAGAGAGAGAGAGGAGTGATAGGAGTGGTGAAAGACCTATTTGACAATACTGTCAAATGGGAGAAGTAGATAATTATCACATACTAACTCACACTTTTTATCAATATTCCTTCTTTTAAAATATATAGATGAAGGTTATCTAGTTTTGCCTTTTAACCACACGCGTGATTACTTTATTGTCTCCTCTGTACACGCAATACTGCATCAGTCTGTATTGTGAAGAGTACCGGGTGAACAGGAAATGGGCTTAATGCAGCGCGAACAGAGTTACAAGGCGGCTCTTGGAGTTGAGCGATGCTCAGCACTAAGGGCTTGTTCAGCTGGATGCAATGAGAACAACTCACTTGGCTCCCTTGCATTAGCGATAAGCTGCTAGTAGGGATGATAATGACTTGTCTCGGTGTATACACACACCTGTTACCCTCGCACAAGCCAGGCCAGCAATGACAGTTATGGCGGTAGGGCAATTACATCAAGTTTGCGAAGAAAGAACCCTCTTCAAGTACAACAACAATGATAACAATAGCCCCCGTAATCAAGATGGTATTGATCCGCTAGGAGTGTCTGTCTGTCTGTCTGTCTGTCAGATTGAATGTTTATGTACATGAAATAAACTGATTTTACGTTCCCTATGTTTAAGAGAAAAACCCTATGCGCATTATGGCTGTACTGTCTGGGATCAAACCTTGGATCTGCTGCATATCAAACAAGGGCACTATCCAAGTGAGATTTCCTGCGATCACTATGCCTATATGTCTCCATACATGCCCACAATTATTTGAGCATTTTCTCCCACTCACCAACAGGCCATGCAATTATATCCTTTGTCCACATCGGCGACTGCGCAACACGGCCTAGCTGGTAAAGTCCACTACGGTCAGCGTGAAGGTCCAGTGGTTAACAACCCAGGCCAATTAGGCCGCACCGTTTACTCGGACAACCATTTCACAAGTGGACCGGCTGTCGCCAATACTTGACTGAGTCTTTGTATGATCTCTCTCTCTCTCTCTCTCTCTCTCTCTCTCTCTCTCTTTCTCTCTCTCTCCCTCTCTTTCTCTATCTCTCTGATTATCTTAAAACTTTCCTGCTGCATAGCCCTGTATGTTAAATAAAAACATAAAATTCTGACATTTACGGATAGTGCGATCTGTTTCTCGACTACCTATCACAGCTGTGAACAGTCAGCATAGGGTGGATCGAGAGACAAAGAATTTTCCCCCGGTTTGACAAAGAATTCTATGGAAAAGGCCCACAAGTGTTTAAGAATAATTAGGGATGAGGAGTGTAAGTATTTTACTGCCAATTGTCCTAGTATCCCACCTGTCTTTGCATATGTCTGTCTGTCTGCATGTCTGTCTTTTGCCTGCCTGCCGCCTTTCTTGATAATTATTGGAAAAACGGTTAGCACAGCGATATCGCCATAGATGTTACTGTAAAACTGCGTCACATTAATCAATCCACATCATACTCATAGAGTAACCGTTTTTCTTTAAAACTGAAAAAATTATTTCCTCCCTTGCTTCCAGTCCAAGAGACAACAGAAAGTGGCTTTTTAAAAAGGCAAAGAAAATAGAACTGCCTGGGAGTTGTACACAAAGCTGGAAGCCACTTAAAAACGCTGCAGATAATTCTGGCCGCTACTTCATCAATATTGCATGGGCTTGAAGAATGAGCTTCCAGCTGAAATATAGCGATACCGTTGGGGGCTGTTTCCCGGAAACAAAGGGACCCGCTACAACAGTTTTAAAACCATCGAGATGGAAATACAGGAAAAAAAAACGAATGGGAAGAGGAACAGGCGTATTGCGGGAGAGTGGGAATAGGAGTGTTCTGAAAAGAGCAGGAATTGAAGGATTTGAGGAGGGGACGAACAAAACGATGTGAGGTGAGGAGACGTTTTGAGGAGATAGAAAAAGGAGAAGGAAAAACAGTTAAAAAAATATTTTTATTGTAATATGGGGGAAAAGGTAAAAATTCAACGAGTAGGCTACCATGAATGGGGGAAAGGGGTGGAGTGGAGGAGGATTCAAACGCTTCAAGCAAGAATATTAAAGAACACAAAAGTGAACAAACCTCACGATAAAAAGTTTGTAACCATAGGTTATTTGTCGTACTTCAGTTTATCGGTTCATCATTGGACAGTCTTAATATAAGATGATCACAGATCTGAAGTAAAAATCACTAGATCTGGCGAGGATGTTACTGCATCTCCATTACCAAGCGGTATTTAAGCAATGAATCGATCGATACGATTAGTAGCCCTTAGATCGCAATATTACCGGGAAGAAAGCAGGAAAATAAGATTACATAGAGTGCAGTTCGTGTGTGTGTCTGTCTCTCTCGCTCTCTCTCTCTCTATGTATATATCTCCTGCCCTCTCAGCTAATCCACAGAGTATGATAAACAATGTATGTGTACGGGACAAACCTACATAGACGGCGGTTCCGATCCGACTTGGGATTGTCTCCGGCACGTTTTCGGAAGTCGGATCGACTGACTCCCGGGCGACCCCTCTGTGCGAGGCACGTAACAAAACAGCAGCACGGGCCCCTTCAGGCAGCGAGCTGTGCGCCAATATATTATTCTCGCCGGTGCGCAACACAGTGCACTCATGTTCGCCCAACAAAAAACTATTAATAGAGCGGATTTCCAAAAGGCCAACCATAATGTCGATCAGAACACAAGGCTTCAAAACTGATCGACCAAACTGTGCATCATTACAAACTAACCCATATTACACAAATCGGTGTACATGTGTTGAGAAATATATTGCGTACGAATCTTGAAAAAAAATTGTTCGAATTATGTTTTAATACAATATTAATTACACTTCGATGAAACAATTAACCTCATATCCGCCCCGCCCCCCTCTTTCTCTCTCTTTTTCTCCAGCAATTTTAATTCTTAAACAGTGTACACTATTATTCGTTGTAAATAGACACATCTCTGACTCCATCTAGCCAAAGTCATTACTGAAAAGTTAAACCCAGAGCAAAAAATATTGGATACCAATAGCAGGCTTCAGAAGACACGATTTAAAAAAAAAATCGGGGTGTCTATCTCTTTAGCGTTCCTGAACACCATTTGGAGAGAAAAACGGCTGGGAGACCAGAGAAAGAGAGGGTAAAAAAGACATGTTTCTGGCTGACAACGTAAACACACGGGACGGACTGATTCAAGTCTTTGAACTATGCAAGAGGGAAATAAGGAAAAGGCAGAGTATCCGCCAGTGAATGAACTCAGCCACCCCAGCCCCAGCCCTGGTGCCCTTGGTCGGGCCATCCCGTCAGTGTCCTGAGTAAGTAGCCCATGGTTTGGGATGCCGTATACTATTGTGTTAAGTGTTGGAATAATCAATAATCTATGGGACTTGATGGATAACAGGCAACTCCTGCTGCTAGGGGAGACTCCAGCTCTTCGCTTTCCACATCAGTTTTATTCTCAAGCAAACCTGTGCCGTGGGCAGAGACTGGTCAATATCATAATAACAGCCAAGAAACCAAGGCGGCAAACCGTGCAGTGGTCCATGATTACAGATCGCATTGATCACGTTGATGTGGGGAGGAATCTTATGCATTCAACACAATACGTCAACTGCTCCCTTTGTATCTTTAACTCGTCTTAAATTGACCAATAATTTTTTCAAGTTTACTTTGTAATTATCTTGGATGTTCCTCTTATTTTTGGAAAGGGGGGAGGGAGGAGTATACTACATTCGCTTTATTTAAAGTAACAGCAAATTCCATAATGCCTCTGCATTTATTTGCTTTTGAGTTAAAAGCAAGCCCACTTCGAGCCCATCCCATATGCTTTAAAAGAATGGAAATTCTTTTAGAATATGTTTAGCGCCATTGGAGCCGTTTTGACCGTATCAGATTATTCTCTTTTTTTTTAACTTATTTAATTTCTCCACTTGGCAAAACAGTTTCTTAACCCTTTTCCCTCCCACCCCGCCCCTCCCTCCCTCCTCAGTGGTCTTCTCCCACGTCCAGCGAACTAACGGAGCTTCCAGCACCCCACCCACCCCCCAAAGTCACTTGAGGTTCAGGGGGTCTGAAGTCGGGGACCGCAAGATTTCCACATAAGAGTGTTTAATTAATTGACTTAAAGCTGGTCAAGTCGCTAGATCTTTACAGCTGACTTTACGTCTGTACCCTTCAAGATATACTAGAGCTTGGGGAAATGGAATGATGGCAGGGAAACGGTTTCAGACCAAAGAATGCTCTCAGAATTATGATGGGAATCGCAATGGCGCCTTGTCTGTTATTCATCCCATTTCTATTCTCTAACTCTCTCTCTCTCTCTCTCTCTCTCTCTCTCTCTCTCTCTCTCTCTCTCTCTCTCTCTCTCTATCTCTCTCTCTCTCTCTCTCTCTCTCCCATTTCTCTCTCTCTAACTCTCTCTATCTTATTATAGCAGATAGGCCCATCTATCGTTAACAGCAGTAAACAGAGGACATGGGAAGGACATTGTGTATACATATGAAAATATAGGATAAAATGAGGCGAGAAAATTGTGGAATTGTTTGCCAAGAGTCAAGAGATCGATAGGCGAAGTCAAACACGAGTCAACCGAATCCGCAGGCCACACTAAAGGCGAGTGTGGTAATAATTACAAGTGTGTAAACAGCGACTCATCGAAAAAAAAAAATGCTTTCCAACCAACTTGATATGTGTTATAGGTTCCTTATGGGTTTTATTTGTTTAGTTTCCTTTGTGTTGTTGTTTTTGTACGGACACCATGCACTTGCTTAGAATGAACCCGCGGGCCTCTTGCTCGTCGGTATCATTGACCAACTGGTGCTCGGCAAATCAAAACGCAACAGAGCAACTGAGCCTGGAACGATCAGATACGGGCGATGGTCAGTGCCTGCTCTGACCAGTCTCCTGCAGGAAGGGCCTGGAGTCGAACACATCCCGCCCGAGAGCTGTTTACTCTAGACGGCGACGCGAACAGATCAAAGTCTCACTCAGGCGCACTTGTGCTGGAGGGCTGCAATAAACCACACAAATGCACAAACTCTGTACCCAATTGTATGGACAATAAAAGCTCTCGCAGGCGGCAAACAATGCTCGGGGTGATTCTCAGTGGGATGACTTGTGTCCCTGACGGAGCAATTGCACCCCTGTGGGCGCTTGTTACGAGCCTATATCATACCATACACTAAGTGTACAAAGGAAAAACACTTAACATCACCAGACTTCGATTTATCAAACGATGGTGTTAAAGAACTCATGCGATGGAAATGATAAAGGAAAAACTACCTTCCTATAGAGTGACATACAAAATTAATTTCTTGACGGCCAAGAAGAAGAAAAAAGTCGAAAAGTTACGAGCCATTGTCTTTTTTACAAGGTGCCATATAATATAATATTATTAAGGAAATCAGTTAAAGAGGTTTGAAAGTACGTGCAGCAGGTAATGAGTTGGGATTTAAAAAAAAAAAAAAAAAAAAAGAAGAAGAAGAAGAAAAAAGCAAAGAAAAGAAAAGATGAAAAGGGTATGCTAAGTCTCATTTATATATTTTTTAAAGATTTCTTATAGACCTTGCACCCGCTGTATTATTGTTGTACAGGAAGAAAAAAATCACCAGATTCAATCAAATAAGACATGTCGTTTTAAGGATGGCCTTGAAAGACAACGCCATAAACATATAAACCAATTTCATTTTAAAGAAAACTCAGGCTGGATACAAGGGCCAAATCAATAATCTAAACGTGAAAGCTGGTATAAGTAATCAAAATCCCATTACTTTTTTTGCGGATGATTTTGTATTAAAACGTCGCAGAGAGAATGAAATGAGACGTCTCAAATGGGTCAATATTATTTAAAAACGACAATGAGAGACACGTCGGCACAACAGGCAGGCGCATTACGGACAGCTTCCGGCTGCAGTTGGGGATTCCTTGAGGCGCGAACAAATCTGGCCTCTCTCACTCTCTGTGGGAAGTTGTGAGGCCCTGCCCTCACCCGCCCCCAGCACCCCGGAGCTCAGTCGATGCGGAGCTTATGTGTTGACATATTAAAAGACTCGAACAGAGAAATAAAAGCCAGGCTTGTCAATGTCTGCATATGTCACCATGAGCATACAGAACATACAGAGCGCTGCCTGCCTGCCATACCACACCGCTTAACTATCGATCGGTGAGGGGGGACCAGGCAAATCGTTGTTGGACAACCAAACCTAATTTCAAGTTTTGGGAGAGAAAATTTAATTTCTTTCCGGGTGGCAAGTAATCTTCTCTGTTTTCCCTAGTTTCCTCTAGCTTTATTTTGTTTCCTCCGCAGTACGTAGCAGAGGAGAGACATAAACCTAACCACACTAACGGTGCTAATCACGATTGCATGGGGGGCGCTCTAACATGGATTGCTTTAAAACAACGATTAACAGCGGTAATAGTGCACAAAGCAAAATTTATCGATGTTACCAATTTTGAAAGTACGTGTACTGAAATCAGTAAAGCCAGCTTCTATTCGTGTGTCTTAAGGTTACCACGATATCAAATCTCTTTTTTTTAAATCGAGACACGTGACACATCGTCAATTGCGTCGATTTGTGGATTTTTATTAAACCCTGAATTACAAACCTTAAGATTAAAAATTCACTTCAATTGCAATTGGAATTGGTTAGTGAAGCGCACTCAATCGTTAATAAGAAATATTGGACATTACAAAATGTACAGACACAAAACTATACTGGCAGGTTATCTTTACATTAAACTAAATTAAATGTAAAAACTCGGTTTCACTCACCAAATCCTGTTTTAAGGAGATGGGCACGTACTGGACGTAGTAGTAGGGGTGCATCCTCAGCCGTCGGTAGGAGTGGACCGCAATGGTGGACGGTGTGCGCAGCGAGCGAGCGGGGGAAGTGTCTACAGGCGGCCGGTTAGGCTGCGATAATGACGGCCGATTAGCCCCGCGCCGTCACAACAAGTGAGCTCTGGAGACACACACGGGGTGAGTGAGGGACTCACTCACTGGCGGAGGAGAGAGTGAGTGAGAGAGGGAGAGAGGAGCTCCTGGAGCTGCTTCTGCTGTTTCTGTCGCCTGTTGAAGAATTCCGAGATTCCTGGCACCAGTGGCCACTTCAGACGGGGGTGCTGCTGCTAAGTTCCAGGTTACCTTACCACACGTGCGACCAAAGGTGGCGGCTCGACTGAGCGAGGCGTCGCGGCCAGACCTATTGTCTCTCACCGGACTGGTAACGCTTCTACAGGATGTTTGTCTTGGGCTGCCCGCGCGACCCACTAGCTGGAAGTGGCTGCTCACCTCGGTCCAATCCTTCCGACAGAGCACGCGCGCACTGGTCACTGGTGCGAGACAGGCTGAGCAGCGTGCAAGCCCGCTTCAGTCGCTGATCGAGAGAGACTTAGGCTAGAATGAAGTAGACAGACTACACACAGTTTACAACTCACAGCGCAGTGTTTAAAATCTGGGATGGTTGTCTGGAATAGTAACACAAGTCATTCACTCACAACATAGACTTGGCACATCCTTCCCTGCCAAACATTCCGAATACTAATGGCCAGACGGCGAGTGGTGGGTTTAAATTATGGTTGGTCTCCGCAACCCCATTGGCTTTCACGTTCCACAGCTGTCACGCAATCCGCAGTTAGACACGCTACAACTCTTGATTCTGTCCTCTTGTCAAACTTAGATATCTAGATCTTTCTCCGTGCCAGAGGCTAAGTTTTCAACTTCTTTATTAAAAATGATAAACCAAAGCACATGATAAAACGACCACAAACAGTGGTGTAAAATCTCTAAACTGATCACAACCTTAACACTGTCCGGTTCAAACGCAGTAAACGAATTTGGTTTGACTAACTATGAGCGTCTAACTTTACACACACACCAGAGAACGTAGCTCCCTGATCCAAGAGAGCTATTAGATCTGACTGAATAAAGCGTTTAAACAAGCTTAAAAAACACCAAGTCAAAAGAACACAAGTCCCCTAAACGAATCAAAACGTCAAGTTGTGGGGAGAAACGAGGTGAGGCGAGCTCTCATGCGAATCGCTCGACGTTCGGAAAGAGAATGACGGCAGGCCAGCTCCCTGGTGCTAATGTAACTTTCGATGGTTAACGGTTGGAGGGTTGGGGGAGGGGGGGTTAACCACTGCCTGACGACAGCATGCGGATATCCGTATTGAGTTGCAGTCACTGGTTTGGTGGTAGATAACATCTACCCAAACAGGGCTATACAATTACAATACTCGCATAATTGATAAACCTAAAATATCCCCGCGCCCTGGCGACAAAGAAGTGAAGATTGAAATATAAACCAATGTATCCAAACTGGAGGGGCACACACACTCCACATGAAACCATTTACGCACAGATGTTATGTTTAAAAATTCAGGAATGATGCGTCAAGCGCAACAGCTCGTACCGGCTCCTATTTCAGCTTCAGGGTAAATAGTATATCCATGCAAATATATTTTTAAAAGATCAATATTCGTTTAACCACCTATCAAATTCACCCCCTCCCCCTAAAAAAAAAAAGAGTAAAGAATGACAAAATAGTTAAGTTGACAGCGTGAAAAGGGCGACTTGATATCGA
This sequence comes from Elysia chlorotica, assembly GCA_003991915.1. Classification (NCBI taxonomy): domain Eukaryota; kingdom Metazoa; phylum Mollusca; class Gastropoda; family Plakobranchidae; genus Elysia; species Elysia chlorotica. Next base: position 194,769 of record RQTK01000143.1, read on the forward strand.
TAAAATAAATAAATATAAGTACGTGTTTACAGAGGATAAAATTCGAAACAGCTCAAAGGCTCTAGCGCAGTCAGTGAATTAGTCTCACGCGACACAGACTGTGGCGCGCGATAAACGTATGTATGGCAATTTTTTTAAGTGTGTATTGAAAGATCACACGGGCTGTAAAAAAGGCCTTCTAGGGGTGCAATAAAATAATTATGACAGGCAGGCTACAGGTAAAGTAACACTTTTCAGGATCATAACAATTTCACACGACATTGCAAAGTTTCGTCTGACAATGTTGTTGGTTCACATATGTTAGGAATAATTAAACGTGTGTTGTATTGCTACAGAAACTTTTTAATTAAAAAAAAACACACACCGAGAATTAAAAGACAGGTTAAAAAGGGGACAATAATTGTTATTATTAAGGAGCACAAATTACACTTTCAAACGCACGTAAAATCGTAAACTAGCAGTTATAATGGATCGAAAATTGTGTAATCACCTAACAAATCAGATCTAAATGTATCCTGGCAGTCGAAACGCTCCAACTCCGGTGGTGCCCCGCTTTAAATAATTGTGAAGTGAATCGAAACGTAGGAAACCGAGAGGCTTGTGTCGCAGGTTTTCTCGGGTGCGAACTGCGGAGCCGCTGGGGCGAGGATGACGGGGCCTGATCTCTCAGTGATCTCAGGCCGACCTGGTCCTCCTGTGTATTACCTGGGGGCTGGGCTGGGCTTGGGGGGCTGTGTCCTCCGCCCGCAGGTGTGTACAACTAGCGATTGTCCCACGTTGGAAAAGAGGCTGCGGGTTACTGCTTTTATGACTGCCTCGGTTACTTGATGTGGTTTACCTGGTCTCAGCCCCTCTCCCACTCTCTCTCCCACCATAAGGCCAGGTAAACAACACATGCCCGAAAAAATAAGGGGATCTGACAAATAAAAAAATTAAGAAATACGACCATATTTCGTAAAATACTGTGTTGCGCAAGCCGCGCGGGAGTCGAGATTCGAATAGTTTGTTACACTTGTGCAAACTCTAGCGGGCGTTCACGTTACTACTGCCGGTCTATGAAGATTGTGGTAAATCCACGACCGATCTTTGATTGTGTCTGAATCAAAATTAGATACTTATATTTCTGCTTGTATAATTGGGGTGGGTGTGTTACATATCAAAATGTTCCCAAATTGATTGCTTCACCATAAGACACGCCACTTGGTTTCTTATCGTCCATTCTCCAGAGAACAAATGGGTTGTCTCGCGAATGGGTCTCAAAATTAACGTCTAGCAATTTTAAGAGCTACCACATAGAGACAGGGTGGAGAAATTACGGGCTCTAGATCCAGCATTTCTGGGGCTCGATCACCAGTAGGAAATGAGACGGATTGGCTGCTGTTCAAACACGGCACCACCTAATCAGGAGCTGCCCTCTCTACCAACCGCACCAACTGCCCACTCCCCAGCACACTGTAATTAGACCCACCGGGCGGTCAGCCCATTCTATCGCAGTGTCCATCACCGGGAAACTCCGATCAGGACAAAGTCCAGCCCGGCCACCTGCTTCAGGGCAGGCGAGGATGGATGGACATTGAGCGCTCATAACCCTTCGACCATCCCACAACTTGTTTTGATGGGATCAGTGGGGGTGTTATGTTTCAAAACTAATTAAAAGCTTCAAAACGTTTAGAGGTAGGTCGGACTGGATCAACATAGGGTGAATTATTGGTTCAGTTCGATGAGAATCACGTAATACTCAATCGAGTGCACTCTGACACACGTTTTACTTGTGTTGTGTTGTTGGTGCCTTTCATGATGGTAATGTTATTTACGATGGCGAAGACGAAGGTAATTTGGATAACTCTGAAAAGGTGACAATGGTATGTGGTGGAAGACTAAAACAAAAATAAAACTAACCAAAACCTACGGACAACAAAATGACAAGTTGTCCTTTAATCCCCCCCCCCCTTTTTTTTCCCCTTCACTCTCACACACACGGAAACTCTTCCTTTAATTATCCCTCATGCATTTCAACAACCGCCTATTCACCACATTATATTTTTTATTCACATTTCCACGCACTCCATCCAACATGCCCCCTTCCACATACCAACATTCCGTGTGTCAGCAAATCTATAAACCCCGACCTGTTTTTCACTTAAGTCTCTTTGATGCTCTAGACCCCAGGATCTGACTCAGGTCAGCTACACTGACGGATGTCTTGGTTGCAGATCAATCACTTCACTAATCGATCAATCAAACTCACGGCCTGGAGTACAGTCCGAGTTTCAAACCGGGCAAGGTCTGATTATCTCCATCACATGTGAGAGAATATCCTATGGGATCAAAGAGGATCGAGAAGGAGGGCGGGGGCAAGAGGGGGGGGGGGGGGGGGGGGGGAAGAGAGAAAGAGAGAGAGAGAGAGAGAGAGAGAGAGAGAGAGAGAGAGAGATAAGGAAAAGAAAATAGAACGAATCGAACGTGGAAAGAAAGGTGATAGAAAATGAGGATAACAAAGACAATATTAGAGCCTGGAAGGAGTGAAATTTAAAACAGTGGGAGGGGCGGAACATTAAAAAAAAAAGAGAGATTTGACGAAAAATGGGTTGAAGAGGGGAAGAATCAATGAGAATTGGTAGAAAACTGAGGAGAGATGAGGGATGAGGGATGAGGATGGAAGAAGCCAAAGTGCATGTTTCACAGGAGATGAGTGTCCAACAAGGAACATGATCAGTTAAAACCCCGAAGCTGACAAACGGTGAGCGAGACCGGCCCGTTACAGCAAGGCTTCACAGGTGACAGGCTCAAGACGTTCGCCCTGCGGCTACGCACTCGGTCAGACTGGAGCTTTCCGTCTGGGGCTCGATCACTGGGACGCACCATCCCAACACAGAAAAAACAACAACACAGAATCAAACTCTAGAAATATCAACACTTGAAAAGTAAGACGAAAATCAATAACTATGCGTAGGATATCAACTGACAAAGAAAAGCTACATTTTGCAATGATAATTTCAAGCTTAGAAAGTTGAGGGGTGGAGTTAGAGGAGAGAGAGAGAGAGAGAGAGAGAGAGAGAGAGAGAGAGAGAGAGAGAGAGAGAGAGAGAGAGAGAGAGAGAGAGAGAGTTTGGGGTGAATCGATACTGGTGTAATGGAATAATTATCCAAAAACAACAATTTTATATGCATTTCTGTTTTAAACAAACTTCTTACGCCCTTCTTTGGTGCAAACAGAAGTCGATAATAATGAAATGGTATCTAGAGCTAGTTAATTATTGAACGCTTTGCCTTTGATGCTGTTGCAACAGGAGCATTGTAGTTCACAAATAATTAGTTTAGTGGACTAGTGAACCAGATATTGGAAAACGAAAAGCAATATTGGTGGATATGGGAAAAGATGTGTTAGCACAAGAATGGTGTCCTTAATGTTAGCAGAAGAATGGTGTCCTTAAACTAAAATAACTTCATAGAAAAAAAATTGAAAATGCTTCAACAGCTCGCATAATATTGACTGTCGAGGCGGAGAAAGGGGAATAGGTGGTCGATGGATGAGCGCGATGCTTCCACTCGGAATGTTGAGGGTTCCATTCACACTCAAGCCGCCTTGTTTATTTTCCACGACTGGGTGGATCGATATCAGTATACTATAGTGTGACTGATCAAAAGTTTCGGGTATTGTTCTGGAGTTCTTTCGAAGTATATAACGTCATCGAGAACTTTGATGGCTTTAAAACTAGGAGAGAGAGAGAGAGAGAGAGACCGACCCACAGACAGACAGACAGACAGATAGAATAAAAAGAGATCTGAGGAAAGACTAGGTTTAGATGTTTTATGTATTGTGTTTATAGAACTGATAGTACATCTACTTAAAATCAATATTCAGTAGCGGATCAGGAATAATAAAAAAAAAATAAAAAAAAAAAAATCCATCTATCTCACTTTGTCTCTCACTATATATATATATATATATATATATACCCACTCGTTGTCAGTCTAAGAAAGAATTTAGGCATCTAGAGCAGGGGAAAGAGGGAATGGGTGGGAAGATAACCCAAGAGTGGACAATTTCCGGACTCCCAGAAGTAATCAATAAGCACAATTCTGTTTCTTATCGAGATCCAAATAACTCCACGACTTGGCCAAGGAATATTTATAAGAAATACTGCATGTGTGTGTGTTTCTCAATTTCTCCCTCTCTTTCTCTCTCTCTCTCTCTCTCTCTCTCTCTCTCTCTCTCTCTCTCTCTCTCACACACACACACACACACACACAAAACAATAATTGTTTGTTTTTTCCTCATCCTCTTACATTGCCAGGAACTTAAAAAAAAAACAACTTTCCGGCTATATTAAACGAGTGTATTTTTGCTGTTATATATTGATGTAGCAGTGTACGAATTTACCTTAACATAACACGAAGTTAAGCGAAAAAACGATTGACAGTTAACGCATCTGAGGTAGATCTACATAGTGGGTATTCGCTCCTTTTTAAACGCTCAGTGAAACTCCACACAGCGAGGCATAGAAAGTACAGACCGGGGTATATTTTAATTATGCACGTTCACGTTCTTAATTCGAACATTTAAGAGAGGCGATCCCGTTTCAACAGGTTTGGTTTCGGATGATTTAGCTCCAGTGAATGTGTCTATGGAAATATAGAAAAGGCAAGGGGCGCGGAACAGCCAAGTCTGAACAAGTTCGATTTTACCACTTAGCTGTGAACGTCTTTAGAAAGTGCGACACGCATCAGATAGCTTGCTTGTCTGTGATCGGTGTGGCTCTCTCTCTCCGTCTTAACACCAGGCTAAGCTTCTCACGTTGCTGGTTACAGGGGCGCCTGATTCCTTTTTGCGTTCTCTTAGCAGACACAAGGCAATCTTCCAAATAATTTGAGGTGGTTTAATAAATATAGATTTACCCCGAGCGAATGTAGCACAGTTTGACAATTTCTGAAACGTCTGGTCCACAGGATATAAAGTTTCGCAGAAGCACAGCAGACACGATAATTATAAAAGTCATCCAAAAAACGCAAACGTTCAAGACAAGACAACTTTCCCTGTCCATGACAACAAGCTTAAAACGCGTTCACGATTGATATTTCCCTAATCCACACTAAAAACTTCGACGCACATGAGAAAAATAATTATATCTGTTCCATCAAATTGCAATACATGTACTTAAGTTTCCCGAAACTCGCGACCAAAATTGCACTACACAAGCGGAAAGAAAATGGATCCTCTTTATATCTTAAATCATTTTGCATCGACCACCGTGATCCGTAACAGAAGAGCTTAGATCCAAGACACACACACTTCCCCAGGAAGACAGACAGAATGATCTAATGGTTAGCCTGGAAAACCCGATTGTCTCTCCCCAAACATCCTGAAAACAACCCGACCTCAGGCGGGACAGTCTGATGACCTGATGATCACTGGAGGCCAAAACAATGTCCAAATGACACATAAATATCTACAACCGCCTCTTCACACCGTTCTATCTATTGCTATATCGCTTTTTTTCTCTCTCTCTCTCTCTCTCTCTCTCTCTCTCTCTCTCTCTCTCTCTCTCTCTCTCCCCTCCCTTTCCTCTCTCTCCTTCTGTCTCTCCACCACACCCCCTACCTTGCATACACAAACAAAGCTCCCGCAACCATCACTGTTATTCTTGTGTTTGAACAGTGCTAGCCCGTGATGTATTTTGCACCAAGGTGCTAGATCAGTAAGACTTCATGGATCGACAAAGACAATAGGACCAACGCACTTGGCTTTCCCGCCGAAATGGGGAGACTTAGTGGTGAGCTCGCAGGGCTGTCTGAACGAAACACGAGGCAGAAATAGCAAAATCCTCCATGGAAGGTTCAGTTCCAAGCTCTTTAAAATGGTTACTGAAAAGCCACTCACTGGGCGAAAGCAGAACGTAATTTAACATTCATTGCGTTGATCACAAATGTTAATTGTGCAGCGAAATGATTCTGATAAACTATGTGACATTTATACGAAACACACCGAGGAAAGGTTAGTCCCAGCCGTGTTACGGTGTAAAGCATGCGACTAAAATACGACATTCTTTGCTTCCGACACTTATGGCCGAACTCACTAAGCCACCGTGTCAACACGTTCCTCTTTGTTCGAATTTGAAACAAAAAAGCATTCATTATTTGCCCTCGCCGCCCCCCCCCCCCCTTTTTTTTTTCTTAAATAGAAAAGCAACCATTATGAATCATAAGTTCAGACAAGATGGATAGGTGTAGGCTGGTGGTGTGCCTAGAAATGATATCCGTCACGCCCTGAATACTTGGTGGATGAGAAAGGTCTTTGGGTTTGAGGTAAGTCCTGACATCTAACAGATCATCAGGCCGGGTTATAGATCTATCTCCACCGGCGTGTCCAGGCGACAGGCAAGCTGAAACACGCCCTTGAAATGTTTCAATAATTCACGGGCATAACACAACGGGAGCCTCGGACATTTTCCAGTGTCGGGGAACTAATCTGCTCAACTTTTAGCTCGAATTAAAATTGAAATTCACTTGAATTGTAGGCATTATTTAGGACTTAAATATTTCCTTTACCGGCGGTAATGAGATAAGATAACTGATGAGATAAATAATCGTTCTAACCCGAAACCTTCATAGTAGTAAAATCTCTAACAAGAAAAAAAAAAGATGAGAAGAAGAAAAGAAGAAGAAGAAGAAGAAGAAGAAGAAGAAGAAGAAGAAGAAGAAGAAGAAGAAGAAGAAGAAGAAGAAGAAGAAGAAGAAGAAGAAGAAGAAGAAGAAGAAGAAGAAGAAGAAGAAGAAAAAGGGGAGCAAACAGCAACGGGGGGGGGGGGGGGGGCAAAGAACAAGGCGGACAGACAGACAGACAGACAGACTGACAGAGGAGTGGATGGATGGATATAGGTAGTTCATTTCACTTTCTCTGAATACATGACGTATAGCCACAAGCCACGTAATTTTGCAAGGCCTTGCCATGAATATTTTGTTTTTTCCTTTTGCCAAAGTGTCAACCGTCGAGCTCCAGGGCAACAAAGTTGGGTTTGCAAATCAAGTGGCACACAAACTGATTACTTTTTTCGTTCATTTTCGTCATTTGAAGGGCAATACAGAATGAGCTCTTTAATTTCACTTCATTTATTTTGTTATTTTGTTCCTTAAGGGTTTTTTGCCCTAATGCTGTGGATATCAAAACATGCCACACTCTTTATCCTAGTCTCTGCTCTTTTTTCCTCTTCCTTTGTCTATCTCACTTTTTCCCCTGTCGATCTAACTATTTTCGCCAATGCTGCCGTTTGCCTGTTTCCGCCTTCATTTAGCGATTGAATGGACAGGTAATTAAAACGGGCTGAAGGGTTAAAGTTCAGCCCACAGCAATCAAATAGCAATGATCGGCTGGGAGGAGGACAATCAAACAGAGGTAAGGGCCGCCCCGGACCTATCTCGCATCTGTGCGAGAGTGAACAACAGGGAAAGCGGTTGTTGTTTTTTCTCTGTTGTTTTTTTCCAGTTGCTATTACATGTATTATTATTATTGTCGTTGTTGTTGTTGTTGTTGTTGTTGTTGTTGTTGTTGTTCTTCTTCTTCTTCTTATTATTATTAATTGTCGTCGTATTATTAATTGTTATTATCGTCATCATCATCATCATCATCATCATCATCATCATCATCATCATCATCATATAAGTGCCCTGTGCTGTATGTATTAAAATATACGACACACAAAAAACAAACAAAAACAGATAATCAAACAAATAAAACAAAACAAAAAACAGCAGATAAACACACACAAAAAATACAAAAACAAACAGAATGCGACAACGGAAGGCCTGGGTTATGTTGGATTTTTTTAAAGTGTTTTATTCTAAAAATTTAAGTCACAATGACTGGAGATCAGAAGCCAGCAGCGCAATGCTGGGCAATCCACTAGCTGCACGCGGAAGGGGTGGGCTGGCCGGGACAGAGCCGGGACAGAAAGCTGAGCGCGTAACCCTATCCTCCCCGGGGAATGGGGACAACACAGAGACTGTGCAAAGTGAGAAAGAAAAGGGGGAGGGGGGAGGAGGAGGAGGAGGTAGAAGACCATTCTAACGTTTGACTCATAGGTCACAGCTTACTACCACCCGAGTGTTAATAATTAATGCTCTGCTCCTTTTCACTTAGCATAACAGTCCTGCCTATTTTGAATTACAAATGTTCCTAAATTCAGCGGCTGCGTTGCGAGAGAAAGAAAAAGTTAGGGGGGAGAGAGAGAAGAGAGAGAGAGAGAGAGAGAGAGAGAGAGAAAAGAGATAGAGAGAGAAAAGGGAGAGAGGGAGAGAAAGAGGTCATAAGCGCATAGAACAAGGGTCACTCTAGCCACCGCGGCTAACACAAACTGAATTTGCTGAAAACCACTACACAATTACACAGACAGGGCATAATAATAATTCTTGTGTTATGGGTCCAAAACCCATTACTGTGCACTTATGCCGCATGAGTTTCATGGCGAACACTATGAATTCATTACCGCTATGAAAAACATACTTATAAAGTTTCGCATGAATCTATAGCCTTTGTCTAGTCCATATTATTGTAATGAATCTGTAAAGATCTGACACAATCGGGACGAACACAAAGCGAGGCCAAACAGCTCAATTTTTTTTTGTAGATTTGCGCCCCCCCCCCCCTTTTTTTTTCCCTTCGTAAAAGGCATTTCACCAACTCTTCACATTAAGCCGAAAGTAGTAAACCAACACTGACAATGTTGTAGTAGAGAATGATACTGACAGGGATGAAGCACCAACCAAACAGTCCAGTTTCTACATGTCGGCCTCAATTAACCCTTTCGCCCAACAGTTTTATTTAGGAATCCTGACGCAGGGGAAATTAATGTTTTAACAAAGAGCAAGGGTTAAAGGCGTGATCGATTTTCTGTTAAGAATAAGATATCTGATTAAACAAAATATGGAGTGCAAGTTGGCTTCTTAACACTTGAAATATCTCATCAAGTTTATTTGCTTCGCAGGCGTATGTGTGTGGGGTGGGAGTGGGTATGTGTGTGTCTGTGTGTGAGAGAGAGAGAGAGAGAGAGAGAGAGAGAGAGACAGAGAGAGAGAGCGCGCAAACATTCTACTTTGCACACAAAAAATGGACTAGGAGTGGATCTCTCCTTCCCTCACCCACCTTCCTAACATACATAATTATAGATGGAGGTCTATCTTTTAAAAAAAATTTTTTTTTTTAAAGAAAAGAAAAAAATGTGTGAGTGACCGTAAAGACTGATAATAAGAAGTAGTCATCGGTATGGTGTAATTTTTGAAGTTCGACAATTCGTCTGTTTTATAAACATTATTTTTATAAAATAGGTCCTTTCTCTGCATAGCTGTTTTCGTGTACGTATTTAGAAATGCCAAAATTACTTGTTCTAAACACAGTCGAAGGGTTTCCCCTAACGAATATGGTAGGATTTATTGCAGGAGGCACTTCAGTTCTGTTTTAACACACGTTAACAGGTATTTCATAAAGACATAAAAAAATTTAGGGACACGGCATGGTATGAATGCCAAGAACGACTAATGAAATGGTCTGTAGATAAGTGCCATGATACACCATTCATAGAGATATTGGTTCCATGTCTTACTGATTTGATCCATGATTCTTACCCACAACAAACTTTCTCAGATCAGTCAACAAAGGGGAAAAATCAGGATTTCAAAGTGATTGTCACCAGCGAGTGGTTCGAACCTGCAAGGCCTAGTTCCTACACATTTCAAGGCGAGCCTTTATTATAACACAAACATCCTGAGAGTGCAGGCAGTTTATGGAGATATGTGCTGCGGAGAAAGGGTAATATATAGATCGTTATTTGGTTGAGCTGCCTGTACATGAATTTCTCATGCACTCGGTTTAAATAACATCCGTTTTAAAGCTGTTCTGATTGTCAAATCCATTATACTCTTTAAATACGATTATAACTTAAGAGCTGCCGAGACACACAGTGTTTTAAAGTATTTTTTTTTTTAAGTGACTGCACGGGCAAAGGTTATACGACAAAGTGTAAATCAATAAGAAGCGTAGAAGTAAGAACACATCTCTTTGATCCAATTTCAATGTTAATACTCATTCGTGTGTATCCCAGAACATAACTAACCTACTCTTGATAACCCTTCGAGCATTCGTTGGCATTCTTCATATTAGCCACAATTCCTGCATAATTGTGATTACATACAGCTGAATTAGAACCACCAAGCTGCCATGGCTGTGTCGACAGTGTATGGAAACTGCATTTTACCTGCCGTTTTTATCGTTGAGAAAACAATAGATTTCTATTAGCATACACGTTTTCGTCGCTCCCACCCATCTCTTTCTCATCGCCATTTCCATCCCTATTCTTACCACCCTCATTCTCCGAAAGCCAATGGAGTGCCGGGGCCGCGTGCTGCCCTTTGGAACCGGTGGAAGCATTCAGGGAGGTATCCCCAAGTGTGCGGGCCGCCCCATATCCACATCATTAATTCAGGGCGGAATTGCCATAATTGCGATGATTACAACTTGGCGCTAGTTAGCTGAGCAGAGTGGAACACGCTCACACGACTGTGGGGATGCCTGGGACCGCCGTAACACGTTACGTGGCTGGGCCACACCAGGCACAACATCCGGGCTGTCCCACCCTGGAGACTCCATCTTGCATTGTTTTCAAGAGCGACAGAGACAAAAATAAACTATGTAGTTGAACTCTGAGTCTTCAGGGATTGTTCCTGGAGCATCTTAGCCCTGGCCCTAAACCACTAGAGAATGGTTGCCAGCATGGACTTCGGTGACATGCGGGAAAGGAGGTGATAGAACCCAGTGGCAATTAGTCAGTATTCAATGACGAACATTACTCAACAGGACAAGCCATTTGTGGATGCACTGAGGCCACCGGCAGTAAATGAGTTGGTTAAAACCTTCGAGTAAAACATTATAGACATATAATAAATAAGAACTTCAAGAAGAAAAATATGTATACTTTACTTATAATCACTTTTGCAAACATCATATATGAAAACGGGCTCGAAAAAAACAATACCCTTTTCTTTTTTCGTGGTCCAAGGTTACCTAAATTGTTGGCAACCTAAAACTTGTTACTAATTATAAAGAATTCAAAAAAAAAAACTTGCAGAATACAAGACTTGATAGGAACAAAGTTCAAAAACCATAATTATCAAGAGGAACCAGCGACAGCTTGGCCACTAGTCACCTCGGTAGAGGGGGGAATCAGTTTCACAGCACAACATGACGATATCACTAAATGCTAATTGAAAAAAAGTAATTATGAGACAGTGATAGTCTCTACATAAAAACGCCACTAAATGTGTTATTCTCACGATGGTATAAAAGTGCGATGTCCTCGGTAGGTTGATCACAAGTTCATCACTGAGTGTATTAAAGAGTTACCGGGAGAGGACGAGTACAAAATATTGCCAAAGAGTGTAATCAATAGCTGTCCCAGCAGAGAGATGGAGAGGAGCGCCCTAATTCATGATTATTCCAGCAGTCTCCAGCGAGGAAGCCTATGGTTATCGAGGAGATCCGAGTCCAACACCAGAGCTGTTAAATATCGCGCGCGGTCCTTGGGGACTCTCCACTGGGCCGCTGGAGCCGCTAGCCAATACCCGCGCGGCGAAGTATATAGGCCCAAACTCCCCGCCGAGGACGGTGCGGGGAGACAAGAAAATTAAAATAATTGGCATTAAGAGCTATACTTTTGTGCCGTACTGTATGCGTGCGCGTCCACATAACTACGGCCTTTGGGACTCCCGGGCGCGAGCGACTAAAAAGTCCGGGGACAGGCCTCTTAAATCATCTCTGTTTGGCCTGTCGTGGGCGTGGCATGGGGCTAAGAAAACCGCTTGATCGTGAATTAAGCAGATGAGCCGCTGCCTTGGCCCGGCCCATCAGTAATCGCGAGCGTGGAGCTGTTACCATAACCCCAACCCGGGGGTAAGAGCTCACGATACTAATTCATGGATGGTGGAAACAAGAAACAGACCGACATTTTACCTTTATAGGCAAACATGGCCGCTGCACCATAACAAGTCAAATAATCCACCACAACAAGTCCAAGCCTCTGAGGTAATGGTATATCCACAGGGTGGCCCATGGAAGCACCACGATATTCTTATTAAGCCATAAACAGTTGATCTCTCCAGCTAACGACCGTGGAAGCAGGATGATATTCTAATCGAGCCATAGTCTGTTCCCACTGACGATTCCAGTCTAACAAAGCGAGTTAATAGTTACCAGTACTGGTAAAGAGCTACCCCCCCCCCCCCCCAAACNCACGNNGNCACCCAACNACAATACCATCTGGGGAAAGCCCCCCCCCCCCCCCCCCCAAACAAAGAGGTCGCCACGACCAGCCCGTGCGAGCCTATCATGGTCTATTAAATGTGATGGCACACAGTCGCGGCTTCCCGATCAAGTTAGTACACGTGTATTAAACGAAGCAGGTCTTTCCCACTTAGCCGAGTAGACTTGGCAAAAAGGGAGGGATGCTCAGGTTAGAGATGATATTTGTTTTATTTTCACTTGTTCATACTTTATCAAAATTGCAACAATATTAACAATACAAAGCTGTAGGAGATAGGCCATTGCAGACTTAAATTGATGAATTCTGTGAGATCGATTGCCAATAGAACCATACGCGAAAAATGTGAAATTGTACACTTGTTATGGGGGACATACGTCCATAAGTGTACAATTTCCCTTTAACCCCCCCCCCCCCCCCCCCCCCCCTTCTCCTATTTAAACACTCACTCACACACACGGACACTCATCTTTTTCGTATTTATCTAGAACGTGTCTGGTTTTATTGGCAAACCAGAGGACGATGGCTCATACACAAATAATAGTGCAACAGTTTTGTGGGATTTGAATAAATAGCATGGCTTTTTATTGTGCTTGTTTTTGCTTGGGATTGTGTGTTTGTTTTTCTTTTGTTTTGTTTTAATTTGTGTGCTTAACTTCATCCTTCAGCTCCTCTCTCCCATCCGGAGAGTTTATTTGCTCTAACATAATTATCTCCCGCGATGTGTAAAAAAATGCAACATGGCTAATAAAGTGTGCCGTGTCTCCCCCGTCCGCCCCGATTGCTCCCTCAAATCGAGTTTGCATAGACTTATAGGCGTACAAACCGTTTTCGTTTGGCAATCCCAGTTTTCCTGCTCTTAGAAAAAAAACGAAGTATTTTTTTATTATTATTTTACAACGTCTAAGAGAAGAAAAAAGGGTGTCAAAAAGTAACAATACCCCAATTTACCCCTCCTTGTTGCAAACAAAAGGTAACACGCAATTGTTTTAGATACACAGGACAAGAAAAAAAATAGCAGCAAAAAGACAATTGTACAATTTATGTTTCGTAACGGGCAGTAAATATTTTGACCCCCCCTTCCCCCCAAACAAAAAAAGACCGCGTGTTTATTGTTTATTGCCGCCGCTTGATGCCACTTTAATCATATTTCCCTATCATTAAGAGGCGCTAGCCCGGCCGTGCCCGTCCCTTGCCGCCGACGTGAGTTTTGACATTTCTGCCGAGTTTCTGGCGCACGGCGCGGAGGTTTCCATGCGAGCAATCAGTGGGGATTGCGCTCTGTTGATTTACGTGGCGATCCCACACATCAGGGATCAGGCTGGCTTATGGCAACCTCCTGCTTACTCGCTTTTTGCTCTTTTGTTCACAGAAGCATACAAAACTGTGTTACATTCTCCATTTGGATCAAGATTATTTGAAAGTTGTCTCTTGTCCAGAAGCTGAAACGCCTGCCGTTAATTTTGAAAGCAGTTTTAATCTGTTCATTTCTAATCGATTACAAAAAATGGGAGGGTTTTTTTTCTTTTTTTGTTTTTTTTGTTAAAGAAGATGGGTGTATTGAGAAAATAAGGTGAATTAATGGAGAAAAAAAAACTGACATTAAAAACAGGAAATAAACGAGTGTGAAAATTCCTTACAAGCACAGTGTATAATGATGACATTTTGTGTATGATAGAACATGGGATTGAAACCCCACTGCTAGACCGCATCCAACTAACAAACAAAAATACTCTGTGCAATGTGCAATGTCCTTGTAACTGTGCGCGCTTCCCGAGCAGACTGAGAGCGAGCAGCACTGCACTTTCCGCTGTATTGTGGAGAGCTTCCCCCAGCCAGGCGGGACAAAGCCTTCCTTGCAATCATCAGAGTTCCTGAACTGGTGTCACCCCAGAGATCGATGCGAAGAAACTCTCGATCCAACAATGTGATCAGGCTTCGTCCGGTGACAGGGAGGGGGACGACCGCCAGGGCTGGCTGCCTCAAACTCCTTCACGTGTCTAGAGTCTTTTCTATTTTAGTTCTACCTGGTGCACTCCTTATGGTTTTCGATTGTTGTTATTTCATTGTGAATGCCTTTCTTCATAAAGCATTCCAACTTAAGACGAATGAATAGAGGCCTGGGCCTGTTTGGTTAGGCTGCCCTGCCAAGTGCGAGCTTAAAGGCCCAGGGCAGATTGAAAACAGCTAATACTGCTGCAGTGGGGGGGAAACAGAACAGAAAAGCCTTTTTTTTAAAATCTAATCAGGTCTGGTCTACTCTATTTTAAACACATTTTAAAATGATCTTATGTCTTTATTAGAAATAATGGCTCTATTATGCGAAAATACTCCATACTGGGTTTTTTTTCTCTTCAGAAATTGAGTTTAAAAGCTTGTGACAGAGAAGATAGACGAGATTGAGGTGTCACAGATTGGGGAAGGTAGTATTCTAACAAATGAGACAGAAATACAGTTGCAAAGGAGCGTGTAAGGACCCCAAAAGGGTGAGAGAGAGAGAGAGAGAGAGAGAGAGAGAGAGAGAGAGAGAGAGAGAGAGGGGAGAGAGAGAGAGAGAGAGGGAGAGAGAGAAAGAGAGGGTGGGAGGGAGAAACAGACAGACCGAGAGATATCGAAGAGATTTAGAACTACATGTACAAAGAAAATGCAGGGAGACTTCAAAGTCTATCTCAATTGTATATCCCTGACAATTATTATACAGCCACGCGAGGAATGTTTAAACGGAGAGCAAAATGGTTAGTGCAACTGATTTTAACAAATAAATACGAGCTTTACTCGTAGGAAAAAAAAAAACATTTGTAGAATAAACTATTGTAAGTAAAAAAATTTTCGGCCAAATCGCATAATATCGAGTGTTTAGAGAATTCTCTACTGGCTCTGTTATGTGCTGGAACACGTTACAAAGGCCCGTATTTCACTTCATTGTTAATTTAGTTTGTTTCCAATCGAGCAGTTTTTTTCAAGTATTTATTTAAACTTAGTGGTGCGTTGAAAATTAACCCTTTTAAGTCTTTTATTTTGAGCATGGCTATTATAAGCTGAAAATAAAGGCGGTGAGAGATCTAAAACGTTCTTTCAAACAAAGCGCTCTGTGGCTAAGGGAGTTAACTGGATTAAAGGAAAAAAAGAAGAAACAAAAATAAAAAAAATAAAAACATTTTAGGGGCTGTCTAAATTCAAAAGGTAGTAAACGACTTCTTGTATCAATAGACGCTCATCCGGCAAGACTAAGGGGACCCTCAAGTTGGAGAAATATCGATCCCAGCCAGAACAAACAGCAGACAAGTTTGAAGAGACGCCAACGAAAATATATTGAAAAGCCACTTGAAGCTTTTTGGGGTCGTTAAATATAATATTTAATCGGCCCTCTCTGCTTGGCCAGACTCAAGTAAAGCAAACGGCAGCCATTGCTGGCGACCTCCCACAGTTACGTCCCTTAGCTAGCTGGCAGAATGACTTGAAACGATTATTGGGGGAAGAAAATAATGGTCACGCAATTTATTGAGAGAGAGAGAGAGAGAGAGAGAGAGAGAGAGAGAGAGAGAGGGAGAGAGAGAGAGAGAGAGAGAGAGAGAGAGAGAGAGAGAGAGAGAGAGAGAGAGAGAGAGAGAGAGAGAGAGAGAGAGAGAGAGAGAGAGAGAGAGAGAGAGAGAGAGAGAGAGAGAGAGAGAGAGAGAGAGAGAGAGAGAGAGAGAGAGAGTTTCTCCATTCCACTCTTTCGGTTTCACAACAAAAATAAAACGAGGACGTAAGAACAGAAGCGATGTTCTGGTAGGATTTATCTTAAAAGTGTCTGCTGATGGCGATTTAATTTGTTTGTGAGACAGCCTAATAAACGTCTTACTTTTGTGAGCCATCGAGTGAAAAGGTAGAGGGTGGTTGTTTATAGAATGGAGATAGGAAGGGAGGGAGAGGGTGATAGAGGGGTAAGAGAAAGGTGGATCGAATATTCAGATGATTATTTATTTTACTGCCTGTTTACGGTGTCTGCTTTATTTGATTGTAAGCACAATCCAGCCAAGTGCAACCCAAGGTCTGACTAATAAAGAAAATCTATAGAGTAATTACTGTCCTAATCAGAGACATGGTAAGGTTGACACTTTGACAGATAGTAAGAGGGTGGGGCATCAACCAAGTGTCACTAATCACACTTTCGTTTCATCATTTCAAATACACAATTTTTTTATTTTTTTAACTTGTCCCTTCAAAAACCGACCGGCTGTATAACCTATTAAACAAAATTTAAGAGGCCCCGGCAGGAACAAAATAGCTGTTATGGTTTAATAATGTAACAAGTGTGTAGTTTGAAATCAATGAAGTAGAATCTGAAGCAAAGGCCCTTCAGCAGACACCTTGATAGCGTGTTTTATTTCCCAATAACTGTTCAAACAAGCTTCACCTAGATTTTTTTTCTTCCATAAAAGCAGCTTTCTTTACAGAGCCGCTCCAGTATATAGTAAACAATTTTCAAAGAATAATAGCAATAATAAAAATCGATACTCTGTGGACGCAATAATAACCCTCACTTTAGAAAATAAACAAGTTATTGAGGTTTTAATAACCGGCGGGGATTCCTCAAGCCCAGACCTGTCCTCGGCTCCGGTGCCTGCTCATTGTCTGCCCCAGTAAAAGCCGGCCCAGAGAAAGGCGCCTTTACATTCACCCGATCATAAAACACACACAGAATGGTCGGGGAGGATCCTGTCAATTCGATTTCATTGTAAAACAACCATGCATGACTTACTCAGCCAAACAAATAATCAAAGAAAGTTTCTGTAGGACCTTCCCCTTCCTCCCTTTCTCTTGTCTCCATAGTGCCATGAGTTGGTGCTTGCTGCTGCTAGAAGATTCAAATTCTTGTTTGACCCCTTAAGCCTTATGATCTTAGAATAACAACGTTCTATCAGCATAATTTGTCTTTTTTTGCGATAGAACTTTTCTACTCTAGACCAGGCTCTCCCAGAGTGCCAGTATCGAAAAGAAAGGAATTATGATAATATTATACAGGTACATAGAGTGTGAAATTTTGGGGTAATGGGGTGTCAACAACCTAGATAGGATCGCCCCGGTCATTTTCAGTACAAAAATATTGTTTGGTAATTGATACCATTAGCAAAAAGCGAACGCTCGGGATGAAGCACTTGATAGTTTTCAAAGAGCTGCCAAAAAATAAAGTCGATCGCACTGGAATAAAAGTGGAAAGTCGACGGAAATATCAATTTAAAAATAATGTCTAAACGGAGTTAATTTTTTCCGTTAAACTAAGCTTCTGAAACGGGCAGGAACTTTTAACAAAAGCGGGGCTGGATCTCTCTCAGATGGCGTTGTTTTATGCCGTATCATTTGGGTAATGATGATTTTCCAAGTGTCCCGATTTCATCTTAATATGGTTGTAAACTGCTATTTTAATAGTATCTTATTATGACACGCACAAACAAGCTAAATAATCACTCGAAGCTATGTTTTAATGCGCACGTAAGGCCTGTTTATTTACCTGGTTGTAAATTATGTTGGACCTGAATCCCCCGCTCTCTCTCTCTCTCTCTCTCTCTCTCTCTCTCTCTCTCTCTCTCTCTCTGTTTCAAAAGCCTTGATACTTGAACAGTCCTCGCGCTTCTGTGTGTTATTAAAAGAAGGAAACTGGCATGTTTTAAATGTAAGGATTTCCTCTCCACTAAAAAAGCCCGGATCAGTTGACCAAGGGCAATCAGCCCTGGGTATCCTCACTGTAACACTGGACTGGAGGAGACAGAACTAAGGACCAACAAGATTCATTGCGTGCTAGTATCCTTGGCACCCAACATTATTGAATTTTTAAAATAGCAGCAACAGCAATAACAAAAGGGGGAAAATGCAAAAAACAACAAAAACAACAACAAAAAAAACTCGCGCCTGCCCATTGGTATCCGACCGTGATATCAGATATTACTTTGTGAAAGACGACCAGAGTCCATATTTGTTGTATTATTTTTTAATGGATTATTGAATCTGTTTTATAGTTGTGGATTTTCAACAGTCGGGTAAAAAAGAAGTTTTGTTAGTTCGTGCTAGATTTCTTGCTTTGACGTTTTATCTGTTCTGTTCTTTTAATTTTCTTTAATCTCAACCTTTTAAAAAAATTATCTTATCTTATCTTTTTCCCCCTTTATTTTTCAGGAAGTTAAAATTAATGTGAACACTTTTTGAAGTGCTGGTATAAGAAAAGCGCAATGAACCGATCAATCTAAACCAAACGTAACGGTGCAAATAGTGAAAAGTGAATATTTATGAATCCGTTTCCCTTCTCATAGTATAATCTTGTTGATCTGAGAGAGATCCAGCCCCGCTTGGCATCAAACAACGCCCAAGACACTAATCCCGTGCCTCTCACATCCCCACGCCATTCTCCTCTACAAGCCGGATATACAGAAAACTGGTTGCTTACGGTATCGCTTCCTTCTCGGCACCAGAAGCAGCTTCCTTACAAATCAGGGGTGCGAAGCAAAACAAAGGAATAAAAATTGATTTTACTCTGTTTCGATTGTTCGATCGGGCAGCCCCCCCCCCCCCCCCTTTCTTCAGTGGAACCTCGGAACGAGCCATTCACAGGCCACGCACAAAAGGTGTTAGCTCGCCCCCGGCGGCCAATTCCACGAGGTGCCCACCAAACTGGTCACGTTGAATAATTTACACGCCTCTAAAGCACTATTTTGCAAGGACACAAGCCAGATACGAGTAAAAACCCAACTCGGGAAAGGATGCTTCCCAGACAACAGATTGTGTGTGTATGAGGGGGGGGGGGGGGGGGGAGAGGGGGGGGAGGGACAGAGAGAGAGAGAGAGAGAGAGAGAGAGAGAGAGAAGAGGGGGGGGGGTAAATAAACAAGTGGAAAGAACTCTGGATAAGCTCAACACCGTAGGTGCCTTCAGTTCTTGTTGTTGTTGTTGAGTTAGTTTAACCTCCAACGTCAGCACTATATAGGCTACATCCCCCGGTTCTATTGGGTGAACTAAAGTGTGATACCACCACCCGAAACGCTCGACTATGTGTTAAACAGCAGGTCCAGATTTAAACTATTCTCGTCGTTTGATCTAATTTTATAGTAGTAACGCCATCGAGTTTTAGCGCAGGGTTTTACACCATTCTGCTAGAGGGGTCTCGAAACGAGCGAGAGTGAGAAACTACTGCCATAGTAACAATTATTATCTACTGCCACTAGAGCTCCAGCGAGTGTTACAGTAAGAAAAATGGTACACTTTATTCTAAAAGAATTAATGCTTGGGGACATTACGTAATTACTCTTCTGTAAACCCCTTCCTAACACCCCCTCCCCCTTTTTTTTCCACACTTAACCAAAACGAAGTCTGATTGCTGTCAAAGGTCAAATACTGCTAAAAAAAAGAAAATCACCGAATTAAAGTGTGCGTATAATTATTGGAATAGTACCCGGTAATTGTTTTCCTGTGGATATCGTGGGGTTAAGCTCATGCATATTTAAGGCTCTGTTATAAATTAGGGATGGATTAAAATTCATAAAAATTGCAAATCTTAAAATTTCTGTCGAGTTGCACTTTTCTCTTTCTAATCTCTGTTTCCCTTTTAAAACAAATTCATAAATAATAAGTAAAATGTTTGGAACATTAAAGCTGATTACGGTCTAAATTATCGCCATGATCTAACGCTGTTCTTCAATGTTCTTTCACCATTGCGCTTACATTTTCTACACTTTTTAAATAGTTATGTAATCGTTTTTAATCGGTTTATAGAAACAAAGAGGCGGCAGTGTGAAACTAACACTGCAAGGTAAAGTATCGCAGATATTGCTATGGCTGTATTTAGTTATTGGATTTGAATATTAGCGTGCTATTCCAATGTGTTATTTTTGAGGAGACTCATGTGACCGCATTAAGTGGTGGTTGCCACCTTGCGGCGGATGAGCTCAGCCTGACCAAACTGCACGATCACTGGATCGGCCCGGGTCCAAGGACGGCAGCAGCTGCGACTGCAGACCACAATTCACTGAAACGCTTCTAATTTACGCTGTAAGATGATATGTTTCGCCACTCTATACGTTTAAAAACGTTTTTAATCAGGGATTCCAGTAACTGATATCTATTAACATAAGCGTTCAAAATTCTAGCTGGCTCAATTTTAGTTTGAAGCATGTGAAAACCACCACCACCACTACAACGAACACCACCACCTTAACAAAAATAGCATTTTTTCAAAATCAAATTGAGAAGGAGTTTAAATTTTATTTTAATTTATTCAGATGTGAAAAGCCAGAGCATATTGCATTTCATAAGTACCCACCATAGACTTGGGAACAGACTACACAGAATGGTTTGAGAATCTAAAAAAGCCTGCATCAAAGAATATAAATGATAATAATTTATTATCATCTGAAAAGCAAACAGCGCATTTCTTTTGAAGGATGAAAAATAAACAAAGTTATCTTTTCTTTTCTTCTTAACACAAAAAAATAGGGCAAACCAATTCAAGAGGAGAATGTAAAAAATAAATTTAAAAAAATACTTTTTTAAGGCAGAACAAGTTAGTCCCTGTGATCTGAGAAAATCTGTCGAGGGCAAAAGGAGGTTGGAGCTCACCCTAGACCAGCAGTGGCCAGCGTTCAGCCTCAGAGTTTCAATTATCTTCGTTTGGGCGGCAACAGACGACTGCTCCACTCGCCGGACAACGCTGTTTGGGTTTAAGTTTTGGACGGGGTGGGTTTTTTTTCCTTATTCCCCATTGTTCAGATAATTGTTACTTTCAACCCGATATAGGCCACCATCACTTGATTTGTGAACTCTATATGGGATCATCTTGCAACAGATATGGTCAGAGAGATAAAAAAAAAAAATTAAAAAAAGAAGTAAGAGCAAACCACTAAAGGGGTGAAAGATTCGGGTGATCAAACAGGAGGGTACGGGTCTGTTGTGGTGTACAAACAGTCGAATAGTATAAGGTAACATGCTTTAATAATCAAACCAAAAAACTTGCATACATCACAATCCTGAAAGTCAAGTAAGAAATTAATACTATTTACAACAAAAAAAACAGCCTATAAAAAGGTAGGTTGTTTTGAGTTGTTTTCTTTAGTTTGTGAATTAGAACCCATGCCCAATAAAAGTTTATGTTTGGTTACTCCAAAACTATACTTCTTTTTGTAATAGTGTGGCGCTACTAATATCATTTATTAAGGCGGATATCAAAGCTGCATCCAATTCTAATTTCAGAAAATAGCGGATACGAGCCAATTCTTTCTGATAATTCTTCCTAAGATATGCTAATACAGGCAAAAACTTGAACAACAAAAAGAAAACAGTGGCACACAATTAACGTTCTATGTGCTTTGTTATAGGTAAGACTAAGTGTATCCGCCTCATCTCTTTATCTTGTTCATTAATTGAATTGCACCAAATACATTTGGTTCAAGGTAATCTGGAATTCAGGCAATGCGTATCGAGGAAAACAGCAAACTTAATAGAATGAAAGCGAAATGCAAATCACACACATGTTTGAAGTGTCTCCACGCGGGCTTCATTATCCGCGAAGAAAGAACAACCCGGATGGCCTTATTACTGGGCGGCTTAGCTGGACGCAATGGGTTTCAACTGGAGACAGATGGGCGTGCGCACACTCATACTGCAAATCACCGCTACACAGCCCATGTTTTCAATATAAGGGAAGCTGAATTGCGTAATAACGAAACTAAATAATTCACACAGGAGGCGCCACATTGGCTCAGTCAGTAGTGTGTGGACTGGCGAGCAGGAGGTCCAAAGGAGGTTCGAATTTCATCTGGTGTTCTCGTCTTTCTATAGAAGTTTTTTGAAAAGCTAATGGGTGTAAATCTAATTAATGATCACATTACTATCTAAAACTGTCATTGTACCCGTGACAACCATTACTTTGGGTGATATTAGTGAGTGAAACGATAGTGGGGGAAAATATGAGAGAGAGACACAGAGAGAGAGCGAGAGAGAGAGAGAGAGAGAGAGAGAGAGAGAGAGAGAGAGAGAGAGAGAGAGAGACAGACAGGCAGACTTGTTAACTTCCATCATCAACAGGAAGGCTATTTTACGTGCTGCCAAACAGAGACCGTGCGCGTATGTGAAGATACCAGGACGAATTGGACAGTTTTTATTAAGTCGAATCATGAGTTTCCCTGTTGGGAGACAAACGCTTTAACCATACTTTTACCATATCTCATGAGGGTTGAGATGAGTTGGTTTAACGTCCAACATCAGCACTATATAGACTATATTGTGGACAGGTCCCAAGACTGACGTTTGACAATTTTATGTGCTGAAACACACGAGACAGGGCGGGGAAAAATGACTCCGCTCTCAGCCAGTCACATTAAACTGACACCGACCCAAATCGCATGGACTCGAATCCGGACCTTTTGCTTCGGAAGCCGATGTTCTACCCCATGGTCAGAGCGCCCCCCAGATGGTATGAGGGAAGAGAGGGCGAAAATAGAGACACAGAGGTATAGAAAGACAAAGGCGCAGAAAGAGACAGTTAGGGAGATAAAATTCAACTCTCCAATGCTCTAAAAGCTCGATAAATCCCAAAGAGCCATTAGAAAATGTGATATAGACCCTCAAATCCAAACAAAATAAGTCTTAGAGGCTTTTAATGAAAAAAAGAAAACGCAGGAGAGAAATATTTAATGAAACAGACCGGTACGCTTTCATCTTTGTATGTTCTCCACCACGGGGAGGAGGATGCGTGACGTGAAAGGAGGTGTGAGAGCGGGCGCATTGCAGGAAAGTGCCGGAGCATAATGAATTTCCATGCGATGCGCAACATCATACCGGCCTGCAAAATTTATGCATTACAGAGAGCGGCTTCTTCAATTCCATCATCGAGGATGGGAGCTCAACAATTACGGGTGTTAAGTTGGAAAACATTGTGAGCAAGAAAACTCATTAAAGTTACAGATTAAACTGCATTCACGAGGTCTAAGCGGACAAAAAGCCAGAGGCCGATTGCGCTCTCATTCTGATTCTGGTGAAGAGTAGTGTCATGCGGCCTTCGACCCCCCCCCCCCCCCCCCCCCCCCCCCCCCCCCCCCCCCCCCCCACCCACCACCCACCCCCCCCTCACCACACCACCAGACCACGACCAGATACCTCATTTAATTGATATTGAGAGTAAAAAAAAATGGGGCTTTGGTTTATGCTCTGGGGCTGAATGTGGGTATTCAGAAAAAATAAATCGTAAGGCCACTATTTTTAGGACAAATGAAGACGAAGATAGATACGACTAGGAGATATAGAGAGATAGGCGGACTAAAAAAAGATTTATACAACGGTACAATGAGATAGAGAGAGAGAGAGAGAGAGAGAGAGAGAGAGAGAGAGAGAGAGAGAAAGTGGAGGGAAAGGGGGGAAGGGGTAGTGAAATAGAAGAGAAAGAGGGAGATTTGGTAGCGTGATAAACAACTAAGCAGACAAAAAGATCATAACAATCGCAGTAGTTATTGTCTTTATCATCTCTTATTCATGCGCGGCCGTGTTGGCAGCAGTGTTCCCGGCAGTGGAATCATCAACATTAACACGTCCAGGGGAGCGTGCCTCACCACCGCTGCTGCTATTCTGCTTTTACTTCTTGAGGTTATTATTGTTTCAGCGCTTTCACGGTGACGACTGCGTCCTACACTTGTTCACCAAGGATCGATGCAACATTTTTAACATTGAAACCTGTGGTAATGTCTTGTTTCCGTGCGTGTTTAAGATTTTAACAAAAGCAGCAGCACCCCCCCCCCCCCCCACACACACACACTCTTAAGTAAATGATGAGAAGAAAAACCAAAATAAAGGATGCAGTTCTCCGTAGATAGTCGATATGTCGATATGTGATGACGCATCTGTAATTTGCAGGTGTAATAATAAAAAAAGGGAAATTTCCTCGTAGCAGAATTTGTTTTCCGAACTCTCGAATGCAAATAGGATCAATGGCGACATGGGACCTTGAAAGTGATATTTACTACTAATAATAAGCAGACAATAAAACAGCGAGTGATAATTTAAGCAGGTATATCTTTTTCAAGACTTGGGGAAAGTCATTATGCAACACCCAAACGGATCACGCTCACTCTAAATAGTTTTGTTGATTCCCAAATCCCTTCCAATTCCTGAGACATACCAAAGAAAGAGGCGGGGAAAAATAGGACCCCTCCCCCTTTTTTTTCCACACACACCCACAACCGTTTTCAGTTTGTACTGAAATACCCCCGACTACACCAACAGATCAATGGATCCAGAGGCTGAAGGGCTGATGTAGGGTGGAAGCAAACCTTCCCATAAAAACAATGTACTAGTGGCCCCCGTCGGGCCCCAGGCGAGTGACTTGCATAATTCAAGAGGCAGCCCCTCTCCCCCAGCATAGGGTCTCGTGTTGTAGGCCAGGGAACTCAATTATTCGGAGATCATGATAAACTTGCTCCCACGGACACACTAGTTGAAGACCAACAATGACCATCAAAGTTTAAAGCTGCTTAGACCTCGGGGACTTTCTTTTGTTCCAAACCATAGAGGGCAAAGGATGGAACAGGGGCTTCGATAATAAATGACTCCAAATTGTGTTCCCCCCATTATTTTGTTTTAAAGAACCGAAACAAAGCGGGCCCACGTAATTATACCATCTGACTTGGCAAGTCTAATATTTGCTTGCCGGTACTTTGCCGCCCATGACGATGCGAATAGGTAAACAAAAAAACCCGAGTGCCTCTAAAATATTGAGGTTTCCATTTATATTAACATTTTTATTGTCTTGCCCGCGCTTCTCTTTGTTTTATGCCAACGTCCCAAAGTGATCAGCAAAGCCCGTCTTCCATGACTCGGGTTTGCAACGACCATTGTCCCTCTTGGAGGAAGATGACATACTGTGTCGATATTTGACCATTCTCAAGTTCAACTGTATACATGTACAATCATGAGGTGAAAAGGTTTGAAGCAAGTGGAACTATTAATAATCATATGTGAAATGGTGCTGGGTGGAGACACAATGGAAAAGACAAGGAGAGAGAGAGAGAGAGAGAGAGAGAGAGAGAGAGAGAGAGAGAGAGAGAGAGAGAGAGAGAGAGAAAGAGAGAAAGAAAGAGAGAGGGACGGTGATCAACTGATCGGGTCCGGGTGGGTTTTTCTACATCGAGTGCCATCAAAATTGCTCTTGGCACCTTTGATTGTGTCTCGGAAAAATGTGATTATGCTTGTTGCGATACACCGCGCGACAACAAAGGATCTTTGTGCAGTTCGATGAGTGCGCCACTGTCCCAAAATGGCTGAGACTGCCAAGCACTCACTGCGCCCGATAGATGACATTTATTTGTAATCTGCTTAAACCCAGGTGACACGTCAGCGCAACAGTTGGCCAGAAATCTCCCTCTGTCCCAGATGAAATCTATAAAGGCATTACAAAGCTGGGGGATCCAGTGGGTGTTGTGAATCCACAGAGCAGCCCTGCCCCGGCTCCTGTCGCAGACCCAGTGTTTGATTGGTGCGAGTGTAAACACCAGCTTGTGTTGTGACAACACGACTGCACCGTCCCAAAACTTTAATCCATCTACGGCAAAATAACCAAGGCGTGCAAACATAATATGCACTTCTCCGTTAAATAAGTTCTAACGCAAACAGAAAGGCTGAAGTGGTTTTTATTGAACAGTGAAGGGACTAAAGAAGAAGAAATAGCGAAAAGAAGCCAAACAATGCTGACCTGTTACTACACTTCGTCCTAAATTTAAGAGCTTGCTTTTTTTTTAAGAGGGTCTTATCCTGAAATGTTAGCTTTTTACAAATAAACACTACGTTAGCTAAATGAATACAATGCAAAATAATATTATACAGTCGAAAGAACACGAATATTTTTGTATTATTTTTCTGAGCAGCCTAATTGTGATAACTGTAGATCTACCCAGAGATAGGCAGACGTGACAACACCAATAACTACAGGAGCCTCACTCCAAACCAAAAGAAATAGACGAACATACAAAGGGACACCCATCAAGATTCATTCAGGAGAGAGATGGAATATATTTGTGCTATTCTTCCATCAAGCCGTCGAACCATATTCTCCACCCTTTTCCCTTTATTTGGCTCATCTGACCCTGACGTCTTGAGGGGGTTTAGTGCGCGTGCGTCTATAAACATAAAGCTGTGAAACTAGTCTTGAGCTGTAACTCTCAGCGGGCATAATTACCCCAGGATCTGAGACAATACTTCACATCCGTCTCCTGGTGGATCCAGCAAGTCACCGAGACAGTGGCCGGGACCGCCACCAGCCTGCCCTGCCCTCTCCAGGGGCGTCTCCCACACGAGGTCTGCGTGGACACCCCCCCCCCCCCCCCCCCCCCCCGGCTCCCCCCCCCGGGGGTCTGGTGGGGCCCCCCCCCCCCCCCCACAACCGCCCATGCCTCGCCTGTCGATCCAAGCCGCTCCAAATGACAGGCCAGCACATAAAGAATGGAGCGTATAGTGCGCAAAAATCGTCATTGTTTTCGCCCATGGATTACACCATAAATATTTCACATCACTCTGGAGCCGACGCAGAATAATCATAAGTAGGGTCACAGAGGATAAAGGTTTATAAAAGAAAGAGGGGGGATAGAATATAGAAGGGGAAAACAGAAATGGAGAGAGAGAGAGAGAGAGAGAGAGAGAGAGAGAGAGAGCATAGGGAAGAATAGTGCAAGTGGGGATCAATAACCAAGACAAATAAAAAACGAACAAAGTGCAATATGAGAAACATGCGTAACTCACGAAAACCTAAGTATGGAAATTGTTAATCAAGGAGGACATGCTATTTGCTGGGGAGAGCTCTTATTCATACAACATGAACAAGATCTTACACATGCTGAGTGCCTGTACAAAAGATCTGGCAATACCAGCTCCACTGCGTATTTAGTTTCTCGTTCGTTTTATGTTTGTTTTTCCTAATAAAGAAAATGCAATTGGTCTTCCGGACACGGATACAGTGTGTGCGTTTGGGATAATAATAATAATAATAATAATAATAATAATAATAATTATTATTGTTATTATTTTTTATTTTTACTATTATAGCAATAAAAGGCAAGCTTCTAAGAAGCTCTATTTATCATTGGGGTGGTCATGTCCATACCCAGACCAGACATCCTTTTTAAAGGAATTTGCTGCTGGGTCGGAAAAGTAAAGTAAAGGGAAAATCATGTATGCGTACTCAACGCCTCGGGTGTTAGAGCTGGCGAGTTAACTTAAGGGCCACCCAGCGCTCCATCCAGGAGCACAATGCACGGTGGTCTAGGCTATTTGTTTTTCTTCACTTAAACCGACAAACGAAAAATTTGAAATAAAGTACATGAAAACTGATTATTGCATGAACGGCCTGTTTTAGAATTTAAACTTAAGATCTCTATTTCTTCCAAAGTCATGGAATTTTAAGCTGAGGGGAGGATCCACAGATACACGTAGTCGATAATCGATCTTGCCTACTACAAAAGGGGGATAACAACAGAAATCAACTTAGTCCAAAAGAGTGCTGTGTTATCACAAGAGTTACCTCTCTGCGTGCCAAGCTTTGCGCAATGGACAAATAGAGGAACAAAGGGTCTATTGGACGTGGGTAAGAACGCCCATGAAACATGATTTTCGTTTCTGAGGGAGAGAGAAAGAAAGAGAGAGAGACACACAAACACCCACACAAAGAGAGAGAGAGAGAGAGAGAGAGAGAGAGAGGGAGAGAGAGAGAGAGAGAGAGAGAGAGAGAGAAGAGAGAGAGAGAGAGAGAGAGAGAGAGAGAGAGAGAGAGAGAGAGAGAGAGTACAGACAGTGAAACTGAGTGCACGGATAACATAAAAACAGGAGTAAATTTTGCTGTGATTATTTTAACATTGCAGAGATATAATGCGTGCTAAATGCTAGGCCCGTTCCACAGGCTTTATCTGCATGTGTTATATACAACTAAGGTAAAGTAATTGGGGTACATATTGGTGGGGGAATGGTTATAACTTCAACAAGGAGCGGCACATCATAGCGTTCAAATCAATAAAATCAAACAAAACGAGGATCAAGCTGTTGCCCTTGTCCAGAAGATGGTGAAAATTAGAACGAAATTAATGTAATCGATTAAACGCCGCCATAAACTGCTGTTAACACCACACTAATTGCCCGAGTATAGCTGCTGAAGACGAACATGACAGGCCAGTGCACAAAACCCCCATTTCAAGCGAACGATGTAAGAAGCCCCGTGATTACTGGGTACCGTACAGTTTGGCTAATCCAGTGCACAGCTGCTGGGATATAAATTAAGTTGAAATCTTTAATAGCAATTAAACAGGGTGTTTAATTACTACTTTACTATTGGCATGTTCAGAGAATTAAAAAAAAAACACACAAAAAACGATGGATCTCTTTATTGCTTTTACGTCCCTTTATGTACCGAAGAATCTTAAACGAACACGCCAATTCAGAGCTCTACAAACCTAACTATCTGGCATAAACAAAGAAGTACCACTGGCACAGCTGTATCACATAAATACTAGTAACACATGACGTAAGAACAGATCGCCTCCCCTTACAGAAAATGTAGTTTTGATAGGAAATTCGAATATTTTTATTATATTTTTTCAACTATGTGGGATGGTATGCAGGGACATCAAATTGGACATCGACAGGCAGGCTGTATGCTGTGGAGGGTTTTTATATACCCCACTTCGTTTCTACCTTCATAAACCACAAAACTAGCTAGTGCTAGACAGATGGAAGACTTACCAAATACCTCAAAAAGAAAGAACAGGGTCACCTTTTC
The DNA here is from genome assembly GCA_003991915.1 of Elysia chlorotica. Lineage (NCBI taxonomy): Eukaryota > Metazoa > Mollusca > Gastropoda > Plakobranchidae > Elysia > Elysia chlorotica. Next base: position 223,850 of record RQTK01000143.1, read on the forward strand.
TTTTCAAGTCGTCTTAAAATGTTCATTCTGTTTAAATCAAAGAGAGTATTCGGAAATATTTACTTATTCCAAACGTGCTCTTAATAAAAAATATTGGAATGGGGGTAGTAAGCATGGGGTTGGGGTTGGGTTGGTTTAACGTCCAACAGCAGCACTATATAGGCTATATTGTGGACGGGCCCCAAGACGGACGTCTGACAATTTTATGTGCTGTCACACACGAGACAGGGAAGGGATACCATGACTCATGTCTCAGCCGGTCACATTATACTGACACCGACCCAACCAGTAGGGAACGCACCAGCCAGGATTCGAACTCGGGACCTTTTGCGTCGGAAGCCGATGTTCTACCCCTAGACCACCGCGCCCCCGGGTAGTAAGACATATTGCAGCTTCAAGGGTGACGTGTAAAAACTGCGGGGACAAAATATCAAATATCCAGGTGTCATAGAGGCGCCTTTTCCCATAGATTACTGACCTTCTATGCTGTGGAAATCAAAATGCTCTGTCGCAATTCCATATGCCTAGGCTTTTTCTTTCCCCCTTCACACACCCCTAAGCAAAATCTCAGCACAAAATGCCTTCCAAGATTTCAAGAAAAAAAAGAAAATAAGCTGTTCCCATACAAAGAAAAGCAGATATAAATACCGCTGTGACGAACAGGATATACACCAACAGTCATTAAAGACTCGTGTAATCCCACCCCTTCCACTAAACAAGCAATTCCCCGAATACTAGAAAAAGCACACTATCAGATTTCAAAGGTTTTGATCAACAACAAGGCCAGCACGGTATGGCCATTCATTTCAAAATGAGAGCGTCCGAAATTCTGCTTTGTTTCTATCACCACTTAGATCAAAATATGTTTTCTTTTGCTTCCTTCTATTTTGAACCAGGCAACTTGATCCGGCTGTGCAGCCCTTCTCTTCCATTATAAGAGTTGAATGACATATAGGTAACGTTTTTTTATGCTAGATTTTTTTTTTAGATTAAGTGCTTACGGGAGAGAGGGGGGTACATCTTTTTCGTGATTACTTTTATATATGATTCCTCCGCAGCACTAGATATCTCCTATGATTCATGCGATTTTAAAAAAAAATTTAGACACTTAGAATCGCATAAATGTGCATTGTGTGTTTCTTGTTGAAAATAAATTTTAAAGTATTCAAACTAAAATCGTCAGAGATACAAAGCACTATGTCATTATCTAATGTGTATATGTTGCATGTACAACTAATCCCATCATTGGTATTCTAGGATCTAGACTCCTAGGTGTTAACTATAGTGTTGAGGCCGCCCCGGGTCTCCAACATTCCTTTTTGTCAACAACGAATTGGGACTTGGACGACTGATCGTGTTATTTACAGACAACGAGGAAAAGAACAGGTAAGCACACTGACTTTGTGGTGATTGTCCCTCAAATAATACCTGTGTCCAGGACTTGACAACAAAATCATGAGAGGCGGAGAGAGAGAGAGAGAGAGAGAGAGAGAGAGAGAGAGAGAGAGAGAAAGAGAGAGAGAGAGAGTGACAGGCAGAATGAGAGAGAGCAGACATGGTTCTAGGCAGATAAACAAGGAATTAACAGCTAGACTGGCTGAGAGAACGAGGACACATGTTGCCCTAGCTAGATGTGCCTGCGTGGAGTTTTGATGGAATACATTATGAGTTTTTCATTTAAATTTTAGAACAACACAGTGGATGCTTCAAAATAAAGAGAAGCACACTGAAGGGAATTTAGGGTCAGACATACTGCGTGAGGGCATCAAGGCAAACTGGCTCAAGTGGTATAGCGTTGGTCTCCAGATCAGAAGGTCCGCGGATCTATCCCCACGATCGGCAGATTTATTTGTCCGATGTTCGTCCCCGGTAACTGGTAGGGTCGATGTCAGTACATGTATATGCCTGGCTAAGTAAAGGAGTAATGATATCCCCGCCCTGTCTCGTGCGTAACGGCACATAAAAATTTCAGACGTCAGTCTTGAGATCAGTCGCCGTATGGGACCCTCCAGGGGAACCTAGGGGACGTTAAACCCGGAGAGAGAGAGAACTCTCTCCCTCGTCCTCTAGAGGAGCCGTTGATTTTTTGGCAAATATTACCGCTTTCGAAAAATTCGAAAATGGAGTCTTTCTTATAAGCTTGTCTTATCACAATCATACAAGCATTAATTCCAAAAGTTTACAATATCACAGGCTGTAAAGCTGATCAATTCAGAGACTGCTAAGGGGAACCTGTATTTCAACCCAATTTTACTTAGCTGAGACATTTGTTTTCCAAACGAGTTGTAGTTAATGTGATGTTTAGTCAGTCGATTAGATTTAGAGTGTGGCTTAAAAAATTTAACACAAAACAGACAAAATAAATAAAATCAATAAAAAAAAAAGTGGAGGCAGGGCACATCTGTGCACGGAATAGGCATGGACTCGATTACACAGAGAAACATGTAAATTCTTTCAGCAGCCGCGTCCAACAGGCACGCGCACACACTTGCACAAACAGCAAGTTGTTCAATTTCGCGCCTGAGATCCGGATTAAACCGTCTCTATGAATTTAGTTTAGTTTATTTGGTCGCTTAACGTCAACACTGTATAGGCTATATTGTGGGCGGGTCCCATTACAAACGTCTGACATTATGATTAATTGTTTGCTGCCATTGGGCCAGTTTATACCCCGACTCCCTCAATAATCCTCGTCTAGAGACATAGAAAGGCAAAGAGTTCATACTCCTTCTCTAAAGATATATTATAAGGCCATACAGTTCATACTTCTCTAAGGACATAGAGAGACAAAAGAGTTTATACTCTTCTTCTAGAGACATAGAGAGACAAAAAAGTTCGCAATCTTCCTCTAGACACATAGAGAGGAAAAAAAAGTTCATACTCCGATTCCCATCGCCCCACGAGTCTATCAGGGAGGCCAGACAGCAGAGACAGCTTTAAAGGGAAAATATTGATAAATAACAGAGAATGAATCCTTATATGCACGGACGCTGGGAGGAAGGGGGGGGGGGTGAAGAGACGCGCTAAGACTGGTCTGGCTGCTGTCTTGTATGGCATATATATGTTGCGTCGTGTTGAGTTAGTAATACAATGAATTTTGGGGTCAAGATACAAGAATGAGGCAAGGGAGGAAGGAGGGGGAGGGAAAACTTAGGAATAAAGGGCTTTGCAAATACGAAATACTAGAAAAAGATACTGTCTTGAGGGAGAAGATCTTCATAAGAAATATTTGGGACGACAAAAAACAGACAGTCACACTGACAGTGAGTTCATGATTAGGATATATGTACATGGCTACAGGGCACAGAAATGACTCATAATTAAAGCAACCAATTTCAAGCTATAACTAACAAAACATGTTGACAATGACACAGACTACAAATAAATGTATATAAGGGAGCGCGAAAAACTGAAAAACAAACACCGCAACAAAGACACAAATAGAGAGAAATTAGGATATATGTACATGGCTACAGGGCACAGAAATGACTCATAATTAAAGCAACCAATTTCAAGCTATAACTAACAAAACATGTTGACAATGACACAGACTACAAGTAAATGTATATAAGGGAGCGCGAAAAACTGAAAAACAAACACCGCAACAAAGACACAAATAGAGAGAGAGAGAGAGAGAGAGAGAGAGAGAGAGAGAGAGAGAGAGAGAGAGAGAGAGAGAGAGAGAGAGGAAGCAAGAGGAGTAGAGAGAGAGAGAGAGAGAGAGGAGAGAGAGAGAGAGAGAGAGAGAGAGAGAGAGAGAGAGAGAGAGAGAGAGAGAGAAAAAGAAAAGAGAGAGAGAGAGAGAGAGAGAGAGAGAGAGAGAGAGAGAGAGAGAGAGAGAGAGAGAGAGAGAGAGGAAAATAAATAGCGTGTTGAGCATGCACTTACCTTTCCCCACACCATTCTTTTGTTGAGTGCAGCCAGCGCCGCGGAAGCCGAACTGCCATCCACAAACTCGACGAAGGCATATGGGTCGTTTCCAGGCTGAGGGAGTGAAACAGAGAGAGGAACATTATTTTCATGTGCAAGTATGCCGTAAAGAACGGTAAAGAAAAATAAAATGATCTGAAAAAGTAACATTAAATGTACACGCAAGTCTTTCTCTCGGTGGAAGAAAGACAGAACGTGAAAAAAAAGGGGAGAAAAAAAAAAACTTACAGTGGACGCTAAATCATACAGGTTGGCTTGTTGGCTTAGTAATACTTTCTAGTAAATGTCTGAATTGGTTTGTTGATCTTAATGTCTCTTTTCAGCCCCAGGCGGTAACGCGGACGTGTCTCAAGGCTAATTTCTGGTAATATTACCAGAGACAGCGAGGAAACTAGGACATGTATCAGGTGCTCAGCCAGTAGGGAACATACTGTTCGGTGTGATCAAATCCGGGATTCTTGGAAAAAAAAACAAAAAAACTCGCTACCCCATTGACTCGCACAATTCATATAACCCAAGATAAAGAGGTGCATGTAACACAGTATGGTCACCGTCACCTGCAAATGACTAAAGACTTGATTTACAATTAACAGACAATAAAGAAGGTTGAAAATGGAAACGTCAAATTCACCAAACATCACTGGAGTTCGAACTATCTGACGAGAGCATAAGAACCGTTTCCGGGTTGATGAAGCAAGAAAAGGAGATTAAGAAGAGAATAAAGGGAAGAGCAAAACACCTGTGAAAAAAATCTCTTATTGAATTTAATGTAACACATATAGCACGAAGAAAAATACACATAAAAGCTAAAAGGTAAAACAAAAACACCAGATGGAATTTGGATTGGCTTGGGAGTGTCACAAAGAGACGGCGTTCCGTCCCCTGCCAGCCAGCATAGAAGACTAGTCAACGGCTGCATTCATACAATTACACACAGAATTGATTAAAATAATAGGGCGGGCGAAAATGTCAAAGGTAAGAGGACCTCAACGCTACAGACGAAATAGAAGACAAACAGCGCCATTAATTACAACAGCCACGTCGATTTGGGCGGCAGTGAGCAAAGATGTTACAGCTGAGGTACCGTCATGACTGAGTCTGGTGGTACAATATAGCTGCTGCTTGACTTACCAATTATTGTGGTGCAAGACTGGTGGCGTTTGAACAAAAATCGTGGTAGATCTAGTATGCTTTTGGTGGGATTTGGCTCGAGCAATGACTCACTAGAGTTCCTAGACGTTCACTAAAGTTCAGACTGATAAGTAGAGAAAGCAAGTCTCTCATTCGAGAGCTCAAATATGAAACTCTACTTCAAATGGTTGTTGTTGGGAGGGGGGAAGGGGGTCTTAGCGAGAAATCGATTCGATGATCTTAAAACTGTGTCAGATTTTAACCAGCGGTTTACTATAATGAGCACAGGTGAAACGAAGGAAGATAAAGGAGAGAGAGAGAGAGAGAGAGAGAGAGAGAGAGAGAGAGAGAGAGAACATAGATCTATGTCTGTAGCCTCTCGAATCTGAATTTATTTTTCACTGTAGTTTTATTTCCTTTACACACCCAAGTTCGCTGTTATTCAGTCCTCACGGCGATACCGGCCGTTGTTTCATTATCAAGGTCTAGATTATAAAAGCTACAACATAAAAAGTGCTGTATCAAGTGAAGGAATAGCAAGCACTCCACTAGAGTTTAGACTAAGATAACTAGCTTTCGACCAAGACATAGAATCTAGTGTGAATTGGAACGGAACGACGATCGGTGAGAGTAGAGATCTAATCTAGACTGTAAGAAAGAGACCATGGAGGAAGAACTAGAATTTCGATCAGCTGAATGAATGTCTGCCTTTGACAAAAAGTTTTCTTTTCAGTTTTGCTAGTTTCAGTATATTTTCCTGACCATTTCAGATATGAATCGCGTTTGAAAAGGTAAACACTGTGAGATCACTCATTCAACTTAGCTAGCCCTAGAACGGGGATGGGTAAAACGATCGTCATATCGATAAATAAATCATAAAACCGGGAAAGCAGAGGAATACAAAATAAATGTAACACTATCGATAATTTAATAATAATTATATCGCCATTTTGGTTATGCACGTTATTGACAGTGTTATCGGCAAGGCAACAGTACGGCTCAGAGTTATAGATCTACAAATAACAATACAATGAGAAGCCGGACGTTCACCTAGCCAAACCGCGGGACTACCGTCGTAGAATTATAAACTCGCACATTTCCGCGGATTTCAAAAACGATGATCGTTAACTCGGGAGGAAAGGAGGAAAAAGTGCAGAAAGGCGGAAAATACCGAGGAAAGGAGGAAATTCCTCCTTTTGAACGCAAAAACGAGGATTTCCGCGGATCCGCGGAAAACCATCATCACTGTTTAATATAACTCATATAGCACGGAGAAAAAAACACATAGAAGCTAAAAGGTAAAACAAAAACACCAGATGGAATTTGGATTGGCTTGGGAGTGTCACAAAGAGACGGCGTTCCGTCCCCTGCCAGCCAGCATAGAAGACTAGTCAACGGCTGCATTCATACAATTACACACAGAATTGATTAAAATAATAGGGCGGGCGAAAATGTCAAAGGTAAGAGGACCTCAACGCTACAGACGAAATAGAAGACAAACAGCGCCATTAATTACAACAGCCACGTCGATTTGGGCGGCAGTGAGCAAAGATGTTACAGCTGAGGTACCGTCATGACTGAGTCTGGTGGTACAATATAGCTGGTGTTTGACTTACCAATTGTGGTGCAAGGCTGGTGGCGTTTGAACAAAAATCGTGGTAGATCTAGTGTGCTTTTGGTGGGGTTTGGCTTGAGCAATGACTCACTAGAGTTCCTAGACGTTCACTAAAGTTCAGACTGATAAGTAGAGAAAGCAAGTCTCTCATTCGAGAGCTCAAATATGAAACTCTACTTCAAATGGTTGTTGTTGGGAGGGGGGAAGGGGGTCTTAGCGAGAAATCGATTCGATGATCTTAAAACTGTGTCAGATTTTAACCAGCGGTTTACTATAATGAGCACAGGTGAAACGAAGGAAGATAAAGGAGAGAGAGAGAGAGAGAGAGAGAGAGAGAGAGAGAGAGAGAGAGAGAGAGACAGACAGACAGACATCTCTGAGAATTCTTACCCTCCAGAAAGATAGAGGAAATTTACAGTAACTTAAGTCTACTTATAAAATTATTTTTCAGTAACTTTAAAGCACACAAAAAAAAAGAAATAATTACATTATTACATAATTGTCTGTACCGCTGTTATAAAATTGCGTGGTGAACCCATGCCTAATTTGCAAACACATGCTTAAATATAAGCTTTGTTCAAAGCTCAGCTTGGTTGCGCTGAACACCAGCCATGGTTGTCTGAAACTCAACAAGCTCAAAGATTAATATCAGACAAACAAGGGTATACAAAGAAACTAACAACATAATTGGAAAAAATTGACCAATATGATATGGTGAGCACACACAAAAGAAAAAGTAGAAAAAATATTTAAATATTGCTACACGTATACGGTATTACGCATGTTGTGCAAAATTTGCATTAGTACAAACGTGTAACAACTTTCTGAAAAGAAAAGAGAAAAAAAGGATGTTGCATGTTTTAACATCTCTGCGTAACAATAATAATAATGTGTGTGGTGTGCGAATAGGTGTCTAGTAAACGTGAAATTCATATCTCCTGTCCGCTCGACCCCCCCCTCTCTCTCTCTCTCTCTCTCTCTCTCTCTCTCTCTCTCTCTCTCTCTCTCTCTCTCTCTATCTCTCTCTCTCTCTCTCTCTCTCTCTCTCTCTCTCTCTCTCTCTCTCTCTCTCTCTCTCTCTCTCTCTCTCTCTCTCTCTCTTGCTTTCAATGTAACAATACAAAAACATGATTTAATACATTGCACTCTCTCTCACTCTCCCTCTCTCTCTCTAACAATCTCTTGCTCTCAAAATAACAATTTAAAAACATGATTAAACTAGATTTATGAAAACTTACGTAGTACATGCTGTATGGATCTGCTGTGGTGTAGACGTATGTTGGTCGGTACTCCATTGTGATTACAGAATAATATTTAATCTACACTAAGGTTGTTGTTTTAATTTATACGAGTTAACAAAGCACGCCACTGAAAATAGGGACGCGTGTCACACAACACACGCTGGGCGGTGACTAGATTCACAGCACTTGCACTAGTACCAGAGGTCTAACTTCCGACGTATTTAAAACCGCTGCAAACTGTTTCATGCATCGGTATCCCTTTAACTCGTATGGCTATCCACAAACAGCAAGCAATCTCTGACAATCACTGTATATAAAACTATCCACAGCAAAGGGCACGGTAATTATCCTAGACCGACACAAGAATAAAGGTTGATATTTTATTCTATATATATAAATAAGGTCTCATTGAATCACACAACTTTTAGCTAAGCAACTGCAATTCTCACCTAATAATAGCCAGAATAATGTTACTACAAAACAAGCGTATTAATACATGTAATACCACTGTCTGCTATTGGTGAGCTTTCGAAAATGATCTAGTGCAGATTTCGTACGTGAGCTTTATCAATGTTATTTATAGGAGATAATTCCCGGACCACACAACACTAAGCGCGCTATGACACCTTGCGTGAGTCGGGGACACGGGCGAATCCAGTGAGTGACACAGAGCTCTCTGCTTCAAGATGCTCCCGACAATCCACACACTGTCTACGCTTACTATTAGGGCCGACTACACCGGTCTAGATGAGTAGATCTGGTGGGACTGTCAGGCCGAGTACAGGCTAACCAAGCGCCAGTCTGTGAGAGGGGGGAAGCTACCGGTGGCGGCGATGGTCCCGCTGAGACTCGCTACAGGCGCGAGTAAACAGCCGCACATCGACTGGCTGCTGCCGGCTCCGCTGGATTCTAGTAATCTACTATCAGTGGGGCGATTCGGGATCCCCTGGTGTTGACACAGCTTAATGCGTGTGCACTTTCTCACTATTCAACTTTTGTTGCGTGTTAATTTGATTTTTGTTTGCAAGCCGAACAAGTATGGATCTGTTTGCTGTCTCCTACTCTGGCATTAAATGACGCGCGGATTTGTTTGGCCCTTTGATTCCCTTCAGGCAATAATTGCCGTGTTTCTTTTGATGATATTGGTTCTAGCCAAGGACGCAAATAACTATAGATAAACTCATAACACAAACAACAACAAACCCCAATAAACAGCACTTGGACCCATAATCAACTAGCGCCTTAGCAGTCTTAAAGAAAATTCGGAACTCTATATTCCACAACAAATCAAACAAACTTCAAAGGAATAATGGCTGTCCAAAAAATAATAGAATTTGAACCAATGAAATCATGACAGTAGATTTAAATCACCAGTAACATTACCGTACTTCAACCAAGAAGCATTTTGAATAGTTTTCATTAAACTCGATTCCCATGTCCTAAATACAATGGAGTAGATGGACTCCACGTTTGAGAAGGAAATTTAAAGAAAGCAGAATGCAGATAATGATGACGCATAGGAAATGTATCTTTACCTGTGCATGTCATTATGTGATGTTAAAGCATTAACACACAAAAAATGTTTTTCCCATTGTAACTGCTTAGTTACTATTCAATCTTCTCCCCTGGGACCGATGTACAAAGGCATATGCTATGGAGCGCGCAAATGGTTTTGACAAATATGTCACAGCTAGCCCAGACAGTCAAATCATGGATCTTCCTCCTTACTGGAAAGGTGAAGTGAGTTCATCTTGGGAACCTAGAACACACTCTCTCTCTCTCTCTCTCTCTCTCTCTCTCTCTCTCATCTTTAAATATAGTCAGGGGTTTGCACGATTGCCAAATATAGAACTTTACAGTCTGGTCTCTGTAGACTTAATATATAAATAAGACGAAGCTTACTGGAAAGGTGAAGTGAGTTCATCTTGGGAACCTAGAACACCTTAAACCCACTCTCTCGTTAAAGAAAAGATTGAGACGTGTGAACAAAATCCAAATAATTATACCAACCGCCGCCGCATGTTTCGAACCCGCGACGTTGAGTCCTTTGCGATTAAAAGGGCGTGCGCTTTATGAAAATGGAAGGCTACGTTCTTTAAGCTCTCATTGGTTCACTGTGCCGCGAGAAAGGACAGAAAATCCTATTCAGAGATGCTTATTCTGATGAAACCCCCGGAATTCATCCCGTGTGCCTGCAATTGTCGTGGCATGATTCTCGCTATCGATTACCGCGACGAATAATGGCACATCCATCGACTAAATGGCAGGAAATACAAGAGCGTGACTGTCGATTCTGCCAAACATACGACAATTTTAATTTCACAAGGATGCCGGTGTTATTAGTTAATTGCCTCATAGTTGTTCAAGTTTAGCTCTCGGGAGTCTAAAAAATTTTCAAAAGCGTAAATTACATGAAATTGTATCTTCTCTAATGGCACAGGACGGATTGTAAAAGTGTGATGAAATGGACACAAATAAAGAAAAAAGAGCGGATGCGTCAGACTCGGCATGTGTGTGTGTGTGTGTGGGGGGGGGGGGGGGACAAAAGACGGTGGGGGCAGGGCGGGGTGGGGGGGTGGGGGGGGGGGGGGGGGGGACACTAAATTCCTATATGGGTACATGGCACTGAAGTTCGAACATAGAACTCTGTACTGGTCAGGCCAGAGGGCTACCAACTGAGCTTTGGTGTAATCATCACCTGCCAAGAAATATGAGGCCATCCCCAAGTTTAACAACCTGTGCCCTGCCTCCGGCTGGCAATAAAACTAAGGTTCCTTTATATGATGATTGGGTTGGTGTCAGTGTAGTGTGACAAGCCAACTCCCGGGTATCCCGCCCTGGGGTTCTACTTATAGGACCTTCTATTAGAGCCTCAGAGACGCTTTAGACAAAGAGGGTAATTCGATATCTATGACCAAACATTTAGCAATTTGCGACTTTTGGGTAAAAGTCATCAGCGTTTAGTGAATCAGATGGAGAAAAGTTAGCCAAGCTTAGGACTTGCTAACAAGTAGACCCCAATGACCATTTAAAACAAATTCAATTTGTTTATTTTCCAACAACACTGCTCTATAAAAAAATTCTGCTCAAATTCACATTTATTCAATTCGTATATTCGAGTAAATCAAGATGATGTCTAAAAGTGAGTCATGAAATACGGTCCAATACTTTTACAAGGAAACATTTAACAAATATTTTGAAAAAAACGTAAAGGATAAAAATCTATATTATAAAATTTAAAAAAAAAATAAGAAAAGATATTATGAAACATGCGAACATTAGAATAATTAAAGTTTGTGACGCCCTAACACACCAATATTTTTGTAAGGTTGACAAACACAACAAAATGGGAAAATCAAGTGCATTCCTCTTTATCTATTCATACTTTTTTTTTTCTTTATGGCAACTCAAACGACAACGGAAATGGCGAGTAATTAAACACTGTACTAAGACAACACACATTCGGGCAAAGGGGAGGTCTAGGCTGCTGTTTCAAACCATAGCTCATTTAACCATGAACGGATTATACAGAATCTAAACTAACAACAACGACACGTCGGTTACTTTATTATGCATGCACCCATAAGAAAGGTGACCTCACGCTAACATACGAAGACTCAAACAAGTTCAATATGTACCTAAAAGTAATTTTCTTCACGACGACATATCTTTTTCGGAACAAAAAAAAGCCAGTGATAAGACACACGTTCCGTGTTAAAACAAAGACATTGAACTTCAGAGGTGATCATTCTCACGGATAAGGGGTGACACACTTGTCAGGGTGTGTGTGTGTGTGTGTGAGAGAGAGAGAGAGAGAGAGAGAGAGAGAGAGAGAGAGAAGGGGAAAGGAAGGGTGAGAGGCATGCAGCGGTCCATAAAATTGCTTTGGTTTTGTCGGTTGATGATTTCTTAATCTTCATAAACAGCAACTTGGCTATGTCTTTTCAGCAACAATCTTTTGCGAAAGGGTTCCAGGACTAGCGTCTGAGAATTGCATGTGCTCTCTAAGAAACAGGGGGACTTCTGTGACAGACAATCAGATTTGATAGACAAGATTGGAGCGAAATGTAACATTTATTTACAAACACTGTCCGCGATTGCCGGAAAGACTCAGGTGTTGGGTTTGAAGCCGAGCGCTCTTCCCCTTAAGCCAGCTCGCCCACTACTAGCCATGAAGTGGCCATTAAAGTATAAAAGCAAGGAAACAGCTATGGTAATGCGAATATAACTGTGGAGATATGGAGAGAGTGATAAGTTGGAACAACGAGTATGAACACAAGCTGGCGAAATAGTGACACGTGTCCGTCCATTATTACCAGTAAACATTAACCTTTAATTCACTAATTTGTTTCTTTTTTTTCTGAATAAATGGACGTCGCCTACAAAAAGTCAATGAATGACGCCAGCGGTAGAGCAGCGGTATTGGGAAGATAGGCAACAGCGCAAAACAGCATTATAATGACTTAATTAAAGGTTGTAATGCAGATACAACAGGTACAGTATCAAAATACAGTGGCGCAAAGAATAAAGAGGTGAGAAGAGGGGGAGGGAGAGGGAGAGAGAGAGAGAGAGAGAGAGAGAGAGAGAGAGAGAGAGAGAGATAAAGGGGGGGGGAGAACAGCTTATCAAAAGAGATCTGCTACAACCAAGTCACAGGGCTGTTTAAAAGTCAAGTGACTGTCATCGGGACAAAGGACTTTCAAAAACAAAAAGAGATACAAATCGCGTATACACCTACATGTAAATGGTCTTTTCGTGATGTCCTTCGGCGAGTAAACTACCCCCTCCCCTTCTCTCCCTATATCTCTCTCTCTCTTTCTTTCTTTATCTTTCTATAGCTTAATAATATATGACAATTGCGAGAGTCCTCCCCATCCGCTCTCACGAACCCTTATCCTAGTAAATTTATGAACTCGACATTGACAGTTCCCCTTTCCATGTCTGTGTGTGGCAATAATGACTCACATTGGCGGTTTGCTAAAATATTATACATTGTGCAAATTACCATGACAAGCTCTCTCGGTTTGCCTCCCACTTATAAACGTCGCCATGGGACACGGACGTTAGTTAGCTGGATAGATCTCTCCCAAGCACACAGCCCCCAGCCTAAAGGCTAGGTTAATGAAACATTAGCATAGCTTATTGGGTATCGGACTTTCGGCTAGTGTATGCTCCAACACGGCCCATCCAGTGTTGGCGGTTTATGAGAACATGCCGCAGTCGATTTAATCCTAAAAACCAATAAGTGTGACTGGTTGTCATACAATTTTAACATGGCGATATCAGTCCGTGACCCAGAAGTGTCTGTATCTGAATGACTAAGTAACAGTAGAGCCCAAGCATGTCCATTTGTTTCGTGGAGGCAAAGGTATCAGATATTTCAAAATCAAATACCAGCAATCAAATACTATTTATTACAATTCAGAGATCTAGTAAGCGTAAAAGCACTACGTTAGTTCATGATGAAAGTACATATATCTAGGATGGCAAATCCAGAGGCTGCGATGCAGGCGATTGGAAAAATTAATGCTCTGTCGTAATTTAAAAGTGATAGCTTTTGACGACCGAAACTAGGCAGAGAACAAACAAATTTTTAACCCAGGCTTTTGAAGTAGCCAATGTCTCATAGATCGGAGGGTAAAAAGAGCTGCAGGGCGTGTCTTGTAACATTTCATACAAGTCACTGTTTGAGCTGTATTCTCTGTTTAGAGTATCAAGACAAGGATGTGGGATCAGAGAACTACAGACAGGTTTGAACCATGACGAAAACAGACAGTGCAGTCGGAAATGGCCTTAACCACCGTCAACATTGGGCTCAAAAAGAAAAGGGCATTTGACGCATTTGCTAAATGCCAACGATACTAATTTTGAAAATGGCTCGTCAAGCCAGGAAACATTAAAGTTTAGATACACGCGATTAAAAAACCAACAAGGTAATTAGATTAAGAAAGCCCCACAATCGTGAATCTGCCTCCATCATAGTCTATCAACTGGCCAGATAAGACGAGACAATCAGCCAACATCGTGAGAACTTTTTGGAGCCTCCACCCACCTACATCTTGAATCTTAAGACCGTCCAAATTTACTGGCCTTTGTTTCCTCTGCAGTCAAAATCTTTCTACCAAAGCTAGAATTCACAACTGATTTAAATGTATATAAAGATCAGGGCTATTTATAAGAATTACTTGATCTATTGTATGCCTAATATATATATAGCATAACTTTTCAACTAGATTGCGGGAACACCAGCGCTTTACTGAAACAAACGTATACATGTACTGCAGTCCTAAGTAAATAACACATGTACGGGCTTTCTTCTGTAAGAGGCTTATTATCGTATAATACAAATTATCCTATCTTATCATAACACTATGATATAGTAGATAAATTTGAATGATAAAACGCAACCACAATTAAAACAGGCGATACTCCACCGATAGGCATGTAACTATCGTTTGGCTCAAACAGTAGATCTAGAGACTAGTCCAGTGAGCAGTATGTAGATCTAGAACTATGAATCTATTTTATTTTCTTGTACAAAAGTATTCTTTTTCTCACAGAACCAGCACTGGTGTATTTGTACGAACCACTGGGCGACTCAACTATGACGTCTGGTTGTATCACAATCACATACACTGTAAGTACAAGCATTATAGCACACTGATAACAAGGCACAGGGCGTCCAGCACAAGAAACAAGCTAATGGTCCGGCTAAATCCACAGTATCCACACCCGACTTCGGTAATAATGAAGTTTACAATGAGCTGGTGTCCACGTGCTGCTATCTGGAGTAACTATCTGCTGCAGCCCATACTTTTATCTTCGTGTCTTACCGCTCTCTCTGAGTCTCTCCATGCACTCCACGACACACGTTGACCTCACAGAGCCCATGTGAACACAACATATGGACAGCCCAGCCAGCACAGCAAACGCCCCTGGCCTACGCGGATCCACACATACACCAGCGCACATCGCCAATTCGCCCCCAATGTTTAAATAGCTCTTTTGCGTCCCTCCCCCTACTTATTCCCCTGCCTCTATTGGGAATTGATAGCGTACGTGAGGCTGGGGCAGGGATGAAAAAGACAAGCTGTGGGCAACCACTTGGGGCAAGGGGAGCTGGTGGCTATTGATAAAGCAAACAAAAGAGAAACCCTTACAGATGATGAAAGCTTCGAATTTCGGGATCGCAAGCGCAGCTATCTGCATTATTTAGTCGCACAATCCCAGGCCCTTTGCCGTAAAAATTCAATCCGTTTCAACACAGTCAGTAGGTCCCGTAACAAAAAAGAAAACATTACAAATGGATCGAAACAAACGTGCACATTTTTTTTCACAGAGACATGTGAACTCTATGAGCATGGAAAAGATGTTTTAGAAATCCAGAGTCATGACATCTTACTCATAAAAAACCAAGGGCGTGGGTAGTGCTGCTGAGTTGTTCATTTTTACCACTTCAAACCTAGGCCCAGAAAGGGATGAGAGCGTGGAGGGGGAAAAAGAGGTTATACTTGAGAATTGGTTTCGTTTGTTGTTTTCGAAACGTCCTTTGTCAGCGACTAGGCTTTGTCGCGGATGGGCCCTTAAACTGTAGTCTGACTATTGCATGTCCTGACTGACAGACAGAGCAGGGATTCCAAAATTGTCTTAGCCGGTTATAATAATTATACAGCATGCCAATTAACCAACCAGATACATGAAATTTCAGAACAATTATATATTCTTTCTAATGATTCGGACTATGTTATGTATCTAGTATTCTATATTACAAAAATAAGCTCAATATCTCCTCACCTCTACAGGATTAACTGCAGCACCGATCTTCTTGAAAATGTGTATGAATGGAGAATTCATATAACATAACCTTAGTTTACAAAACAAAAGAAACAAAATAATACTATGCTAAAATTGGAACATTTTTTTTTTAATAAAGCCATCGGAAATCCATTTTGTGACTACAAAAAAGCGTTCACGAAAATCAAACACGTTTTAATTTTTATTTACCTATCTTTTTGTCTATTCGAATGTAGGCCTACATGATAATATAATTATTGTACATTCTATAATATCTATGCGTGGGAATGTTTTTGAAAACCCTCCACGCTGTATATCACAGACGTTGGCTTATCTAAATCAAGGTCTAGATCTAAAGAGGCCTACTCTTTTTTTTTTTACTTTTTCATGTCTATCTAGATCTAGGTCTCTGAAGGCCTAAACATTTGAATGTTTGTGTCTATCTATATGTGGGTATCTGATCCTAATGGGGAAAAGTTTATAGATCTCTCTTTTTTTTTTTTTTAAACACGCATTATGCACTGTAATACGAGCATGAGCCGCACTTTTCTAAAATTGTGATTGTTCGTTGCCGTAATTGTATAGATGAACACAATCACTCATGTTCCCTTTCCAGATTTAGAAAAAAAAATATTAAATAGAGTGCACCCACTGTAATCATAGGCGTATGCAAATCTTTTTTACTTTTCGGTTGTCCATCCCCGAAATGTCCCACAGTACGCATTGAGTTTCCCATTCTCGGGACCAAAACCTCTAGGCCAAATCTTTTTCACTATTAATTTTGTTTAACAGCTGCTGTCCGTTTCCGCATATTTTTTATGGAATGTGCTCATTTGCTTTCTGCTCCTGGATTGCTGGAAGTATAAGATCATACTCATTAAACACTATTTCATCGTCTCTACGGAAAAAATAATTAAAAAATAGGCGACCGTATCTCATGAACCATTATTTCTCTAAAAGATTATTCCGTTCAACGAACGGGATCTCAACTAGTAAGAAATGAAAATACCCACGTGTAAAAGTATAATAGCCTATATTCTATCCGACTGATTAAGAGAAGAATTCACAAACATGGCGTAGCTTACGTCTTTTTTGTGCATTCTACCCTTAGTCTATAAATATAAACTAGTTACGTTCTCAAAATGACAGTGTTCAGACAAAAAGCCGATGCAATACTTCCGTATGAAAAACTCGAGATAGACTTTATGTGTAACTGCAATTTCAAGCATTGGAAGACACGAGTCGACATCACAGGATATGGAGTTGACAGAAGCACGAACACCCCCTCGGAAGTGTAAAAAGAGCACACATAAGCATTCCTAAAAAAGGTTCTCAAGGTGAGCAGTGTATGGTGGCGAGTAAGTATATTTTAACTATTTTGATGGAGAAAGAATATGGTACTATTGGTAGGTGTTGGGGAAAATAAAATTGTGAAAGCCTTCTAGGCGTGTTGTCATGAAAAGGGTACGATTTTGTTTGTGTCGAACTTGTATATTTTTCGGATAACTTTTATATGGCGTTTTTGTTTGTCTGTATATCTGCTCCTAAATTTGACAATCTGTTTAACGGCCGATTCGTGGTGAGAAAATGCTTAAAATTGTAGTGTATTGGCACTCTTGAATTTGATGCTTTTAGATTCACTTCATTTAACCCTCGCTTTTTTTCTCCTATTTAGGTGTTCTACTTTCATGTTTCTTGTTATGAAAAACTCCTCTCAAGCTAATTAATGTACTAAGATACAGTATATAATATCAATACTAGTAAAGGAGTCAAAGTCGACGCCTTACCAAAAGGCAAACAAGTCTGTGCAAAGGTAAATGTAAAAAACGTTACAAGAATAGCCCGACCATCTAAAATACAAACTATTTGGTAATTTTGGTTAAAAAAAAAAATGCACCCAAAACACTTATATAATGCACGTATCTTAAAGGAAGAACTTGCAAAGAGTTGTAGCACTAGAAAATTATACCTGGCAACTGAGCTTCCGCTCGAGCCGGGTGGTACGGGAAGCTTGCTGGCCTATCGGGTTACAATTCCCTTGTTCATATCGGCCCTTTCGCCTCTTCCCTCAAGATAAGAGAAGAGAGTAGAGTAAGGGCCACTTGATGGCCAGGCAAGTCGCCGAATCCCTGAGTACAACGAGGTGGTCTGCCTAGTTCACGATCGAGGGAGCACAAGGGCTTCAGGATAGCACAAGACTTACGATGTTAGAGTGCGAATTGGAAGACAAAGCTTTTTCAGAAGGCACTACAGGGGTTGTGATACCGGATGACGAAATAAAACAGATCGTGTTGTTTTTTTTAAAACTAGAAACGACTCGTTGTTCGTTGATTAAGCTGTTTGTTTTTTCATACCTTTTGAAAAATCAATGACTTCACCCAGTTATTGGCTTAATTATAACATAATTATTATGGTGCAAATTCCATCACCTTAACGCAAGACATAGGCTCTCTATAAGCACACGAGTTCAACAAGTCTATAATAAGAGTCGCAGAGATGAGTGCAAGAACTAACAGGTGGCCCAGCAGCCTGAAGCGAAAGGTTTGAAATTGTAATCTTTGATCAGTTTTACGCGCCCCATATCACAGAGCATTCTAAACGGAGATTGGGAACAGGTGATATGCAAACGTTGAAACCTCGAACCTCTTGCTCATCAGTCCAGAGCATTAGCCAATAGAGCTACCGGCGCTCTTAATGGAACAACAGGTTGATAATAGAGCTCGTCACTAATGCTACAAACACAGTGCAAAAACATGTACATAGATTCATACAGTAAATGTAAAGCCCAGGCGACATAATTATACAAAAGGCCACATACTATAACATCATACCATGATGCATGCCACTTTGACACCTCACATTGAGATTTTAGTTAATTTTAAAGACCACACAAAGTATGTACATTCATACGGTAATGAGCGCTCCCCGAGAGCCCGTAGACAGTAGCGCCAACAAGCGTGTACCTGTATTTGGAAAAATTATCATTTGCAACAGTAAATCAGTAATATCCCGTATCTACGAACTGCCACGGTATGGGAAGACACGTGAGTGCACGAGGAATGAATATTAGCTTATGGTCTACAGGTGTAGATTACTGGGGGTGGAGGTACTCAGCAACCACACGTTTCATAAATGGTCCAAAGTGATCGCTTCATACATGCATTAAACACGACTCTGCACCCAGCTATCCGGCGCAAACCATGCCCACACGCAGTTCAAATGCGCTTCATTGAACAAAAATGAGATATTTGATCGATTCGATCATTTTTCTCGGGTCTGATTGTGAAAAAAGCAACGGGAGAAAATGTACCTCAATAACGACATAATTAATTTGAGCAGCCTTTTAAAATCGGAAACAGCGTGCACTTTTATGCATTAAATTTACTTCACTTCATGCCCAGAAAAGGTTTTGGGCGCAAAATAATCATAGCATTATGCTCCTCCAGGCAAAGGGTACTGATTGGATTACACCTAATCACTAATTAGCAGAAAACCCGAACCAGGATTAGAACATTTCCGGATGTTTAATTGGCGCTCTATCGTCTGAGACCTCTGGTTATCATTTAACACTGTAATACAAACAGCTGTGACAGATAAATAGTGCGATGGAACTATCCAGTATAATACATCTACTCATGTGTACCGTGTCCACGATAAGACAGTCAATATATTTAATTGAGATAATGAGTGTGGTTAAAACCAGCTGTACAACAAATATGATTTACCTAGCAGCACAACAGCATGCATGCTAGCTGTCCGATAAGACTCAGTTTCGCAGACAACAGTCTCAAATCTAAACTTGCGCAGTTGACCAAGAGCGCCTAGAGACTTGAAATCTGGCCCGCTTTGTCTAGCATCACGAATCGAAGTACACTCGTAACTTTAAACCCTAAATACTTGGAGTAGGTTAAAGCTCAGAGTTAAAAAGAAATACCATAGGCTGAGAGAGAGAGAGAGAGAGAGAGAGAGAGAGAGGTATCCTGAGAGACTGATAGAGACAGTCAGGCATAGCTCTAGTGAAAAAGAGAAACGCCCACATAGCTTATATTGATGGCGGGCCCAAGACAGACGTCTGACAACATTATCTGCGGCCACACATAACAGTGCGGGGAGACACGGACTTCCGTCTCAGCCGGTCACATTATACTAACACCGATCTAACCTGTAGGGGGCGAAATCGGACAAATAAATATTTGACCAAACGTGGGATTCGAACCGCGGACCTCCCGATCTGTAGACCAACACTCTACCACCTAAACCCCTTTTATATTGCAGAAATACAGGCTGCCGCTTTATAATTAAATACACAAACAGCTAGTTAGAAACACTGTCTAACTTGTACTGTCCTCCTTTTTTTTTAAATCGAATAGTTCTGTGAATAATAATTTTTTTTTCAAGTTTTGATCTGAAAATACGATTTATGAACTCCAGTCGGAAACTGGGTCGGGAATTCTTTTAGGTCGAGATTATCGGATTCCAAACAATTGCCTGGACCTTTAACAGTATGTTTATAAAACCGAGGCTCAGAGATATTGGTACAGCCGACTGTGCATAGAAGTCGGCAACGTTCAGGCGCAACTATCCGAATAATCAATTACCTTTAACAAGGGCCTGATAAATTATCACACACTTTTGTACAGCAAATTTAAAAAGGGATTGGGGAAGAAAAACACGAGCACAAAAATGGACCGATACCATTGAGTACGCATAATGATGGCGCGATCGCAAAGGATAATACATATTACGTAGGGAGAGAGAGAGAGAAAGAGAGAGGAGAGAGAGAAGGAGAGAGAGGGGCAGAGAGAGGGAGAGAGAGAAAGAGATGGGAGAGAGAGAGAAAGGAGAGAGAGAGAGAGAAGGGAGAGACAGGGAAAGAGAGAGAGAGAGATGGGAGGGCAAAAAAGAGCACCAACATAGTCTCCTTTACAAGGAATCTAAAATGCTAATTGTAACCGCACCGACCACAGACTGAGACTGAGCTGCACAGCTTGAGAACCACCTACAGACACTAATTGTGACAGAGCTATGGACCTGGGTCCGGCTTCATTTGCATTTGGTAAATGTACACGTGGAAAAATGTATTTGTTAAAAACAATAACAAAACAAACAAACAAAAACAGCGACCAAGCCTCTTCCACACCATAGCGATTTCATACCACGAGGGAAAATATCGACAGGTACCCCCGAGGAATAGTGGGAAAAACACATAATTATGCATTTACACTAGGATGCGCGGGTAATCTAGCAGCACCACATCAAATATGCATGTTAAATTCAAAATTCAAATTTATTCTGTCAATGTGTGTTACATCGAAAATATATGATGTTGAATGTGACATCTTCAAAAGAAATTACATTACAATAATAGTAGTGAGACACCACAATGAAAATTAATAGAATTATACACAGACTACGCTTTAAAACTAGTTACATTATCTTTATCTCAACAGTGCTTTTAATCTTATTAGTGAAAAATGTTGCCATAGAAGCGTTACACTGTGACTTTTACTGGCTAGTAAGCTGAGCACATGTTGGCATTAACTGGACTCATAATTGCTTCAGTTCCATTACTCAAATCTGCCATGACTCGAAGAGTAGGACCCAAGTATGCAGTGCAGTAGATCAATATAACAAGAAGTAAGAATTCACAGGTGGTATGCCAAACCAGTTCGCTCAAAAACCTTTGGTCTTACAATTTAGCAACTGCTACCCGTGTGCCCAATTTTCATTATATTAATTTGACCGCATTGGTTTGCTGCTGCGTTCTAATTCAATTGTTTTACCACTGCAATCCTAAGTGCTGATTTGAGTAATAAAATTGTATGTCCACTGTGCTGTAAATTCACAATATACAACGCAGCATACTTCAAAAACAAAAATAGTAATTTTGATGGTACCACATGTACTAAAAAATCTGAATCCTCACATTTTATTTTCATGAAGATTAACAATGGATATTATTTCTCATCCTCTACAAGTTGGGGGTTCTGTGTAATTGATTTAAGGAAAATGACAAAGCACTGGGAATCAGCACTTGCACACTATACTTGTTCGCACTTCAAAGAAAAAGCAGGTACAATGAACTGGTAGGGATCAGAGAGACAAGCCAGCTGTAAATTATGTCAATTTAGTATGTCCCCATTTAAACAACTCAAGCAAGCAACAGCTGGCTCCACCAACAGTAACCTTGTGTGCTCAAAACAAAAAGTAAAATGTTCTTTTGTCATTTTTTCTTTCCTCTGCACATTTACTGAGTATGCTGAAGGTTGGATGGAATTCATTCCTTATCGCTGCAATTTGTCTAAATTGTTTTTTTGAATTTTCATTACCACACTGCTCAATGTAAATAATCAATTTGATGAAGAGACTAGAATTTGATAAAAATGTGACTCTTTAAAACCACTCCAGAGTTCCTTGAAGGATGCAATCAATGGGCTCAAAAAACTACCAAGGCATGAGAACGTTACATGCCACTGCACGGAGAGAGAGAGAGAGAGAGAGAGAGAGGGGGGGGGGGGGGGGGGGGGGGCTGAACCAGCTAGTAAGAAACAAGTTGAATAACCGAGTCTAGGATGAAAGCTGTAGACTACTCACAGAGCTATCTCAGTCTATATGATACAATATTCCTTTCCAAGATTGAATCAAAAGGGTTAAACATTTGGAGCTAGGTATCTATTATTTGCTTAAGAACTTTTATCACAGATTTTAAACAGACCCAACCAATATGGGGAAAAATCAGTCAGATAAACTTATTACCGATTGCGGGATTCAAACTAAAAACCTTCCAATTGGGAGACCAATGTTCTACCACTCGCACAAGGTCACCAGAGAGAGAACTTACACGTGAGGTGAGTTTTATAGGACAACTTGTTTTTATGTAAATAAAAGCAAATTGACTCGAGGAAAAAAACTCACTAAATGTTGTTGTTTTTTTATTATTAAAAAAAAGAGAAATAAATCCTGAATGGTGCAGATACGGTTGCATATAATACAAATTTAAAGTATACCCTTTGCAAATTGAGTCGTTTAAAATTTATGAAGTGCCACATATTGCCAACAATTGTAAATTTCTGTGTGATTTCAAGAAAAATATGCAGATTATGAATTAAAATATTCATGAATTATGAATCATAGGGGTTTTAACCATTTTTACTCATTTAATTCTTAATTCAGATTAGCCAGTGGTATATAATAAATGTACGCACTATTTTTTCTAAAATTTCTAATTTTATCATTTAAATATTAAAAAGGATGCACTGAAAATTTTTGGAAGAATGAGGGTGACTGTCTAATACGCACTATATAAAGTGTTTCTGCCTCTTTAAAGATACATATACAGGTTTTAGTCCGAATTCGCTATTCACACTTTATTGAATTTGAAGTGTTTTCATTTAAATCAAATTTTTTCGTCTGATCATCAAATAAAGCTAATCTCTCCTAATTAATATTTCCTAGACTCAAAAGCAAGTTTATTTACTGTCTTGAGCAGAATGACTACAACAGAAACTATGAGATATAACAAAATAGACAAAAAGACTATATATAAAGTGCATGTAGTCTCAGCTAGATTGACAAGGTCAATATCCCTCCAAAAATAATGTATTTTAAGTGTATTTATAAGTTTACATGAAGCCTAAGTTAGAGCGACTGGCAGACTGCTGAATTTTCAATGGAGATTTTAACAGGTTATTCTGAAATTATTATGTTAAGAAATCAAGATTAAACAAGAAACCTCTAAATCCTTCGCCACAGAAACCCTTAACAAACAAAAAAATGTAAAACTTAACTTTATTAAATATCTATAGGTTTCTAGCATTCCCCATTAATCTAAAGAAAAAAAAACATAACCAATATAAGGGTATTTTGAACAAAGTAAGATTCTAAGAACTAATATGTTAGCCTTTTGAGTAACAAACTTTGCAGCTCTGTAAGAGTAATTTCATGCAAAATTTAGAAAAAAATACAAAAAATTGCTTTGTAACAATCCTGTGCGACAGTTACAGTAGGCCTAAATACTATCCTATCCTTATACTTTTGTTCCAAGTGTTTTAAAGTTAATGTTTGCCCTACTTTCGACACAGAATAGCAAATGGCTTCTGATTATCCTTACCAAATTATCCTATTGCATCAAATATTTATAAATAAGCTAAATACACAGATGTCTTTCTTGATTGAAAAAAAATGCCATATATAGATTTTGTTGTTGGACAAATTATTGATAAATTATAGATCTAGATGAAACTTTCAAATATAAAGGATTTTGTCTGGAATAACTTTTGCTTAAATGCCAGGGAGTATGTCTATAAGCCATCAATTCCAAATTGCATCTAGATCTAGATCTAGTTTTACTTCCCCTTTTCTAGAGAAGTGATTAGAAGAATAGTATCTAAAGGTACTTGAGTCTAGGTAAGTGGTAACTGTTTTGAATTGAAATCCTTTTTGTTGATCTATGTACACTTGATTTGAAACTTTTAGAAGAGTGGGCATATCATACAAATGATAATTATGTTGGGACAATGTGTTGTTGTTTTTTTGTTTGTTTTTTTAATTAACATAAAACAAAAGTGAGACTACTTGAAGTTAACTACTTTGCTTTCTTTCTACATGAATGTACAGGGGAGGTAATGCCCATTTCAAACAAGAATAGATCTATAACCCACTGTTGAATCAAAGTTATGGGAAAGAAAAAACATCGATCAAAACTGAGCTCTTACTTCGTGGATGATTTTGCAGCATTTGCAAGGTCCGATCTGTCCAAATATAGCTAACAAGAAGTCTTCCGTGACATTCTCACTGAGATTTCCCACGTACCTAAACAAAAGAAAGAGAAAAACATCTGTGTGTAGCGGAAGAGTTGAAACCATAACAAGGAAAATGAACACAAAAAGTTACAAATACAGCACTTCTTCAACTATTTTACGAGCTAATAAGAGATATACTTACAAGGTTCTGTGGCTGCATTCGTCAGACATGTTCTGAAAAAGAAGAAAAAATATATTAGATAGTGTAAAAAGGTTTAGATATTGCTGTATCTAATCGAAAATAAACACACCTGATACATTATTATGGCGACTCGACACACGCGAAACGGGAACTGCGCTTGCGCTGGGTGTATTGTGGGAATGGCCCGCCAACGAGGGCTACCGAGAGCATTGTGATTTCGAAAGTACATTTCGACTTTCGTTTCGTTTCGTGAGATAAGTTTGGATAATTTTTGCGGCTAATCTTTGGCCTAACCTTGACATGCCCTAAATTTATGAGGCGTGTCGCTGTAAGTAGTGTAACCGAACAGCCGTGTTGTGTGGCCAAATTTACTTTCTTCTGTCTCTTGTCTTATCGAAACCCAATCTAGATCTATATCTGGATCTAGATTGTATACCCATCTGAAGAAACTAAAAAAAAAAAACCATCATGATTTTAAAAGATAATGTTGTTTTCTTCTACTTTTCAAAGCATTTATTTTTTATTTGGCTATTCTTTGTGTTTATAGGCTAATGTTATTAGCAACAGAAGCAAACATAGTGTTTTATTGTTCATCAGTCTGTTGATGTTCTTGTTTTTTGGCGTTTTTTGTTTGTTTTTGTATTATTATTTTTTTCTCATTTTTGTGTATTATTTTTTTAATTAGGTTGTTGTTTGTTTGTTAGCAAAAACATTATTACAGAGGGCGTTTTTGTGTTGATTTTTTTTCAGTCCCATAACAGCCGCCTCATGTAGTGGAGGATGTGGTTGCCGGTTGGAGGCCGATAGGGTAGTTACAGGTATAGAAGGTTGGTATTTAGATTTTTTTTGGTTTAATTATTAATGGTTACGGACACTCGATAAATGAAAAGTAGGAACGTCAAATTAAAATATGTAAATTATGCGTTATGTGTGTTCTTGTGTGCGTAAGATGCATTTGGAAGAGTTATCTTTGATCGGAGAAAGAGAATGTCACCTAGTTTGCGTTTCCTATGTCTTTCGTTCATGTGCGGCGATGCGATTCCAAAATAGGTACGCAGGATTTGGTCAGCCATGTAATACTGACATGGAATCAACCAGTAGCGGGGTTCGAACCACGGACCTCCTGCGTTCGAAGCCGATGCTCCGGGCTTTAGGCTATAAACGTTTTGGAAAACGTTTTGCAGTGACAAAATATAGTTCGGTTTTAAAAATAGAAAATACATAACTGGGTCATGAAAAATCCCTAAATCATATTAGTTCAGGTTTGACCCGTTAGATTTTTTTATGGTTTTAGGGAACGTTCCATAGAAAGGAATGAGATTGTCCTTAAATGCTTTGATTTTGAATTGTACTTTCATAACACATATCTAGATATTAAGCATGACAAATTTATGGATTGTTTTCCCTCTTTAAACGTCAATTCAATGAGGCATATGAGTTGACAAATATAGGTATAGTTACAAACGTAGTGAGGAGACATGAACTCTAGTTTAGGTTCAAATGAGCTCATCGGGCAGTAGAGCTGAGTAAGGCTAAACTGGGGAGGCGGGGGTCTAATCTTTACAGTTGAATATAAAGTGCGTGAAAAAAAAAAGGGGGGGGGGGGTTAGATGACACTGGCGTTTCTACTTGTTGAACAATATTTTATAATGTCTTCTAGAGAGGCGGAACTACTTCTTGCTTCATTTAATTACCAGTTATGTCCCTAAAATCTTAGCTTACATGGGATACCAGCGAATTATCTTCAAATGGTCAGATTTGCCTTTTTTTCTATTCTTTTTTAAATACTTTTGCTAGCTGCATAAGATTTAGACCTACAATCCAATGTTATTTGTGTCGATCTTGTATTGAGACTACGCAAACGATTTACGAGCCAATATTATAATTTATATAGTTTTGTTACCATTTGAAGCAGATTAGTTTGCTTTTTGAAATAACACTACGTTGAAACTTGTAGCTTTGTAACTAATCAACCCCTTTAAAAGTAGTATTTTCTGATTTTCCCTAATGTATTTTCGAACCTAATAGCATTTTAAAAAAGAATTTTAACACAGATTTATTTTAACCCTGTTCGCAACTCGTAAGATTCCTTATTTACATATCTTAAGAAAGATGTAAGTTTTCTGCAACATTGTACTTACGACCCCTTTTGATTAATTTTGCTGGGGCAAAAGTTCACTTTTAGTTGCCTATAATGCATTATGTAATAAAAATGATGTTTGCCACATTGGTTTGAACTATAAGTTGTGTTTTTAAAGCCTACAATTCACGCCTTGCAGGCCTATAATCAGCAGAACAGCAGAGTTAAGCCGCACGTGGACTGCAGCCTACCTAGTTCTAGTAAGTCTTTAGTATACACTCACTCCGAAAGTTCTACAAAGACCACCGGTGAAATGCGGTGATGAAGCTACAAGCTGAGATTCGATCCCTAGACTTTTTGCTCGTCGGTACATGTGGTCTAACGACTAGACTATCTGGCAACAAAGTCCCTTACGGTCGCCCATATTTTTGGGACTCAAAACAAAACAAAACTATCGTAGACCCACCCAATACCGCGCCGTGTAATAACTTATGAATTCAGACTGTGCATGTGTTGAAGAGACGTGGTTGCGAACAGTTATAAGACTCTTCCCCTCTTTGTGAGGTTGCTGTCACCAATCTCAATCAGCAGCGCATGTCATAGTAGTCTCGCAAGCTGTAATAATGTTTCATGGACCACAGACATATTAAAACTTGGGGGCCGTGGTGTCCATAGGGTATAGCGCGGGGCTGCTATTTGGAAATGATCCGCGTTTGTTCTGTTCTGTTTTGTTTTCTTTGTTGTTGTTGTTTTTTTGTTTTTTTTTCCATAAGTCGAACGGCTGAGTCCAGGATATCCCACTATTGGCTCCCGTCACTGTGTAGTTGTTTGAGACTGAGACAAGCTTGGAGACACTATAGCGTTTCGTTCTCTTCTACCAAAGGTATAGATTTACACCCTACCACCTCTATGTTTCCCGAAGAATCCCATCCGGGGACGCGGCTTTCCTTCAGGCTGAGGATCGAACTTCCAACCTCCGGCTCGATAGCCCAGCGCCCCACCGACTGAGGTACCCGATGCCCTCAAAGTATACACGATACTTTCTGGAACCCTATGTTCATGTATTTCAATATAGTAACCATTAATCAGTTCTACAGCGTCGCGATGTACCGATAATTCGGCTAAAGATCAAAACAATACAATAGAAGTTAAGGAAACAAAGTAATTAAAAAGGTTTCCTACGGCCTTCAACCTCTCACACACACACACACGCACACACACAATTGCATGTTTCATCGATTTTTACTCTGGCGGTTGCATAAGTTTGGATTATAATATTATGGTAATTACTGTTCATAAGCATAGTTTTTCTAGGCCAGCCAATACATTAGATAAAAAGAGAAAAGAAACAAAAGAAAAAATGCATTGCGTTTATAGCGGCCATTCAAGACAATTTTAAAAACTACTTTTCCAATTTAACTGGCCTTCTTTTGCTGCCAAACAAATATTGAGAAACTGCATTAACAATTTTAAGATAAATGGGTTTATACTAAAGTATTATTTTAAAAAGGGAGAGAGAGAAAGAGAGAGAGAGAGAGAGAGAGAGAGAGAGAGAGAGAGAGAGAGAGAGAGAGACAGACAGACAGACAGACAGACAGACAGACAGACAGACAGACAGACAGACAGACAGACATCAGACAGACAGACAGACAGACAGACAGACAGACAGAGACAAGGAATCAACTATTCTGATTATTTCTTCCCTCTCGGTGTAAATACGGTGATGTTTTTTTTGTTAACGAAGTGTCAATTCGCATTGCCAATTCCGTGCATGGTAATAGCGCATGCGCAGTAACTGTTAAAATTAATGTTTATAAGAAGTACTGACCCATAGATTTATATAACTACCACTTAGTAGTTATATGTCTATGGTACTGACCTCATCTTGGCCCTCCCCCATCCCCATCATTTAGCCCAGTAAATCTGTATAAATGTGCACAGCAAGTAGCACATAGTACTTTCTATTTCATGCCTCCGCCCTCTAATTAGGGCATAATCATGAACAGAGAAAACGAAGAGGCTTACAAATAAATCAGTACAACTTCTGGCTCACTACTCTACTGGGAGTCCACGGTTCGATTCTCATCCGATGGATCCATCTCATGCTCAGTTTAGAACTATTCTTGAATTCTAAGGGACATAAAAGTAAATTACTTCTAGTCAGAGACAGAAAACAGTCTCATAATCTAGTTCATCTTACTGTCATAGTTCATAAAATATCGTGTGCAATGAATAGAATCAAGATCATCTAGATCTCGTATCTAGCGACGTGTCTAGCTAGATCTCGGCGCAAAATCTAGTTTTTGTTATACATATACATATACTCCCACAGTAACAAAAAATAAATCTACGAGCATATTGCCAGCATCAAAATCAAGTTATGATACAACCAGTAATAAATCCTGTAGAGTTTGAGGAAAATGAACTAAATTATAGGGAAAGGATACTTTACATTTTATTGGACAAGGTTTTTAGCGTCAAATTTAGGTATCCACTTTCAAAATATCAAACCAACAAGGTCGAAATCGCTTCCACTCACTTTCCTTTTTTATTGATATAAGATAATATTTGAGATAAATAGTGATAAATGTGCATCGTTATGAAATTGAAAATAAACCAGGATTCATCGATTTTTAAGATGCAAATTGCAATCGAAACTAAATTGCATCATATTATACGATGGGAATTAAAGAAAACCTAAAGAGCGCCGTATTTTACGATGCGAATTGTCGATTCCGTAAGTCGAGCGTCTACACATACTTTGTCCACGTAGTTAGGACCCATAATGTTTGACATACTAAAGATGTAGGGCTTACATGAATAAGGATAAAGAACTTAACAAAAACTCACTCACGATTAGTGCTGTGAGGTACGAAATCGCGCTGTGGTCCATGTAGCCTCTCAAATACGCCTGCTAGCTACACGTGCACTGCTCAATTATCATCTCAAGGATACACTAGCCTAGCTTTCTTAGTTCCAGAGCGGAGACCTGAGTCAAAATAAGTATGGTAACTTAGATGCACCCTGCTTTAAAAAAAAACTATATTATATTTTTCTCCTTTTCAAACTGATCGTAGATAGCATCGATTTAAATCTTTCTCCGGACTCCAAAGTTCGTATACATGTGTATTACAGCGTTTTCCCGTCTGTTTCACATAATGACAGTCAGCTGCAATATTGTCTGGAGTAGGTCCACTAACCTCCCCCTGCTTGGTGTCCGAGGTTTATTCTCTGACCCGTGCCATGACAGCATCTGTGACAGAGCCTTGGCTTGATATAATGACGCCCTGAGTCGTGTGACGCGCCAGGGAATCGGGGCATAAAGATTAGGACAACGGCTCTAGCATAATCAGGATAATTCAGTTTCGGACCATGGAATGTTAGGAGAACGATTGAAGACAAAATTATTTTTATAATATTGTAGAAACAATGGAGACTGTAAGGTGATTATTTTTTTCTGATTTTGTCGACTCTGTGGACATGCCTGGAGTGGCAAGATGGGATAGACGCTTCCCGTCAGACCAGTCGCACTTCAGAATGTCACAGTTGTGATCAGCACCAAGTATAATACCTCATTTATATCATTATCAGTAAACGTACCAATATAAATATGTCTGAAAGTATAAACTTCTGAAGTATTGTTATAATATTACACGTGTATTATGAAATGTGGTTTTAAGCAAGGATCTGGCAGTTTCATCGTTTGACACAGAGTATGAAATATTGAAAGTATAAACTTCTGAAGTATATTATTAGAGAAGAATTGTTTGATTGTAATGTGGCAACAGGTTAATGATTGAATGAAGCGCATATGCGAACAAGGGTAATTACGATTAGTAAGCTTATAAGACCCATGGAGCCATGGTTGCGAACACAGTCTACAAATATTATAATGTGCAAGATTAGTAAAATTAGCGTATGTCTAGAGAGGACTCAAGCAACTGATGACCAAAATTTGATGTAATATCTTTCTTTAGACCTTGCAAATGTAGGCTTATTGTCACTGGATCAACCCGCCGAGGACAAGATAGCCTAAAACTGTGAGCACGAAATGCTGCTGTATTTAGCTCCTTCCTGGATGATATCAGGGTTGATTCCTGTACCAACAGTGACATTCGTGGAGGGAAAAGGAATGGGCGGGCCAAAACGGCTATCGCCAGGTGACCGAATCCGTCTTGATTTCCTGAAGAACCCTAGTCAGTAAAGAAAAGGGGGGAAATGCGTAGATTTAATGATAAGAAGCCCAGTTTATTGTAAATGTACCAGTGAGAATAGCGCCCTGGTCAGGTCTGTGTGAGACATACATCTTTACCTGATTGTTCCGTCCAGATGCAAACAGATCAATGGTTGGATTTGCCTGTAGGAGCATCAGAGAATATTCTCAGGATCCTGAGAAGTCTTTTAGTGTAAAAAGACAAGAGTTCATCGAAGCAACCAGTATTATAGACCATGCTCGGAGAGTATAGAGAACACAGCTTCGAACAGTTTGGGCAGTTTATGTCGCCATCCTGAGTTTCCCGAGGTACCATAAATAAACATCGGGCACTAGAAGGGGAGCGAACCTCAAACCTCATGCTCGGTTGCCCAGTCCTTTGGAGTCTAAGATATCCCACCCCATTTGTTTCATATATTCGCGACATTTATTATAAGTGTTGAAAGCCTTCACCGTAAATCTCGAGGCTGCACTAGCAGATTTTTCTGTGAATTCTCTTTGCCATTGGGGTTTGCCCATAGTTTATCCGTGCAAGTCAAAGCAGAGCAGGGAGACTGAACGCGACGTAACATTCTCTTTGTTTGTGCCAATCTTTAAATCCTCGATCGAAAAAAATAACAAGAAACAAATATGTGAAGTAATAATTAACACCTTTTTGGGAAAAAAAATGAAGCGATTCAGCTCTTCAAACTAAAAAACAACAACAAGCGGTACCAGAGATCAATATTAAATTCTTAACAACATTTATGGAACACACAAAAATACAGGTAGTCTACTTACCGAAACAAGTAAAAACAGTGCGTATTTTTCGTTCCCATGCAAAATGTAGCGTCAGCACATTGCGATTTTAACACTTGGCGTTTTGTATAGGTACTGTCCCGAATGAAAAGAGAGGGAGAATGAAAGGCAAAGAGAGATAGAGATAAATAGATAGATAGATAGATAGATAGATAGATAGATAGATAGATAGATAGATAGATAGATAGATAGATAGATAGATAGAGAACTAACATTAATTAACTACTTTGTATTTACAGTTAAAGCATATTCGCGTTGCTTGAAGATGAGATTTGGCAGAGGGGAATCCTAATTGTCAGAATTTATCTTTCTCATAATAAGATTCACGTGAGATTTTTAACGAATTACATGGAGAGAGAGAGTGAGAGAGTGAAAGAGAGAGATAGACAGAGAGTCAGAGAGAGAGAGAGAGAGAGACAGAGAGACATTGAGTAAATTGTTTAATGCAACGCTTAAAGCTTTTACTCACAATCTTAAACGAGCTAAGCTTAATTGATGTCGGTATGTTAACTGATCTTAAATTATCTCTAGTGAAGATTCCCATCACCCAATAGACAAGCAAATGGAGGACTCAGGGGAAAATGTCAATGTCATACTTTACACAATTCCCTGGTTTTGAAGAAATAACCATAGTCGTGTATTAGACAAATTTGAAGTGGGTTTCAGTTTCTATGCCATTTAGGACGTTAGGGTTTAAGTACGTGTACAGACGGCAAAAAAGAATAGTTATTGTGTGAATATAATTATGGACCTCAGTTTATTACTTGATTGATGAGAACACTGAATGTGATATTGCCTGTATTGTCCTTGTGCTCTTCAAATATCAAAATGCAGATGGCATGATTTGAAACTATGGCCACAGTTCAATTGGTTTTCAGTGGGATTGATGCCGTAGTTCTTATATAGGCCTACAATCCAACACACCCTGTTCCTCTAAAATTCACAAAGCTTCAATCCAAATTCAATTTTGCTTGTCCCCAAATAGCTTTGGAGATAAAGACAATTCATAATTTATTTCTTCGTCCCAATGAAGATAAACACTGCGTACAAATCGAATTAATATTTAATTTAAAAAAATATTAAAGACGCTCAAGAGAACGTGAAAGGGGAAAGTTAATTATGCTTCTCAGGGGTAGTTATACAAGTCTTAAATGAATTAGCATACGGAAAAATACCAATTTAAGACAGTTAATATGCGTCAATTATTTAAATAAGTAACCTGAGAGCGTTTAAGTTTGCGTAAATTCTATGTCCTTCGCTTTGAAGAATCTTCCATTAGGGGATCTATAGCCCGAGAACCAGACAAGTCTGACAGGCAGAGAAACTGAGTTAGGAGCGAACAAATCGTTGGGAGTAAAAGACTTCGCTGATTTCTGTGATGGTTTGTGTACGGCACTTAAATATTATATTGACCTGAGCTGTTTAAGACGGATTGTGCAGTGGATGATGACGATGATGGTGGTGGTGATGATGGTAATGATCTTTGAAAACTTAACTTTGAAAAGTCAATGTCTGTTTTTAAAGGCACTGTTGTATTACCTTAAACCAAATGGATTGTATTTTGTGACCATCTGTCCGTATCAATGTGGGGGGCGCAGTGGCCCTGGCGTAGGACATCGGCATCCGACGCATCCGCGTTCGGTGTCAGTTTAATGTGATCGGCTAATGGTATCCCCGCCCTGTCTCGTGTGTAGCAGCACATAAAATTGTCAGACGTCAGTCTTGTGGCCTGTCTATAATATAGCCTATATAGTGCTGATATTGGACGTTAAACCGACTCAACAACAACCGTATCATTGAATAATTATTATTCTTTTTCTATTCTTCCTCACATGCCCACTTGTTCTCGTTACTCTATATTATGTGATATCCTTTATTATTAACAGTCTATTAAAAATACTTGCACAGCTGATTGGTGATGATAAAAGTAGCCTTACAGTTACAGGTTATAGGCTAATGCACTTTGTTTTATTTGTGTCCATTATCTGTATGTGTTATTGTCTCTCTTTCTGACTGCCTGTCGCCCTCTCCCAATATACTGTATGCACCTACTTATGTGTCGTAACAAAAGTTTGATTTGACATGTGAACATGTGCTCTCTGAGAGAATCCACTTACTAAACTTAATAATATAGAAGTTCTCAACATGAAACAATTTTCAATTATTTTTTTTAATCAACAATCCTGGTGCAAGCAATCAAGATACATTAATCATGTAGTTCTTGATGCACATCAATGTCAGTGTAATTCTTGTGAAGCACTTATACTTTTAGCTACATATATTGTGTCACATATTTGTTGCCACATAGATTTTCATTATTGTTAGTTATGAACTAGATCTATTCCATCTAAGTTATTAATTACACTAAGTGTTAACATTTTGTGAAAATTTTGTCAATGTGACTGTAATGTAATTAAAGTCATTGAAAATAAAATTGAATTCGTATAAACAAATCTGATTTAATATTCTTTTAAAATGACAGAAACATTTCAATTCTATCACTATTACTTCAGTAAATCAAATAAAGTATTTGATTGTTACCAGTACTCCAAGAGTGACTTATGGCATTCTAGTTTCTTTTAACCTTTCTAATTTTTTTTTCTATGTAGTTCTCTTTGTTCTGTCATCTATACGCATATTTTTATTATTGCAAGTTTAAATAAAGTTGTTTTTTTTTTCAGTTGCATTCTCTTTTGTATGTGTTTTCATATTAACATCAAAGAAAGAGAGAGAGAAAGAGAGAGAGAGAGAGAGAGAGAGAGAGAGAGAGAGAGAGAGAGAGAGAGAGAGAGAGAGAGAGAGGGAGAGAGAGAGAGGGGGTGGATTAAAAGATAGTGCTGTACATTAAAGTAAAGTAATCTACAGTTCACCAGATGTCCATTTAATGTTACTCTATATTTTACTTATACACAGTTTTTGTATCATGCCTAGGTGGCCAGCTAATGTCTGTAGTTTGACACAGATTTACACAATGTCCTGACAATGTTAATAAGAAAACATGAAAACAGCAAAGTTGTATAGTTTTCAAACTGTAATGGCAGGTTGGTTGGTTGAGGCTGAGTTGGTTAACATCCAACAGCAGCACTATTTAGGCTATATTGTGGACGGGCCTCAAGACGGACGTCTGACAATTTTATGTGTTGCCACACACGAGACAGCACGGGGATACCATGAGTCCTGTCTCAGCCGGTCACATTATACTGACACCGACCCAACCAGTAAGGAACGCAACAGCCAGGATTCGAACTCAGGACCTTTTGCGTCGGAAGCCGATGTTCTACCCCTAGACCACCGCCCCCCTCCCCTTGAAGGTCACAGAATGGATTATGAGAATTAAAAGATAGTGCTGTACATTAAAGTAAAGTAATCTACAGTTCACCAGATGTCCATTTAATGTTACTCTATATTTTACTTATACACAGTTTTTGTATCATGCTTAGGTGACCAGCTAATGCCTGAGGTTTGACACAGATTTACACAATGTCCTGACAATGTTAGTAAGAAAACATGAAAACTGCAAAGTTGTATTGTTTTCAAACTGTAATGGCAGGTTGGTTGGTTGAGGTTGATTTGGTTTAACATCCAACAGCAGCACTATATAGGCTATATTGTGAACGGGCCCCAAGACGGACGTCTGACAATTTTATGTGCTGCCACACACGGACAGGGCGGGGATACAATGACTCCTGTCTCGGTCGGTGAAATTATACTGACACCGACCCAACCAGTAGGGAACGCAACAGCTAGTATTTTGATATATGCCACATTAAGCTCCGGTTAATTGGGGATTTCCCAAAGAATCAAATACAAAATTGAGTATCGAACCTGGTGACTGGTACAGACCACTGCCGACTGAACTATCTCACGCCATTTTCTGTGTGCTGTTAGATCTTTATTTTTAAAGAATTCACTTATTGACATAATGACAAGCCATGGCTATTTTTTATTGCTGTTAATAAAAACAAGAAGAGAAGCAAAACAAAATAATTACGCGGCTTCTGAGCATTTAGAATTGTTCGCGGTGAGACGGTCGATAGCAGAATCTCTGATAAATGGCCCGTTTCCTAGAAAAACTCGCAGCGCGCGCGCAATTAAGCGACATCTATCTTTGTATTCTTCCATTTTTGCTACTCCTGTCTAGCCCGGCCTTCCTGTCATTGCGCAGAATAATCAATTACAGCGGTGAAAAGTGGGTCGATATTCAATTACATGGTCATATAGGAAATATAATAGAACTTTAATGTGAAAATAATCTTCTCAAAAGCAGCCAATTTATAGCGGCTATTGTCAGTACTGCGATTAAGTGCAGGGTGTGCAGTTTGATTCAGTTGATTAACCCTTTTATTACATAAACTAAGTTCAAAACCTGATTGTTTATGTTTGAAGATCGCTTGCTCTGTACTTAATCAATATAAAGAATATCAGAGCGAAAGTAATCTCTATTTCTCTTGTTTTTCTTCTTAAGAAAATTCAATAATGGATTAAAAAGCCCCAGTTGTTTAGTGGTGTTTGTGCATGCATAAGTATTAATGTGTGTGAAATACTTTTATGTTATTAAAATCGTTGGTTTTAAAAATACATGTATTAGTTGTTCAGTGAGATATCGATTAGAGCATAATGCATAGAAGAACAAAAACTTCGACCAAGCCGTCATTGACGTAACGAGTCAGGTTTTTACAAAACTCAAGGAGCCGTAATCAGTGCAACGTCGCGGTAGCTTACAGCTCGCCGTGAGCCTTCTTTGTCGTAAAAGCTAAGACGAGTCGCAAGCTTACTATAACATTGTACTTACGGCCCAATACTCGTATTGTAAAAATCAAAGTGCTATGGTCACAGCAATCACAAAGGAACATTTCCTAATATCTAGAACTGTCGGCTTTAAGTGATCCAGTGCAAATGGGATGGCAAGATTCCAGGAAATTAGAGGCTTTAAGACTTTGAGGATATTCTACGAAGTGAGCGTTACAAGGTGCACATTTTCCTTTCTTTAGGGAATTTAAAGTCTCATAGAAAGAAACGAAACGAAGACTATTTCAAACAGCAGTTATTTTTTAAAATAAGATGTATGAACCACTCCTGCACCATCAGAATTTGTGACTGCTTGAAGCATAACAAGTCATCATAGATGTAGTACTAGTACAAGAGGAATCGTACATGTGATCATTATAACCTCCTACTCTTCATCACAATTTAGTGTTTTGATGGGAAATCACTTGTGTTTCCTTCTCTACTGGTTGGTTTGGTGTCGACATATGATCAGCTGAATCAGGAAATTTCTGCATCGTCAAACATTAGCTTTGAGACTCACCTGCGGTAGTACCTAATTGCCGACTTTGGACGTTCAGAAACCAAGCTCTTTCACGGTGAAATGCGTACAAATAAAAGGTCAAAACTAGTTGAGTTAATTTGTAGTTATTAATGTACACAAGTATGAGACTAATTAGGACTAATGTCTTTTGGTACGCCTTTGCAGCCTGACTACCCACACAATCTTCCATGTCTGGTGATCTAGAGATTTAGAATACACGCATGTAATGTCAAGGAGATAAGAACTACTGGGACAAAATTGGTATAGAAATAATTTTCCAAAATGACGGGCAGTCAGGTTTTCACATCTTGAAATGTCTAACATGGATTATCTTAAAAAATCCTGAGATTAATGTAGTGCTTTAGAACATGTCATGGATGTGCTCACAAAAAAAAAAAAAATTCTTTTAAATTCTATTCCGGTTTACAATGTTCAACCCCTAAAAGCAATTGTTCACAAAAATAACATCACAACAGCCAAACTGAATAAAAGCACGCATTAGCTTTATTTCAATTCATACATTTAAATTTTTATTTCGGTTAGGCAAGAGAAAGACATGAGAAACATTTAAGAAAAAATCTTTGAGTCCAGAGCATTTCAATCATGTCATTACAAATCAAATCCAAGGGAAACCAAAATTAAAATAAACAATTTATGGGCAGATAAATTTTCTTTTTCTTATCTCAAAATGTCTTACACACCAATCTAAGATTTACTGACTGGACCTTGGACGAAATATTGCATTTTGTTCCCCACAAATGTATGTAACATTTTAAAATAAGAAAAAAAATTCATTGACAAAATGTATACATTGGTCTTTGTAACGGCAAAGGAAGGACTCAATTGGGCTTTATATTTAACTAAAAACCATGCCTATATTTATACACAATGAGAATATCAGTGGACTGTACAATTCTCTTAAGATTTTCAGAAAGGTTATGTCCAAAGATCCTAGGAAAACTTAAATGTAAGCAATTTACAAAAATTCATAATATTTGAAGTTTGATCTAACATAAGAAAAAAAAACAACCAATAAAACCCCCACACAAAAACTAAAAAACAAACTGAGGTCAATATGAACAAATATTAGGTATCAGCTCCTGTAACAAATGACAGAGTTAAAAATTTCAGGTTTATTGAGTTGGATTTTCTTTTAAAACGAAGTAACTGGGTATTTTGATAAACAATTGGATCGGAACAAAAGCTTTCTTGCCATTGCTTCTCCGACAGAGGTTGCTCACACTTTCAACACACCAGACAAGACACTGAGAGACAGTCTCTATTACAAACAATGAAGATCATGTACAGTGGATTAAGCCATTAGCTTAAACAGTTGGAAAAAAACAGATACCAAAAAGAACAATTTAATAAATTTGATCAATTAATCTTATTAATAACACAATGCTATGAAAATGGTCTGAAAATAAGGAAAAGTATAAGAAAAATCATGTTTTGACAAAAAAAAAAAGGCAATTTGTAAAAAAAAAAATGCAAATTTTTAACACCTAAGAACTATGGGAATTTTTTTTATTCAACTGCTGTTTTAACACAAACCCATATTCAATAAAACATTCCATCAGGTCCACTAAAGCTGGGGTAACAACTAAAGTGGTTAAAAGTTAATCTGAACTCAAAAGGGTAGAGGAAAAAATAGATACATGTACAGAATTAAACAAACTAACTTTGAAGTAAGTAAAAGTAACCAAAAATTCAATGGAAAATGAAGTTCATGAACCTCTGTGTATAGTTTGAACACCTGTATTGTTAAGAAAGAAAAGGTTCCAACCACATGTACAAGAGAACATTTCACCTGGACATCATTAGAAAGAAAACACAAACCCCCAACACATCAAACGTCAGTACTTCAATCAACCTATAAAAAAAATTGGCTGAAGAATGAAAAGTTTGATCACTTCTGATGGATTGTCTGGGCCTGATAGACAGGGGTCTACAAACTTAAAATTTAACAACCTGAAATTACAAGAAAGTAAATAATATAGACCTCTAACTTTCTGGTTCTCCTAAACAATAACTGTTGACTAGGTGTGAATGCTGTAAATTCATATAACACATCTCTATACATCAATCTACCACTGATAAGTCAAATACAGCTCTGGAAATACATAATTTCACAAAGTTTAAAAAAATCTTAACAACAGTCTCATTCAAGCCCTTCAATTTTTAAATATAATGATGTGAAAAGACACTCTATCATATCTTGAAATATTGAAATATCGAGGAACAATGAAATCCAATAGATAAAAGTGTACAAAATGAAAAAAAAAAAGAACTTATAATCTCCCAAAGGGAAAAAAAAGGAAATCTTTTGCAAAGAGAAGTAGTGAGAGGGGAGGAGGAAGAGGAGGAGAGAGAGAGGGAGTGGGGAGGAGGAGCAAATAAGGATTGGCCCGAAAAATAATAATCACAACTTTACATTTCAAATATAAATTATTCAGCCCAATACAGTCTACACAAAGTTGACATAGACTCAGTCATCTGTCATCTCTTAAACATTTTTTGGCAAAAAAAAATTAAGGCAATCATCATTTAAAACACAAAAACATAAACTACCGAGAGATTCAGCTCTGTTATCATTCTTTTTTATTTTTTTTCATAATACATGTAATACCATGCACAATATAAAAAACCCATTCAGGGCATATTTTTTTTCTAATCTAAATTATACTGGGTTCAGATTTGAATGTACTCAGACAATGCCTATATCTTTTGATCAAAACACAACTCAATAAAACTAGGTAGAGGATGTCCCCCTGTGCATGCATGCGTACAGAAGCATTGTCAGCAAGGCTATAAAAGCATGACCCTGTCTAGGATTATTTCCAAGGGAGCACAGGTATCCCTATCAGTTTATGATCAAGAGCGGGAGATCTAGTGCCCCCATCTCTATACAGGACCCTCCAGGAAACATTGGGGACATAAAATCAATCAAGTAACTTTTCTTTCATGGGTTACTTTCTAGCTAACTATCTTGAAAAATTCATGTTAATGTTGTATATACATGTATATATCTTTAAAAAAAAGAAGCTCATCTTCAAGTGAGCTCTAGACCTATGTGGCACATACATATCTCAGCCAACCAGCTTAATATAATATTATCTGCTTCCTGTCATCAGAAACTTGAAAAATGAGTGGACGAAACAGCAAAATAAATAAAGGATTTCAGCAAGAGGTTGGAGCCAACCATGCAACAGGGTCATGACCAAGTGGACTCTATTATTTTGGTGATATAAGCAATAGGTGAAGATTGATAGTGCTAAAATTTGCAAGTTGAGCTACAAAAATACGCTTTTCCTAAAAAAATAAAATACTTCACAAACTGAAGCGTAGCTTTTAATCCACAGACACTGGTCTTTTAATAGCTGTGCAGTGGGGGAGATTTTAACTACACAGAATTCTTGGATAAATGGGTAAAAAGGGAACTAAAGATACAAATAAAATACTATCATTGGTGCATCTAACTACTACAAATTAGACAATATAAACAAGCTGTCGTCCCTTAGAATTTTTTTAGCAATGTATTACAACTTGAACTAATGTCAAAGGCAGTTCAAAGACAATTCCCTAACCTTTCAAGACATCTTTTCCCAATAAATCACCCCTTTAGTTGATCAAGGCCAAGGCTGCCGCAGTCTGACTAACTAATTAGATGTAGAACAAAGTCTTCAGACCTGGGGAACACGGCTGGCTGCTATTTCAGCCAAAGCTCTCCAGCTCGGTCAGGCTCAGGTGCATCATAGGAGATACCACCCCTTAAGCTTTGCTGAGGCACGATCTGGGAGATACCACCCCTTAAGCTTTGGTGAGGCACGATCTGGGAGATACCACCCCTTAAGCTTTAGTGAGGCACGATCTGGGAGATACCACCCCTTAAGCTTTGGTGAGGCACGATCTGGGAGATACCACCCCTTAAGCTTTGGTGAGGCACGATCTGGGAGATACCACCCCTTAAGCTTTAGTGAGGCATGATCTGGGAGATACCACCCCTTAAGCTTTAGTGAGGCACGATCTGGGAGATACCACCCCTTAAGCTTTGCTGAGGCACGATCTGGGAGATGCCTGTAAGTCACTTTATAAACCAGTCTTTGGCCTGGGAAAGGCTGGG
This sequence comes from Elysia chlorotica, assembly GCA_003991915.1. NCBI lineage: Eukaryota > Metazoa > Mollusca > Gastropoda > Plakobranchidae > Elysia > Elysia chlorotica. Next base: position 265,026 of record RQTK01000143.1, read on the forward strand.
GTGCATCATGGGAAATGCAGCGCTGGCCATCATGTTCACCACAGCACTCTAGACTGAGTGAGGTGTGAACCCAATCTGTGAGGCAAGGGCTGGCTTGCGTGACTGAACAGGGTCAGTGGACACATTCATTGGATGCATCATGGGTTAGATTTATCCTTATGCTTGCAATACCGCAATGCTAAAGAACTAAGCCTACAAGTACTACTGTGTTCCGAGGAGGATAAGAATAGATATGATAAATATTATTCTTGCTTTCAAAGCTACCAGAACAAGAAAATCTTTAGCTTGATTGAAGCTTATCACACCCATGGTGAAGTGAGGATTGAGTAGTATGTCAATACTTCATAGATTGATCTTTTATATATATTGGAAAAAAAAATTAACAACTCTTAGCCATATATAAATAACTAAGTATTCCCTGCAATATAAACCTATGTTTACACCATAAGATACTGATTGACACGCACAATTCCCATACATATTAAATACACTTTTTCATATTATAAATTATTAAGTCAATTTAAACAAAACAAAAAAAGAAGTAAACAACAGCTTCAATTCTTGCTGGATTATCGGATTGTAATGTGGAAGAAACAGCATCTTTCCAAAAATATTTTGAACAGAGGTCCACCAGTTAAAGAAACAAGTCTGTTTTTTTTCACTGTAATGCTGGGTTGTGAGTTTGGTCTTGTGTGTTTGCATGGACGAGAGAAAAGTTTTCCAATATCAAACCAAATCTGCACAATTAAAAATGACATAAAAGCAGAAACTCTTATGAAAGGTGAGACAGCTTTGGAACAAATTAATTCCTCAAGGCGGAGGCAATTCAGGCGAGTCCATTTTTGCTATTTGGAAAGTGATGAGATATTCTGGATACGCCTGTGAAAGGAAAAAAAAAATGAAATTGTTAATCCTTCAATATTTACATTTTTAATTTTATTGACAAACAAGATCTTGCACCTTTCAGTTAGAAATTTAAAAAAGAATTTATAACAGTAATTGGTAGCAACGATAGTCACACAGAATCTCTAAACATTAAAATTGTTAACAAGCTGCATTGTCAGAAAGACCAGATACCATCAAAAGGGTGCCTCAACAAAAGCTTTTAAAAAGTTTCTGCTGTAATATTATAAGTGCAATGATTCCAGTAGACCATATAAGTTTTAAAAAAGATGAAGACGGGAGTCTCTGTGCAACGAGTACCTGCTCTCCTCGGTAGACAACGTATTCTGCATAGTTGAGCCCTCCCGTGCTGGGCCGGCCGATCACGGAGTGGTGGCCGGGGGGAGCGTGCGCCATCTTCATGGCCGAGAACTGCAGGAAAGACTTGCCCAGCGTCACCCTGCACAGCAGCAGTTGTCTGGGGACAAGTATAGCAAGTAAGATTACAGTGGTTTTCTTTCTTTTCCTCATCCCTCTTATCACAAAAACAAAAACAAAAAACAAAACAAAAAAACAACAAAAAACAAACAATACAAAAAAGTTGATTAAAAAAAAAGAAATCCTTTTGACATATTTAGGCAGATTGAGTTGAGTTGGTAGCTCAATGTCCAATGTCAGCACTATATAGACTATATTGTAGACGGGTCCTGTCTGACAGTTTTATGTTTGACACACAGAGACAGTGCCGCAATACCTGGGCTCCTGTCTTACAGGGACACACAATACTGACAGCCACCCAACCAGTAGGGGAAGAAATAGAACAAAATATTTTGAGCTCTATCACTTGTGTCAGTTTGCCCCCCTGAGAATTATAGGAAGTAAAATAAATTGTTTTCTTTCTTTTCCTGACCCTTTTACTCAAAACACACACACACACACACACAAAAGACAAAAACGAAATCAGAAAGAAAGAAAAAAAAAAACAATACAAAGGTGATAAATAGGTTAAAAGAAGAAATCTTGAAAAAAAATAGCAGGTCCTCAAAAGAAATGAGCAAGAACTGATATTAATTTTTTTTCTTTCTACAGTAGCATTTTCAAACAACTAATTTATAGCTATCAAGCAATAACTGATCATAGTTACAAAAATAATATTTTTGAACTTAAGTAACAAGTACAATCATATCACAGCAACTGAGATGTGGTTTATCCCAAGAATGTTCAAAGTCTCATGGACAATGAGAAAAAGAAAGTGTCTTAAGAGAAGCAAGCACTGGATATCTTTTCAATAAAAACAGGACACAACAAGCAAAATTTGTTGGTCATGTCATGAGCAGACATGGTTTAGAACATGTTATTACAACTGGTAAAATGAATGGAAGACGGAGAGAAAGAGGAAGACAGAGAGAAAAGATCTGGGACGGGCTAGGAAGATGAATCGGCGGAAGCAGAGGGATCGACTGAGGGACATGGTTGCCAACGCCAACTGTCACGGCACTAGATGATGATGATGATGATGATGAACAAGCTTAACAACAATTTGTAAAGACAATTCCAAATTATGTTTGGGTAAACATCACAAGAATAGCTCTTTAAAGCATTTTTTACTCCTTTTTCAAAGATCTAAAAAGAAGATAAACTTTTCCTATTTCATTTCAAATTTGGTTTTTGATTTAAGAAAAAAAAAGAAGCAAACAAACATTTTATTGTCCAATACTTTAAGTAAAAATTAAAAAAAAAAAGGCGTGATGACCTACCTTTGACAAATATAGCAGGACCTATCCTTGTGTAGAGGGCAGCCAGTTCCTCCGCCGATACCGTACACATACTGGTTGCTTTTAGATGAGTTCTCAGCAAAGTATATGCCTGAATGTGGTTGAAAAAAAAAAGCTTAAAATAGTAGCTCATTTTTTTCATATAAAATTACCATTAGAAAAAGAAGAAAAAAAACTGTAAAAAAAATGTAAACATAAAAAAAAACTTGGTTCTCTGCACAATTGATAAAAAAAATCCTACCATTTTCAAGAAAATCTAAAACAATGTTTATGCAGCTACTATGTAAACATATAAAATTACCATTAGAAAAAGAAGAAAAAAAACTGTAAACATAAAAAAAAACTTGGTTCTCTGCACAATTGATAAAAAAATCCTACCATTTTCAAGAAAATTTAAAACAATGTTTATGCAGCTACTATGTAAAAACTTTTCCTAAATAAAACCCATGAGTGTGCAGACCGAGGGGGACACCAGATAAAGATACATTAGGTAAGGGGTTGACACAGAATTGAGGGTAGGTTGGTTTTTGGACGTCAGCTGTCTCAGTTGATCAACAGACACTAACCCAACTAGAAGAGAACAAAATCCAACAAAGTGTGCCTAACCATTGTTTAGGTTTGGGTAGCCCCTCATAAGAGGCAAGCTTAATAATCGCTTCCCCCCCCCCCCCCCAATCACCACCTTTTTTATTCAACACATAAAATCCCCCCCCCCCCCCCCCCCCAACATTCAATTCTTGTTCATGACACAATTATAATAAATTATTAAAAAATAATCATTTCGTATGGCGTAAGACGACAAATAAAAATTCCAGTTTAAGATTTCATATTTGCAAATTGTAAGTAATTTCAGAAAAAAAAAATGAACTGAACAATCAGTCACACAGTCCATATACAAAACTTTCCAATGGTGCAACCGAGAAAGAATGTTATTTCAGCATACCTGCACCAAACATTCCACCAATGTAAGCATGCCTCTCGTCAAAACCTTTGTGGACAATAGCGACAATAAAAGGAGATCCATGAAACAGGTGTCGTTCGTTGGGCTGACCGTGGTTTTCTTCCCCGACCTCCTTCCTGCGGTGACTATACCGATCTAACAGACGTTTATTGCGGATTTTCTGGATCTTTAGGATGTTGTAACTGTTGAAAATTCCACCAACATTGTCTTTGTGGTCTCTCAACGTGCTCAACATCTAACAGAAAAAAAGAAAAGAGAGAAAGAAAAAAATTAATTCAACTGTTTTAGACAAGGGGAAAATGAGTACAATTTATGCATCACAATATTTAATTGATTTTGGGAATGACATCATATCTAATGATATAAAAATTAATTGTCCAACGAAACACAGCAGAGTATGAGGAACAATTATACTTCTGTACAGGCTTAATAATTGTATATGATATTAATGTTGCTGAACATTTTTTCTTCAATGGATGTCTTTGCCATCTTTTCAAGTTGAAAAGCAGACCTGCCAACCTTCCCAAAGGCCAAAGAGGGAATTTCAGAACATCAGAGTGGGAAATGAAAAATATCAGAGGGAAAAATTTCACCTCATGGATTGGAATGCTGAAATGCATTCACATCGTGTGAAACGATAGTAAATACAAACAAAAATGTTCATTTTTATTTAAATTTAATGTGTCTGTATTGAATACTAAAATATATAATTTTAAACAAATATCTAATCACCAAATATCATAGTCCCCATTAATATTAATACGTAAAACTACACACACACAAACATTCATAATGCCACATAAAAAAAGAGAAACAACACAAACAACAGAGACACATACAACACAAGGCAGGTTATTCTCAAAAACCTAAAATTGTTGTCAAATCAGTTTTTTGAGGATATTCCTTATAATAATGTCAATGTTGTCATATAAGCACTCAGTTTCAAATTATGATTACACCAACCCAACCAGTAGGGGAACAAATCAGATAAATAAACATTCAGCAATCTTGGGATTCGAACTTCGGACGTCCCGATCTAGAGACCATGGCTCTATCACTTTTACCAGTTCGTTCCCCTCTTCAAAGAGATAGGCATGCTGTAATGGACAGATAGATCTGCAACAACAAAGTTACTGGGATTTATCTGAAGCTAGTTCAGAGCTACAGTTAGCAGTTCCCTTTAGATTTAGAAGAAAGTTTGATTAGTATCATCGACTTGTTCTGCATACTTTTTTTTTAATAAGTGTATCAGGCATACGTGAATGGGACACCAGTGACGGCAGATAAAAGGCGACAATACCAAATATCGATACATTCTATTGAAGTTTGTTATTTCGCTCATCATGCATGCTGATCATATTGTCTTTGGTTATACTAGATGGGCAGTTCCTATACACCCAACTACAGATATTTTGGTGAAACCATAGCTAAATTTATTTGTTCCAATCTTGTCCCTGTGATTGATTAGCAAATTACAGTACAAAGCTAAAACTGCACTGTTTAATACCACATATTTTTAAAGTAAAAATCGGGACCATCGAATCTTTTCTAGCAAAGACATTCCACAAGTTTAGATCTAGTGGTGGGATTCGCATCCGGAATAAACGCAGCTGTGGGTGGGATGATGTTGGAGAGTTTTCCAGATGTTAAAATAGTAAAATAAGAGATATGATGAAACGAACACAAAAGTGATTGTGGAAGAAACAAAAATTAATGTTTAAAAAAACACAAAACAACAACAAACACACACTAGATAGAAAATATTCAGTAGCTCTAAAAAAAATGGAAATGGGATTGAGAATAAATATCGATATAAACCAAACATATAACAAAAATGCAGTGCAAGCCGTTTGTATTCGGAGTATGCCCAGGTTAAATACCTGTAACATGGTGCTTGCGAGAAAGACTAAGATTGAATGTGCTACAAATGCATTTACAGGGATGTAAATGCCAGTTAAAAAAAAACTCTGAAACTACCCGCCGGGGTCCAGGGGCCGCTTAGGCCCTGGATGGGTGAAGGGGCCCACGTGCCGAAAATGATTTTTTTGCATTTTTAACCCAATTTTCGACTTAGTGGGTAATTAAAATCTCCACTATAGTGAGGGAATTATCCCGCCTAAAGGGGGAAGTTGGCAGATCTGGTTAAGACATTCATATAAAAAAAGAAAATAGATAATGACCTATAACTATCTTTAATTTCCGGAAACCAATATTTCATACATCATATGACAGTATAATCTGAAAATTTTGCCAACTTTCATGTATGGATAATAGAGACAAAAGAATTTTTCACAAAAACTAGACATATATTTTTAAACCAATGTTTTAAATGTTAACTACAAAAAGACAACAAGCCAACAAATGCATACCTGATCTTTAACTGAAACAAACTCTGGATCATCTGCCATCAGATCAATGAGCACAGTGCCCTGGGTCAAAGCTCCAACCACATTCTGAACTCCTTCAAACAACAAGTCACAGTGGAAAAGGTAAAATAAATATTAATTTTGGTGGTGGAATTTCTGGAAAAAAACATTTTTATTGCAAAATGCTTCAGTCCTTTCATAACCATTATCCTAAATTTCTAACATAATCAGGTGTAAATGTTCAACACACAAAAGAATATGATGAACCTAATCACATAAAAAAAATAAATAAGTTTGTTCCATTTGCCTATAAAATACTCCAAGTTTTGTTTGGTTGATAACAATTTTAGTATTACCAAATAGGCGGAAACAAGTTTTCAGAACTTAACATAAGCTTGCTAGGAGAAGAGTGTAGACGTTCATGAAAGTAAGAGAGATGGAAAACCTTCAAACGAACCTTTTGAAGCAATAAGCTTCTCCATGCCCTTGAGGATCTTGTGCCGGTGTCCATACGCATTGATTCCGACCTCCTTGAGCTCGTCGTGCCCCATTTCCACAAGAATGTCCATGGTTATCTGCTCCTTCTCAAAGATGTCACGGAGCTGCTCTAGGCCGATGCTTGCCAGGAACGAGGCGACGCTGATTCCCTCTATGGTGCGCTCTCCTTCCGCCATCGTCCGCTCGGCACAGCCATCGCCCGCCTGTGGAGTCTGGTTGCCTGCTCCTCCGACCGCACCCTGGGTCAGGTCCGAGCTGCTGCTGTTCAGGAGGCTACTGCCAGGCACGAGGTTGGCAAAAATAGAAAGGCGTTAGGAGATACTGGCAAAATTGCTAGCGGCTGAGATACGATACTGAGTTTATCTGGGATAATAATTAAGTGGCTCTAGTCACAATAAATGAAGATTTCAACCTCGTCTGACTAATAAAAAATTCCCTAGCAGAAGTTGCTTAAGACTATACATATCTGTCTAAAAACTTGTTTATTTTGCTTGCCAACAGTTTTTGGTGCAAAATTCTCATTATCTTGATATATTTACTGATTTTAGACTTTTAGAAGTAACTCATTGTATACCAGTTATAGACATTTAATTAGTTTAAAAAAAGGTTCAAAGTTGGCTTTTTTCCTGAATAATTCAGTTAACATTAAATTTTAATTGGCCCTAAATCCAGCGATAATCATCAGATTTCTCTGATTTTTTAAAAGAAAAAAAGAACTGGAAAACTTATTTGAATGTCTTTGTTAACTGATTTTCTTTTTCTGGGGTTCACTCCAGTACATTTTCAGAGGGATGAATTTCTCCTGTGCTGATAATTTAGTTACACCAGTCAACTCACTTGCAAGAGGAGGAATTGCTAGAGCTGGTCAAGTTGGCCTGAGACTTGGGTAAGGACGGAGGCATGGTGGGAGGCGGGATGGCATCTTGAAGGAGGGCTCGAACATCATCAGCCTATGGCGAAAAGTGACATTTGATATTTTTTGTCTTAAGTTCTATCTAAAATTAAATTACAATTGATGTTTGTAACTGGTTAATAAAATCACAAGTTTTTAGGATTAAAATTACTATCATAAAAATAGATCTTAAATGGGTGAGCTCAAACAAATTGTCTGAACTTGCTAAATCACACATCACCATGCCGGATCTTTACTTAGTCTCAAAATCAAAAGAGGACACTTTTTAAAGTTTGGGCAAATTATTGTAAATTTCCAAGTTAATTGATTGGAATTCGTTTTGCTATTTTAAACCTCTTTAAAATGTGAAAACAAATCTGTTAATATCCTAAAGTAATGACTTGTATTATTACCCCCACTCCATATCTGATTCGGTTTAAATTTAACATATTTTGAGCCATGTTTAAAGCTGCCAACTTTTGAGAAAGCAAATATATAGAATTTTAGAATGATTAGTCACTGGAGACCTAGTCAATGGCAAAGCTTATCAGGTTCAGCTATCCTATCAATATTGACTTACTTTAAAAACCACACGATGGTGTAGTGTAATGTTATTGAATAAATGCAGGGGGGGGGGGGGGTATTTTATTCACAGTGTCATTCAAGCTTTGTGAGAACTAAAATAATTATTTTCAAGACGGTTGGCTGAAGAGCCTCTCACATTCTGCATTGATATGTAGGAAATTTAAGCTTTCTAGCATGTTGAAACTGAATTGGAACTAACACCATTGTCATTGATAGACCCAACCAGTAGGGGACAAAATCCAACAAATAAATTTACAAATTTGCCAAGTATTTGGTTTCAAACAAGGCACCTATTGATGACCAGACGCTCTGCCACTTGAGCCAGTTCGCCCATCAAGGTCAACTATCTAGTTCCCGATTTATATCAGAGAATTACAGGTATATCTAGATCCATACTATTGGATATTAACTAGATTTATGATCTAAAGCTGTAGTTTAGATCTAAATTAAAATTCATGAGTCCAATGACCTTTAAATCCAGTTCCACTTCGGCACGACAGATATGTTTGTTTACAGGTACCAACAAAAATTAATTAAAAAATAATCCATTTGATAACAACTTGATTATTACACTACAATAATCTACACCATAAGACTTACCGTTGTCAAGTCCAGTGGTGTTTGTCCCTCCTGGTTTTTCACAGTCGGATCAGCTCCATGGGCCAACTGTGAAAGGACAGAACACAGAAGGACTTAAGAGACAAAGAAAAAAAATTTAAAAGAATTTTTTCTTCGGACATATTTAATTCACAGTGGCATCTGGTATAAGTAAACAATCTGGGATCAGAGTCATTGCAATATAATCGGGGGGAAAAAAAAGATGAAAAAAAAAAAGAAAAGGATTGTCCGAATCCTGTTGCTATTTTAAAATTAGTTTCGTCCAGCAATGCCTTGCTTAGTACTAAACCCAGCTTGTTCACTCACCAATAGTGCACACAGCTGAGTCCGGCCTTTGTGAGCAGCTTCGTGTATAGGGGTGAAGCCCCACCGATCCTGAGCATTTACATAGGTGTTATACTTGATAAGTAGGGCTGCAATATCAACATGCTGGAGCAAGGGAAAAATAAAACCATAATTCAGTATATTTAACACATTATCTTGTAAGTTATAGATAAAAGATATAATAATAATAATAATAATAATAATAATAATAAGAAGAAGAAGAAGAAGAAGAAGAAGAAGAATGATAAAGGTTTTATTCTTCTTTCTTCTGCATATAGTCAAAATTACTTTGAATGGCAGTAAGCATAAATTATATTTCCATTAAAACTCCATTTGAACAGGGTAAAAGGGGATCAGCGGGTAAATATTGATAATCTTCACTTCTCACAGAAATGATCTCATTGCCTTCTCTATGAATTCAAGAAGAAATGTAATAAAAACAGCTTGAAAGCAGTATTATATTTTTTTCCACCCTCAAATTTGTTCTTTTCATGTTGGACATTCCAATTGACCACAAGTTTTGACCACATTATCGAGTATTATATCATTGTAATGGCTGTATCCAAACTCTTCATTTTAATATGAACAAATTCATTGTATTCTTACTGGTAATGCCCAGAATACAATTTCTAGACCTTGTTTTCTCTAGATCACTACCATTTAAATTGTACCCTTGATTTAGCCTTTGAAAATCTTTGTTAGCAGTTTTCTCAAAGCTAATAATTTGTAGATATAAATACCTTGTGGTTTTAATAGGACAGAGCTCAAATTTGAGTTACAGATACCTTTTTACTATAACAAACTTTGAATGAAAGGATATTTCTTTATGTTCTCTTTTTTATGAAATGAGGAGGGATCATTTTGCCATTTTTCCAATATTTCTACAATTGCTATTTTTTCATGTATACCACACAATCTGCTCTATTTGATCAACATACAAATCCTTCTATACAAACTAGTGTAGTATAGTTATGTCAAGTGCATGCACACCAAGTTTCAAGTAATAACCTAGTAGTTTTTTTTTCGGGATTCCTTTTTTTATTTATAACAACTTTTTAGGTTCTGTCGGACCAGATTATTCAATTATTTTTTTTAAAATAATTTCTTATTAATTCTTTTTTTCATTTAATCTTGACTTCACACACATCTCTGAGGGATTAACTAAAGTATTATTATTATTATTATTATTATTGTTGTTTTTTTTTAATGGCTTTATTTATGAGCGATGCCTTTAAAACAAAACAAAAAAGAAATCAAAGCCATATTAAGTCTTCAATTAAATCTTTTACTGAACTGACACCTAATCGAACAAATTTTCACTCTAGCTTCTCTTTGGTTTGTGGAAGCAAATAAAAACTCACAAATATATATGAGAGACATAAGCCATAAAAAAAAATCATATTGTTATAATTAACCTAAACAGGTCACGCAAATTTAGATCTTCCAAGCTATCAGTCCAGAAGGAAATGAAATAAGCACAATTTTTAGGATTCTTTTCATGTTAATAGTTTAAAAAAAAAATGCCAACATGTTAGTACTTACTCCATATGAGGAGGCATTGTGGAGTGGGATGAGGCCTCCCTTGTCCTGGGCATTCACGTCTGCTCCATTCTCTAACAAAAACTCTGCCACTTCCACATTGTTGTAGCCAGCTGAAATAACACCAGAAAGAACTCGATACTTAGAGATCAGTTCTAACTCAGATCAAAAAACAAAAAAAGAAGATCAACTGCTAAGATTTTCTCCTATGAATGTTTGTGCTTTCCACTTCACAGAAACTTGTTTTACAACAAATATCTGAATTTCTAAATAACAGTGAATCGCTTAATCGGGGTTTAATACATAAACATTCCAGAAAATATGAATTAAGAGTGACAGTATTAAAAAAAAATATATTATATAAAACCATTGAAACATTTGAATCACTTTACTAGACCTGCATGTGAGCCCTGAGCCCTGACAAGAGAGAGAGAGAGAGAGAGAGAGAGAGAGAGAGAGAGAGAGAGAGAGAGAGAGAGAGAGAATTTAATGATGTCACTCGAGTTTTGGAAGTAAAATTTAGCAGACCTGCCGTGATTATCGGACACATGCAGGTCTACTTTACGAAACCGTAAAATTTTCAACCAAATAGTTTATTTGTGAGAGCACTTTGTTACTTCTTCAACTTCCACCATTTCCATAAAAACACACACCTGCTAAATGCAGTGGGGTTGAGTTCCTGCCCTGCGTGTCTCTGCAGTTGATGTTCTCGCCCGACGCCAGTTTCTGCACTCTGGCCAGGTTGCCCTTCTTGGCTGCCTCCAGCAGAGCAGCGTCTCCTATAGAGGGACAAAGAGGGTCTAAATCATTAGGCACAGGTGACCCAATACTCAGAGCAGGAAAATCATACATAAGATGAATTACCACTTTCATTGCCAAAATACATATTTGGTTAATGGCCATTTAAACTAATTGCAGTTTCCGGCATACTTCAAATAAGACTAGCAGGAAAATATTTTTTTTTTAAACAACCAAAAAATATATATGAAAAAACAATTTTGATATCTCATATCTGACACTGACCTGTGGCAATCAGGAATAAAATGTTGCAAAAAGCTCCTTGGCAATGAACATGCTAAATCACATGCAATTATGCTATACTCATATTAGGGCTACCGTTTTTTTCTCCATTTAGTTTCATAAAAGCATAAACAGTGCAAAGTAACATGAAAAAAAAAAAAACAACAAAAAATTAACCAGTACAAATGTTTAATAATAAAAAAAGCCCACCTCTGAGTAGATCTGCTACATCTTGATCTCCTTCTTTGACTAGATCCAAAGGTGTGTGACCGTCCCTGTTTTTCTTGTTTGGATCAGCCCCATGCTACAGTGAATAATTAATAATAATAATAATAATAATAATAATAATAATAATAACAATAATTATTTTAATTTCTATAGAATTCTACAGAATAAACAAGATATCAATTATACTGAACAGATTTTTAAAAGCCTACAGTTGAATGAATAAGTAACCAATGAATCAGCAGGGAAAAATGTAAATCATGAAATGAAGATACTAAAACTTTCATTAAAAAAAAATTACAAATTAAGCCAACTAAAATCAAAATACGTACAAAATGTAATTTTGTTTTTATTTTGCATGAACTTTACATCTGTCAAGTTCTAAGATCAAGATGGTACATCCGCATCATGGAAAACTTACCTTGAGGAGGATTTTACAGATTTCAAATTTGCCTTTTGAAGCAGCTTCATGTAGTGGTGTAAACTTCCAAAGGTCTGCTACATTTACACACGCTCCATGCTTTGAGAAAATTTTTTAAAAAAGAAGGAAGTGTATAAAAGGATATTTAACTTATGTAAGTGGGTTTGCTACTTTGTTTCCATAACTGTACTTATATAAAATAAATTAAAAAATATCTTGATATCTAACAAATCTGCTCCAAGCTAGGTATCTTCCAAACTTGCACCACAGACATACATTAATTACAAGATAAGAAAATATTTTACATCAGAATGATCAATCATTGACAGACAGCTATTATTCTGTGAACCTTCTTATCTCCCGTTTTAACACCATATGGAGTGACCCCTTGAGTGTTCAATCCCGGTGGCAAAACAACATTTGTGATGTTAATTTCAACTCCATGTCAGAAGTCTTTTAAATACAGGAGTTATAAACACAAAGTCTGCTCTCCATATTTGATGAAAGCTGCATAAACATGTATGTAGGTTAGTTACAAACTTTGAGAGGAGAAACTTATTGGGTAGCTAGATAACAGTCTTCAAAGAAGAGAAATTCCTTATTGCACATGTTTAGGCCCTTTACTCAAGAGCTTTTGTTAATTTCTTACCACATATTGAGAGCTTAGTCACAGGTGATATGGTGGTTTAAATCTAAAGCTGCATTAATTTACTGGTGAGCACTTTTTTTTTTTCATTTGTGTTGCATCATACCTTAATTAAAAGTTCTGTAACTTCATAATGACCATAAGAACAAGCATTATGTAAGGGCACAAGTCCTCTGAAACAAAACAAAAATATAATACAATGTTAAATATGAGACTACCTTTGATAAAAGCTGAGACATAAAGAGAATATAATGACTTGAAACATGCCAATTTCAAGAGGAACCAGTAATGCTCTTTAAAAATTTTTTTCCTAAAATGTACCTGAAAGCATAGCCCTGGTTTTAGCTTGATTCTCTGTTAAGTCAAAACTGACTAGTTAAATCCTAGTAAAGCTGCAGCCATGCCAATAGACATATTTGTTTTGTTTAAACTTAGATCCCAAGCAATTATAATGCCGAATAGGAACACAATTTCCTGATGTTTTTTAATCTAACATTTAGTTTGCATTCGATAGACTACTAAAATTGATGTCTAGGTTGTGTTTAATTTATATTTGGCCACGAGTGTTGCAACAATGTCAGCACAGAGTCTCTCTAATACAAGAAGGATGAGAGAAAGAGCAAGCTTTACCCTTTGTCCTTTGCATGAACATCTGCACCATGCTCCAACAAAAATTCTACCACAGCCACGCGGTTATAGCCTGCGGCAAAGTGTAGTGGTGTGGAGTGCCGACCGTCCACATCTCGGCAGTTGACAGCATGTAGGTTGGTGGCCACTAATTTCTGAATAGTTTGTATGGAAAGTGAAAAATGTCAGGGAATTCCACACAAAAAACAAACAAAAAAAAAAAACAACAAAAAACAACTAACTAAATCAATACTTCAGTTATCTAACACAAATGATGGTTATAAACAATGAACTTTAAAAAAAAAAAGACAAGTTCAAATTTATGAAAGCAAAAATATTTGTTCAATTTGAAAAAGAATAAGAACTTGGAATTTCAGCAAATATAAAAAGCTGGTACAAATATTTTAATAAAAGTAAGGTTATAACAAAAACATAAGAAAAGCTGTTTACATCTAGAACGTATTAATCTGAAAATCAATAAAATCAGACTTTGTTAATTATGTAACAAAATTTAAATTACCTTCACCAGATCTAAATCACCAGCTTTGGCCGCATCTAGGAGTTGGATGTCGATGTCAGTCCCACCCACAGGTGGATCCTCTGGAGATTGAAAAAAAAAAACAACATGTAGCACACCATAAAGCAATCAACTAAAAATTGATCTACTAACATGAAAATAGACATAACTCATCTAGAGTACATGTCTCTACATACAGAGTTAAAAGTTGTTTTTTTAACTTGTTTCAGTATACAATGGTAAAAAATGAGATAAAGTACTTATTGATCAATTAAATCACAACAAATTACCGAGTTTTTAGAACAGATATAATTCAAAAGCACAAGGAAACAAAAGATATGACTCAGAAATTTTTACATTGTCTTTCTTTAAAAAAAGAACAAAAATGTCATTTCTTAACATTCAAAATGTGACTGGACCAAATTTTAAGTAAACAAAAAAATTTTTTTTAGTATCTAATCAAAAAATTTTGATTACCAGAAAAATATCCTGAAAGCGATTCCATAACTGCTAACTTTTGAGAAAGAAATTACAGATTTTTAGCGCGATTAGTCCCTGCAAACCAAAAATTACGATAGCGGATTAACTGGACAGTCGCAGGAGTAACTGACCCTTATAGATAAATATATTCGCATTATTGCATTGTTTGAACAGACACAGGTTCATCCAGTTAACACTGTATCCAATTGGTACCGCTCGACAGTTAAATCCTGCGATTTGCGTTGTGGTAAAGTTACACATTTTCTCCCAAATGGGCCCTATTGGGTGATGATGATACCATAGAGTGAAAGGTTTCATGGCGAGTATTTCGCGCATATGGTTCAAGATAATTCAGGCGGTTGCTTTCTTCTTTCAACCTTAGTAAAATCTCAGTCTGTTCAACCGCCTTAATTTGAATATTAAAAAAAGAGAGTGAGCATGCGTCAGGCTGGTTCCAGTATCAATAGCATTGTGAGTTCAGCTGAAACATTTGTTTTAAATTTTAAGTCTCTGGTAATACTACATTATCAATAATGTTCAAAGAAAACCTCTATAATTTGCGTGACGTTCCAGTAACACATTTATTCATTTATTTTGCTAACGGGTCGATTGGATGATTTTCAATTTGATACCAATCAAAGGCAAAATTCTGTGATTTGCGAGCTTTAAAGGAAAGGAGGATAACGCGGAAAATGTAGTGGCATGGTCAAAATTGCAGATTTCCGAGGATCTGCGAAGATTACGATCACTGATCTTACCCCTGAGAAGTTTCTGTATATTCTCGGTAGCCAGTTGGGCTGCAGTGTAACCTTGAAGGGAGACAATGCTAGGATCGATGGCATATGACATGAGGAGACGACACGCTTGCATGTTTCCTTGCTGGGCGACGCGGTGAAGTGCTGTCTGACCCAAGCCATCCAGAGCATTTACCTGCCAGGGAGCAAGAATATAACTCCATATTGCAGCAGACAAGGCTCATTATGATGTCATGGATGTGCTGTTAAAACATGGAGCCAAGGTTTACACTTTATGATATTTTTGTTTTGTGTTATGCACTTCTTCATACTGGTTAATTTAGAAAAAAGTTTGGTGGTTTTTTTTTTAATTTAAAGGTCTGTTTTACAATATGTATTGGCTGTGTGTAAATTATTCTTAAAGCATATATATAGTATTTATATTGGATTTATGGTACTAGTAAGTCTGCTTTGCGAAATTTCGCATACCTTTGCTATGCCATACTACATCATAACTGAGGACATTCCTTATATTCTTGCTCCCTGGCAGGTATAGCTGAGGAGGGAAAAAAAAACAATAAAAATTAAGAGAATGACACTAATTATAAATAGATACTAGAGGGAAGACTTCTAAGAATTGTACAAAACAGGAACAAATATTATTCTATCGAGTAAAAAATTCTAAGAGAGAGAAAAGAATCACAAAGATACCCTATGAATATTTTCAGGACTTACTCTTTATTTTTATCATTCAGGTTTGCTCCTTTGCGTATCAAGAGCTCCACCACTTGCTTTCTTTTTGGGTAAGGTGAGGCAGCAGCACAATGCTAGACAGAGGAGAAAAAAATAATTAAAAAGGACTATGTTTTTTAAGTACATGCATAAATCATAAATCAGAGATCATGTAAGCCTACAAGATTTTAAAGGCTCTCTTACAGTTTTGTAATTTCTGAAGCTTTAGGTAAAAAGAAATGTTTTTCTGATTTTATGAAATATTCAAAAAGAAAAAAGAATATTATCTTCAGATTAATATTGATAGTAAACAAAAAGCACTTCAGTCAATTGAGATAATCCACTGCCCAGAAATATCAAAGAGCATAAGGCTAAATAAACTTACCAGAGCTGAGTCTCCGCTGTATGGATGTTTGAAATTCACAATCTCCACAGATAAATATTTTTTAACCCTTGTGAGGTCAGCCTGGCGAGAGCCGTCTAAGAGAGCATGGCCCTTGTACTCAACTGTGCGAAAAAAGTAGAAATAACATGAGAGATATCTAACATGACTACCACAATGGCTGACTAACTCTGTGATTATGAAAAGAAGCAAAGGTAAATAGTATGTTTATCATTTAATAAAAAGATGCATCATTTTGAGAAATTAAATCATATAAACATCACACGGGCTTAATATTTATTTACTTTTCCATTTAAAATTGTCCCCCGAACTCCATATACCCAGCACACACACACACACAAAACACCAACAAAAAAACAGCAAACAATTATAACATTAAACTATTGAGAACTTAAAATTCTAAACACAGATTAAAAAAAAAAGGTTTATCATTAATCATACAGAGAAAAACATAATATTAGAAAAGCATGTGCAAATATATTGCCATTGACAATTCTGCTCACTCATAGCAATTTATGCAGCAGTTATTTTGCATTCCAATCTTACAAAAACAAGTTTATGTACATAAAATGTTTTAAAAAATGAAGGCATGTTGCCTACAGCCACTCTTACCCGAAAACATCTGTTAACTTTACATTTATGTCAACAAAGTCAATTAAAAAAAAAAAAATTAAAGCATGGCATTTACTGAAAATCTGTAAATATGTGGAAAATTTAGACCACTGTATCTACTCAGCAAGCCCAAACGTAGCTGCTTACATTGCAATCTCTCCTGGAGCTCGCGACTAGGAGCCACGTCCATGATGCTCTTGCTGTGGCAGTTGACCAGTGTAGGATCTGCGCCGTGGGCGATGAGCAGGGAGCAAACTTCTACTCTAGACTTGGACGCAGCCTCGTTTCTTCTTAATTTATCCTATCTAATTAAAGATACAGCCTGTTTTCATATTAAATATAACAATGTATAATCTCAGGTTGGTGTATGTGTCCTAGGTTTCATGAGAGAGAAGGGGGGCAACAGATAAGATTCAAACCTTCTTTGTTTCTCCAGAGCCTTATCATATATGAAGTGAGCCAGCTGGAGCTTCCCTACATGTTACCTAATTGATTGCTTTCATTTATAGGAGTTAAACAGCCATATCTTATGTTCTCAGAAAAAAAAAATACTATGTCATGGGTGAGGTGGATAGCTTCTATTTGAAACATTTCATGATTTGGATGTTTTTAATAGACCATAATTTGAATTTTTGGTTTCTTCTCAGTGGTTTAGTGCCTCTTCACAATGCTTGTTCTTATGGCCACTTTGAAGTAACAGAGATGCTTTTAAAAGTAAGTGGATGAAATAATTGTCAAATTTAAAGGCTTCAATTTTTAATTTGAAATTTTTTTTTATAGTATTTAAAGATGTGGATTATTTTAAAAGATTTTTTAAAATGATTTGTACCTATTTTTATTCTATTAAAGTGTCTTACAATAAAGAATAAACGAAGTTTTATTTGTATAATTTGTAAGAGCTTTTATTTTCATTGCTTGCCAAAATCATGTCCTTTAACGGTTCTTTTTTAGATTCTACTTCCGCTTTTATTTTACAAAAGTAACAAAAGAAACTAAATTACGAAAAGAAAAACTAAAAAATATACAAATGATAAGACGTAATAAGAAAGAGATTGCTACACTATACTGAGATTAAGGGTTGAATCCATAAAATGTTTAATTATAATATGCAATATAATTTTTTGTGAGCACATATTTTTGACGTTTGTAAGTTCAAAACTAAAACCTCTAATCGCCTTGCATAAATAATGTCATAAAACTTGAAGACCATAGAAGAAAAATGAAGATATAGAAAAGTTGTTGACCACTTTGGCTTCCTCTCCCCTCCCAGGCTGGTGCAAGTGTGAATGCGGTGGACTTGTGGCAGTTCACTCCCCTGCACAAAACAAACAAAGATAAAGTGCAAATAATAAAAAAAGAGATTATCCTTACCCTTTGTCCTTGGCATGTACATCCGCTCCATGCTGTAACAAAAGCTGTACTATCCTGGTTCTGTTGTAGCCGGCCGCTAGGTGCAGAGGGGTTGACTAAAGGCAAAGAAATTATGAAAAATATCAATCCAAAACAAAGGTTAATTCAAATTTAAAATAAAATTACAATGGCACCTGACACTAAAACAGGTTCATATTTTTGTTTGTACAAATTAGAAGTCAGTTAAAATTAATAGATAAGAAAATATAATTTAAAAATCAAATTTAAAATGTATATATCCAATTGAATATTTACTTGTCTGCATTAGACAGTGCTAGCTTACCACTAAAAAAAGTTATAATATCAAATATGATTGCCTAAATAGTTACGAGATGTATCATACCTTCCTCCCATCACTTGCGTGACAATTCACATTAAGGGGAGTTAAGAGAGCCATCATTTGTTCTTCATTACCGCTGCGGGCTGCTTCCAACAGCTCATCTTTCTTGTATTCACCTGAAACAGATGTAAATGTTGAGAAACATGTGAAGAGTACAGTGGAAAAAAGGGCAGAGTCACATTTTTAAAATCTTGTAGTTATGAGGGGGTAAATGAAAACATAAAAATGCTTATTTTCAACCAATTTTCAAATGGGAATTGTGACATAGTCCATGTTGAATTAAAAGAAGAAAACATAATTTATAATGAATTAAAGAGAAAAGTCAAACATAAAAATAAAAATGTTTTCTCAAAATGTAAGAAATGTGACTTTGTTGTTTTTTCCCTGTGCTCTTCATGTGCAATTGATGATTTATGGTGCACAATAAATGCAGTAAAACTGCACAGCCAAAGAATCCCAGTCCCTAAGTAAAAAAGCATTAAAGAAAAACAAATGTTTCCCTGGTACAGCACTACATAACTTTTTCTAGTTGGGGAAGAATGAAACAGAAAAGAGGAGATGCTTTTTTTTGTGCATAAAGCTTTATTTATTAAATACAAGAAGTCTTAAGTTTATAATTTTGGATTTCACTGTCTGTGCGCTTAGGACACTGATACCCATGTAAACAGAAATTAAACAAATGAGTATTAACTTTACTTCGAACAAAGTTCAAAATATCAATAATAAAAAATAATAATAATAATAAATTACATTTATTTAGCGCTTTCCATTTTCAGAATATTTTTTAAAATCTCAAAGCGCTTTACATTGGATACACTAAATACGCACACATCATATCAATCAGCATGCAATTAAAAATTAAATATTAAAAGTTAAATCTTAACCAAACAATATACATAAGAAGAAATGTAGACGTAAATAGTATGCAGCATATACTCATTATCAGAAAGAATATAATAAAAATGATATAAAATGCAACACTGTAAAGCTGCGTAATAGTATGCAACCATAAGTGAACAAAAATTAATGAATTAAAATTAAAACCTTATCTCATGGAGAAAAAAAAAAAAAAAAAAAAAAAAAAAAAAAAAAAACAACAGGTAAACATGTGCAAAGTTGGCACTTCCAAAAAAAAACAACAACAGCTCTTTAATCGATTTCTCTTACCTGTCAAAACTGCCTTGGCTGTCGGATCCGCCAAATCTAAGGCTGTCTTTCCATCTGTGTTTCTTATATTTGGGTCCGCGCCATGTTGAAGCAAAACTGAAATGAGGCAACATACTTATCACCCAGAATGTTGAGGTGGCGAAAAAAAACCCACAAAAACAACAGACACATAAAATGTGAAAAATAATTTTTTTAGACAGCTTAACTTTTTTGATAACTAATTCAAAATGGGTAGTATTTAAAGACAACAACAAAAACAAACAAAAAAAAACGTGAGAAAAAGCTCACCAATGCAAACATCAATTTTGCCTTTAATCGCTGCCTCATGCAGAGGACTGTAGTTCCAATTGTCTCTTGCGTTTGGGTCCCCGCCATGGCTGAGCAGAAGCGTGAGAACCTCTGCGTGACCAAACGAGCAGGCGTTGTGCAGGGGAATCAGCCCACCGTCGTCCCTGGCGTGGACATTAGCACCGCACTCCAGAAGGTGCTCTACAACATCTTTGCGACCAAAACCTGGTGAAGAGAGGAAATTCTAACAAGTGAAACAAATGTATACAAGAAAAACAGGTGCATCAAGTCTTTTCAATGAAAAAAAAACAACTTTTTTTCTTTTTTTTGAAAACTGTGTTTACCAACACCACTACAGCTATCACTATGTACTAGGTAAGTTTTAACATCACCATGGGCTAGAAGGAGTAGGTATATTTCTTATAGTATTTTTAATTGTCTGACTAAGCAAGTCTGATAATGTATGTGAGCGGGGGTATTTATTAGTACTTCAGACTCAGCCTGTCACATTCTATTGACAAGTACCAAATCAGTACAGGGAGAAAGACTGATTAGGATCAAACACAAAGCATTCTCATTAGAAGTTGCCCCCTCTAACTACTGAGCTTTCTCATCCTTCAAATGAATAGATACAGTAATGCATTAGTTCATAGAACTACCTTTAGACTACGGGGTATGGATGCTAGATCCTTTTTAAAAAAACTGCTGATGCTGTAAAAACTATGTAATTCACTGTACAACTATATGTACTACCAATAACCATAATAAAAGCTCCTGTTATTGCTTATTAGTACCATTTCTTTGTGTTTCAACTAATCAACAACTATAACCTGCAATGCTACTGCATGTCTCGGCATTGAAGACTACAGAGTGTAGGGTAACATTGTTATTGCTTGATTTGACTATGTGGAGAGAGCCACGCTCTTTCCGAGTTTGACTACTAGTCTTCTAGTGGAGAGAAGGGGATGGGGTCTACGGGTAAAAGACAGGTATTGGTTGAATCATTCAAAATTGTCCATGCTATAGAAAAAGCAATATTGACCTCTTTGCATGACAAAAAAAAAAGCAAAGTAAACGGCCGTTCACAGAAGCATACCCTAACATTTTGGGAGACATAAGTCTTCTCACTGGACAAACAAGAGCAGATGATAAGGGGAAAGAACTGTATAACAGACACTATTAAATCAGCGATCTATTTCAAACATTACCACTAGCCTCAGGCACCACCACAGAATGGATATTGAAGGGCACCACAGCGGCCATAAACGCCCACAGGTAGTTTGACACGATCAGCGTATGACTTGGTTGGAGAGAGAGAGAGAGAGAGAGAGAGAGAGAGAGAGAGAGAGAGAGAGAGAGAGTAGAGAGAGAGACAGAGAGAGAGAAAGAGAGAGAGAGGGCAAGATAGACAGAGAGAGAGAGAGAGAGAGAGAGAGAGAGAGAGAGAGAGAGAGAGAGAGAGAGAGAGAGAGAGAGAGAGAGAGAGACTAGTAAAGTAACAGCAATAGGGCTCGCGGGCGGGACATAAACGGGAATCTGGAAATTGGGCAGCCACATTATATTGACACTGATCCAAGCAGAAAGGAATCTAGTTGTAGTTGAGTTGGTTTAACGTCCACCTTACGTTAAACTGACACCGACCCAACCAGAAGAGGGCGAAAACGCCACCAGTAATGGATAATTCGGCCTTCATAACGGGGCTCGAACCCGAACCTCCTGTTTCGGAGACCGTCTTTCTAACTCGGTGCTATTTTTAGAAAGAGAAACGTACCATGTACAATTTACGTAATTTTAACGAAAGTGAAAGGGAGCGATATAACAAAGAGTGTCGAGAAAGATCGAGAGAGCAAAAGGGTCAGAGAGAGGGAGGGTGAGACCACTAGCGACGAGACTAAGTGGTTTTAGTGTTATTGTGGCATCATTCACTAATTCCTAACCACCGGGAGCGTTGAATTAGCGCAGTCAAGCACTCGTCGGTCGACCCATTCAGCTCATCCCCGATGTCAGGACAAGCCGGTGCGCACTAGAGCGGTAAATTTCACGCAAGAATCAAGCCAGGACAACACAATCTGTGCCTAGATCTAGATAACATCACTTGCCGCGCCAAACTGGTACAACGGAATGTACTTAACTACCTGTCGAGTCATTGAAGTAGCGTTAGCTTTTAGCCCAAGGCCAGGTAAAGGAATACAAATAATAAAGAGTGAAGTTACAGAATGCAAGAACTAGATCTATATCAATTATGATTGACGCATACATGTATTAAGCTGAATAGTGTAAAAACAAAAAGTCGAACGTGAGAGAGAGAGAGAGAGAGAGAGAGAGAGAGAGAGAGAGAGAGAGAGAGACTAGATGATCGGATCGCCTTTGCTGGACTTAACTCCCAATCTTGTGTTTCTTGCAAATTTCACAATGATATACAGTGTACAACCTTTGTTCTCGGACTACTATAAAGAAAATTTAATGCAACCGTACCAAATGGCCCTGTGGCCAGACACGTCTACTTCAGCGTGACTCGCGGCGGCGTGTGATAGAAACGTGGTGACACCTGTCTTGACACGGCTGACACTTCAACACACAGGCTCACGCATGGCTAACCTTCATTCACAAGTCCCGTTTGTATTCCGACACAGACTTAGGGGACTTTAAAACGTAGACTCGTACATCGATCAGTTTTTCAGTTTGATACATGTATAATTAATTTAAGTTCATTCTGAACTCGATAGTGCTGCGTAAGCGAATATATAATTATAGAGCAACAAGAGCAAAATTATCTACAAATGTAAGAAACAACCAAGGAAACCAGCAACGTAACATAGAATTTATTCGAATTTAGACTGCTTATTGCTATAATACCTTTTCGTTTCCAAAAGAGTCCAAACCAAAGTAGTCGACACTGACTGAGATGAGATTCGTATCATGGACCTGTTAGCACTAGGTGACTGAGTATGCATCGTTTCCATCATAGGATGGGAAACAAGACTAGACTAAGCTCATACGGCGAGCGGACCCCAAAGGGGGCTAACCGGGTCACATCATACTGGCACTGACCCTACCAGCGGCCAAAATGCGCCTGCCAGAAAGGGGCTCGAACCACGGACCTCCGAGTTGGGAGTCAATGTTATAATATAAATACGCCAGGGCTTCCGCGTTCCCTGTAAAAGCATATTTTACCCACACCCGTTTAGTTCTTCATGGACCCTAATAAAAAAAAAAAAAAGTGTGTGTGTCGAGGGGACCTTATTCCAAATGTTGAAACTTGGTCAGGCCAAAAATTTAAATGGAGTCTATCAGAGAAGCTGGTATTAAAAGATTGAATACTTGTTCGCCCCAACCGGTTGGGTCAGTGTTAGTTTAATGTGAGTCATAGTTTGCCCGCCCTGTCTCGTGTGTGGCAGCACATAAAATTGTCAGATGTCAGTCTTCACTCTTGGGTCCTGTTAAACCAATGCAACTGAACTCTTTGAGAGAGAAGTATCAATTAATGATAACAGCTGATTATCCTGGGCAATGCATTGCATTTGTAAATGGGTGAGGAATATACATGAATTTCCCCAAATTAATATAACCAACAGAAGAGCAATAAATGTTAACGAATACACGCTGAACACATTAGAGTTAAATTATTCACTTGTTAAAAGAGAAAAAAACATTTCATGCATTTTTGTAGTCGCACACATAATACAAAAAATAGGAATTTACAAATCTACATGGTAAAAACTAATACGTGTATATAATTTTTTTGCTTCAAAGTTAGATGGATATAATCAAATTAGAGAAGACACTTAAAAATCAATTATGATCTTTTGAACACACGCTCCTTCAATTGAGTCAGTGACAGATTTAGCACAAATTTTAATTATGAACATGCTTGGAACCGAAACACCATAGCTGGCGAGGAAGGGCATGGAGCAAGATGGGCGGAACACTTCAAGGAAACACTCAACAGACCCGCTCCACCGGCCCCACCAGAAATCCCACCCCACATTAACACCAAAAACCCTCCCAGCAAGGCACAGATTGCCAAGGCCATTAGGATACCACCTGACGCTCTTAAGGCCGACATGCAGATCTCGACTGACATGCTGCAACCACTCCATTGCAAGATCTGGGAACGACAGTAAGTCCAGAAGACTGGAATAAAGCTGCCCAAGAAAGGGAACCTGTCATCCTGCGGCAACTGGCGAGGAATCATGCTGCTATCAATCCCAGGCAAAGTTTTAACTAGAATCATGTTGGAGAGGCTGAAGTCAACCCTGGACAAGAGATTACATGATGAGCAAGTGGGCTTCAGACAAGGTTGCTCAGCACGGACCATATAGCTACCATGCGCATCATCATCTTCAGTCTTTAGAGTGGCAGATCATCTATATATACAGACATGCAGTGTTTGTTGACTTTCAAAACGCATTCGACAGCATCGATCGAAATGTCATCTGGAGATTAATGTGCCAATATGGCTTTCCACCAAAGTTTGTCACTTTCAGCGAACAATTCTACAAAGACACCACTTGTCAAGTTATCCACGACGGGAAAGTGGCGTCCGCCAGAATTGCTTGCTCTCCCCAATGTTCCTCCTTAAGGAGGTTGACTAGGTTATAAATGTCTACAACAGGTCGAAGGGCAGGTATCCAGTGGACCTTCAGATTCTCTTGCAATATTTGGATTATGAGAAATTCAAATTATCAAACTTTGTTATGTGGGGTTTCCACTGTATTGCATCAGTGAGTGGATTGTTTATAAATGGAATATTGGTTTGCATTCATAATAAAGGTAGAAAAGATATTAACAGTCCAATCAGAAACAGGGTGCATCCTCGACAATACAGGATAGTGTTTGCCTGCAATGCAGCATGGAGATGCAGGGTTGAAGGCGCTTCAATATCCTCACAAAAATTGCATCTTCCTTGGTTCAGGAAGTGAGGGAATTGGGGAAGCACACGGACAAATCAAAAGTAAAGACAGAAATCATAGAATTTTTTTTTTTATATCTAGGTGCTCGACTACAGATCTTAGATTATAATTTTAAAGTTTATAAGAGTAATGGTCAAGAGTCAGAATTGATTGTCTGCATGCTTCTACGTGGAGTTTAAAATGTTTTGAGTTTGCGGATGTACCCATGGAGGAAGTGGTTGATAACAACCAAAGAAGCAAATGGAATTACATCAAGGTTCATTTTTAGTCATGATCAATATATAGGCCTAGCTGTCTCATAATTCCAATGACCAATGCCATCATAGGCTAGGAGTAGGACTAGTAGCAAGGGCAGCAGGTTTAAATCCAGGTAAAAAATTAAAGAGGACTTGTAATTTAGTTGGGTCAAATTATTATGCCCCCAAAGTTAAGTGGAGGTTATTCACCCAAGATGAGGGTTAGCTTCTTCTGAAAGGAGAATGTTAAATAAAAGTATAGAACTAAAGTTGCCTACAAGGATGGAAGATATTGGCTTTTAATTACACTCTTCAGACTCCCCCAAAACCTGTTAGATACCCTGTCATAAATCCCTTCAGTTTTGCAAAGGGTTTAAAATTATAATGGACAATCACATTCACAATCGTGCAGACCAGGGTAAGACTGAAAGAGTCTGGAACAGGGAACATATGAGTCAATATGAGGTAGGTAGGCTACGGGTGTATGGGTGAAGAGATTTAAAAAAGAGTATTTTGAACATTTTCAAAAATTCAATGACAAGAGTCAGTTCCACCACGATTCGGGCAGAAAAGATTTTATAAATATAGATCTAGATCTAGATACTAGCCTCTAAAGGCCTAATATAAAAAATTATAAATTTTGATTTTTAGTGTAATCTAGTTCTAGACTAGATTTAGATCTAGATCTAGTGGTTTGTCAACATGATGCCGATGGCTGTCAGCTCCAGTATTTTTACCAGGATGTATGCGAAATTCCGAGCTGAGGATTAGATCTAGATTTAGATGTATAAAATTGTTGATAGTTGAATTTCGCTCTTTAGACTAGTCTAGATCTGGATCTAGATCTAGAGATATTCTTAATTCTAGAGTCTAGATGTCTAGGGCTATATTTCTCTGATGATGGTAAAACTGGACTAGATGATCTAGATCTAGAACTAGGCCTATAGCCTGTAGTGGATCTGATCTAGAATTGCATCTTGACTAGATCTATATTAAAATATATGTTTAGTATCGAGATCTAGTCTAGTAGAGATTAAATTAAAATCTGCACTCGTAACACTAGCACAGTATCACATTCACAGAGAGCACCAACTTACCTGCAGCAAAGTGAAGAGGAGTAGACTTTCTTCCAGCAGTATCCTTTGCGTTCACATTCTGTGGTGTGATCAATTTCTTAACTTTACCTAAATCTCCATTCCGGCAAGCTTCGAACAGTTCCCTACCAGGATCATTTTGCGACGGTGCGCTACTTTCTGTAGTCAGAGCAGCGCGACGACCCGTCGCCATTTTCTTGCAATCATAACATCTCGAAATGCGGAAGACGGGAAGAGCAAGAGCATTCAAACCGAGACGACGCGAGAACCAAACTTTATCCTGCACTGGGGCCACTAAAAATTGGTCCATGAACACAGAGATACATGATGAAGATCAATACAATGTATTGAAGCATGTACATATTTTGCATGATTTTATCTTAGAATAGTGAAATAGTCTTAAGTAAAATGTGTTTCTAAATATTCTTCATTCTTTATTAGAGTTGGGTAATAAAATTTTCCTTCAGATCAATATCATTTTATTTATTTCTAAAACTTGAAAATTGTAATTATACAAGCTGGGGTCCCGATCATAACAGTTCAGGTTGAATACAATGTAGCCTAATTGTCTGTAAGCCGATTATTTTTTAAAGGGGAACTTTTAGACACCTTGCCATCAGTTAATATATTTTTGGTTCCTTTTTTTATTAAATGAAATTATCTTTTCTCTTCTTTTTTAAATTTCTTTCTCTCTCTCTCTCTCTCTCTCTCTCTCTCTCTCTCTCTTTCTCTCTCTCTCTCTCTCTTTCTCTTCCTTTTTCTCTTTCTCTCTCTCTCTCTCTCTCTCTCTCTCTCTCTTTCTCTCTCTTTCCTTCTTTCTTCTTTATTCTCTTTATATATTCCTCCTTTAAAAAAATTTCTTTTTCATTATTTCTCTCTCTCTCTCTCTCTCTCTCTCTCTCTCTCTCTCTCTCTCTCTTATCGTATATATTATATCTAGACAGCTGCGCTACTACTGCTGCTAATGATGGACAGATTTTACCCCTTGAAGCACATGATTTGACTACTGTCTTCTATGTTCCTTTAGGGAGTCCAATACGACGATTGGCCCCAAGACTTACGCCTGACAATTTTATGTGCTGCCACGCATGAGACAGCGCGGGGATACCATGACTACCATAACATCCTATTCTGCGGTTCCTTATTTTATTTATGGCACAAGTAATGTGTGTAATGTCTGATGGCCTGTTTATGTTGAAATTTTAAAGAAATACGTGTAATGATATAAATTTTGGTTCGTTGTGAACCGGTACATAATTGCTGTAACGTATGGCGCATGAAACATGATTGTGATGATGTATTTTATGTGATATGATTTTGACGTTTTGCAATTCGTAGGATTATAAATGAGACGTTTTTGCAGGTTTCTAAGAGGTGAAAGAGATTGGATGCAAAGTCACTGTAATTATAAAATCATATGGATAATTTCTTAATAATGGGCCAATGTGACATCGCTTACCCGTAGCTACTACATAGTAGTGCTCACCAAATCGGCTGTTATTGGCTTGGATAAACTCTAAAATCTACTCGAAGTTTGATTATCCTTATCTCGATAACATGTTTTGCGAGTTGATACGCTCTTGTGCTAGCACCTTCTGTTTCAAAATAATAAATAATTAGCAAAGCTTTTACCTATTCAAATTTTTGGAAATTCCCTAAAACATTGCGCACACGAGGCCTAAAGTTGTGCGATGTGAGCAGGCTTAGAAGAGAGAATAGCGTTTAATTTCCAGGACCTTTTTTTTAATAGGCCTAGAGATTTCTAGATCTGTACTTTGTGTATAATAAGAGCAGAGCGATGTTGTTGTTGTTTTTGTTGTTGTTGTTGTTGTTGTTTTTTTTTTTTGGGGGGGGGGGGGGGGGGTGCAGAGAGAGAAGTGTTTGTAACATCTTGCCAAGGTGAACGCTGTTATTTTGCTGTTGTTGAGATGCATTATATATCTAAATAACTGCCAATTATTGGTTTAAAGCTGGACATTCTTGAGTTGTATTCTTAACATCCAGACATGGTGTTTATTAATAATGTTAAATTATTGCCTTTCTACAAAGAATTTCTAGCATTAGTAGTAATCATTATTTTGTTAATGTTGATAAGATGTCCGAGTCTGCGTGAATTATAATTATTCAACAATTGACTTGCAACAGTGGCCTGCTTTAAAGAATAAACATCGCATAAATTATGGGGATTCCATGACTTCTGCCTCAGTCGTTCATGTTATAATGAAAATACAGAACTCGGAGGGTCATCTGACACCTCGGGCTTCTGGTCCTGCTGGTTCAGAGCACTAACACGGATCTATCACCCTTCTTGCCTCGGATCAGTCTGATGTACCATTTTTTAATACTTTTTTTGTTCAATGGCTTACCCACTCCCAGTCCACGCCCCTCTCTCTAGTGTGATCGAGCAAGTCCCGGGCATTCCCTAAGTTGTCCGTCGCTGTAAAGGATCTTCTCTGAGACCACAGGAGCCAGCTTCGTTTTCAGCGAAGTTGATCTAATTATTAACTTCTTAGTTTGTTTATCCACCAGCATGCTCATTGTTTTTATCTATTTATCCACCCTTTTGACTTTCCAATCTACCCATACCTAAGTATCATGCACACACAAACACACTGGAATTTGTGCGTGTATCTTTTTGTCTGTATCTGTGCCTCTCTGCCTGTCTATCAGGACGTCAGATTTAATACCGGTAGCAATAACTTCAATTGAAAAAGGTGGCCTATTTAATCTCGTTTGAGCTTCTTGCTTAATCTTTTCGCCTTCATTCAATAGCCAGGTTTAAACTTTTAAAAATCTAGAGCACAACAACGACGAATAGTAATTGAATTAATCATTATAACCTCGTCTCATCTCCGATCTATGAATATACATGTGATGATAATTTTGACTAAAAACAATAACAATACATGTATTTTCCTAAGGGGACGGATGGAATATATTACTTCAATGATCAAAGAAAAAGGAACGCTATTCCCACTTTCTGTTATTTTTGTTTATTTCTCCATCATACAAAAGAACATGAACATTTCAATGTATAGCATTAATTTCCTGCATATAATTTTCATTAGAGTGTCACGGATTAGAAAATAGACAAAACATCTATGCACGTTCCCCCCACCCACCTTCAGGTAAGATTCTCAAATTTTGGACTTTTGAATATGTTTCAAAATAATACCAACCCAAGAAACTCAACCAACAAAAACAAAGTGTACACAAAAAAGAAAGGGTGATTGTTTCATGATGAAATAAAGTTCTAAATTAGCTTTAGGAGCTTAATTCCTCGAAAGCACAATTTGATTCTAAGTTTTGTTAAAAGATTTTAATATAACCACAGCTTATCATGTGAACTACATGTAATTAAACTATCTATCTGGGACCAAAACCGTATCAAATGGAATATTTCTTCTCTAAAGAACTACCTGCTATCCAACAACCCAGTTAATGCCTTATTACAATTTAATCCTGGAGAGGAAAAGTCAACAGCTCAAAAAGACTTTTATATCATACATGAACACACATTAAAAAAAAAATTAATTTTATATTTTTCGGAGAATGCCCAACTTGTTTTTTTCTCAGTACAATTGATGTTTATTCCACTCCCAAGATAGCATGAGCTCAGAAAGTTACAGTACTTGTATGAAGAAATGGAAAAAAAAATCATTGAATATAAATGTTAATCTTAGACTTTGGAATTACATTGTTGTCGCAAGTGAATCAGTTTGTGAAAAGCAGCAGTATCAACAACAAAAACAGCAAAAGATAGAAACAATACAAACATGAGATGGGCAGTTACAACATTTAAACAAAATCAATAAATTGGTGGTAA
Source organism: Elysia chlorotica (assembly GCA_003991915.1). NCBI lineage: Eukaryota > Metazoa > Mollusca > Gastropoda > Plakobranchidae > Elysia > Elysia chlorotica. The sequence goes on from RQTK01000143.1 coordinate 295,157, forward strand.
AAAGTTATCATTATCACAAAGAACTTAAAGTTTTAGGCGAAGGAACAGGGCTTTCACAGCATCAATCAACCATAAATTATCTGAATAACAATTTTCAACAAGATTATGTACTATTATATGAGGAGAATGTTAAATTTCATAGCCATTTACTGAGTCTCATTTCATTTGGTCGTATGCACGACAACATCAAACAATTTTGCAATATTTCTTTCAGATCTATCAACTCACTTTACTAGTTATAAACATGGTGAGCTAGTAAGACTTAATAATAATTTGGAAAACCTACAATTACATTTTATTACTTCTGTTTAACATATTAAAAAAAGCAACCATCAATAACAAACAAGCATTATCTGAAGTATTTCATTTTAACGCAGGTATATAACAATTTTGAATTGCTGCAGTCTTGTGACTAATAAAAATATATATATTTTTTTAATTGGACGGAATGAAATATATGAAGAGGAAATAGAGGGAAGCATATATTTAACTATAAACAAGAGACTATTCTTTCAAGCTTTCAAAAAAAAAGTGATTCATAACATTAAATACACTTTGCATATAATTATGAAAATGAATCATCCATTATAAATGTCATTAATTCAAGATTGATTTATAACAATTTTTGAATTTTATTGACTAGGATTTTTACGAATGCAAACTACCTTTTAACAATTCAAAGTGATCAAATTCTTTGCCTTGTCATGCCATTCAGCTTGTCTGTTAATAATATTTTCTGTTTTTTTTTTAATGCATTTTTTGAAATCATTAACACATAGACATAACTTTGCTAAAATCTGATGCACTCTCATTGACTAAGTCCAGTTTTACCCATTTTGTCTTGAAGAAATCTCTTATATGTTAAGATATTGTAAATGTAAAGCCTTTGCGAACAACAAAAGTGACTTTTTGAGGAATGTATGTTATTTTGAAAATCAAATTAAATTAAACATAACTTATAGCACATGTAAAGTTATTTGGCTTCATCAAACTGAATTGTAATGCCATGAGCCTTAAACCAATGTAAGACTGTAATACATATCTAACCATAATACTGAAAAACTTTAAGTAACATCAGAATAAAATGACAACATGCTTTCAAAAGATAATAGGATCACACTTGCCACATTTTTCAGAAAGGCAAACTAAATAAAAAAAAATGAAGTTGAAATCAATTGTTCTTGCACAATTTTTTGTCTCAACTTAAAGATACGAAAATTGATAATTGCTGTAATTACAATAGAATTTTTTAGCAAGTGCAATGAAACTTATGACAGTTTAAGAATATTAATTGGGTTTCAAGGGGTTTTACGTTTATGCTCTCTGGCACAGGATATGATGCTTTGTAAAGATTCTATTAGTTAATTTGGGAATTTAATTGAGGAGCAAGTAAAAAAAACAACAACAAATGAATCAACACTCTTTAACAGCATCCTGTTCTTAGGCATTAACAAATTAAGTTTGACAATTTCCAATTTTTCCATGTAATTATTATTTTGTAACACCTTCAAGAAATAAAACACAACGTGAAAGACCTAAGCTTATTATTTATACATGAAAACATTTTCACAATGAGCAAAAGTGTATTAACAACAAAAAAAGCCATATAATTTATAAACAAAAAGGTAAATTTTTTTCATGCATTTAAAACAATTAACAAATATAAAGAGTGTAAAATTACAGAAACATTCTGAAAAAAAAAGCATTGACCCTGAAAAAGGAGGCATGTTTAAAAGAATAATTCATTTTTCTCTTTTTGAGGAATAATATAAATTTTGTTATGGGTTTTTTTTATCTGAAACTCTTGCACTAAGCTATAATCAGTAACTTATGGTGCATAGAATGGGAAACAAAGTTGGTAATTACAATAAAGTTACAAACTTTCGAAATTCATTAGGCACAGTGAATTACAAAATTAATAATGTTTAACTACATATAAGTTTGTGTCTCAAGTAACGCCTGATTTTTGGGAACTGCCATTGAAATAACGTCCATGAAGCTGCTGTTGTTGTTTAATGAAACTTAACAGCTTTGATAACTGAGCCTAATGAGAAAACTACAATTATTAACATTCTTTTACGCAAACATAGCAAAATCATTTATCTTTTACTCTGTGGTTATCACAGTCCAAATGTCAAAATAATATCCTTTTAATCGAAAAAAAAAAAAGTCAGCCTGCTATGGTATTTATAAACAAATTATATAAAATCACAACAATCAAAATTAAATAATGCAAACATTTCTAACTATAAAAAGCCTTATTTTAATATTCTACTATTAATTCATTAATTTAAACACTTCAATGGTTAAAATGTCTTTATGCACGGGGACTAAACACCGCCAGGTTACCCAAGATCTATACAGGGGTTATCTTGCTCCTTCCTCAGCCCTCTCCTTTCTTAGAGATCCAGTGATATCCATCAGTAGTAGAACCGTGATAATGTGACAGGGAGGCTGAGAATCCTCCAAACTATTCATTGATTTCATTGGTTAACCCATTAAGAGCATGTACACCCATTCACGAGTTACTCGCGCATTACAAAATGCAGCACACATGATCATTTTTTGCTTTTACAGAAGCACACATCTTTGCAAATTTCCATATCTGAGTCAAACACACTTGCAGTAGTTATAATACAACTAACATCTCTATTGCATATTTTCTGTTTCAAATTAACAAATTCAATTTTGGCATGCACCTTCTATTCAATGTTGAATATTGCAAAAAGTTAAACACAGCTGTATGTGTATCATGTAAAGGTGCATAAAGCATTTTCTTTCAAGCAACACTCTGTTATTCTAGACCAAAGCCTTCAGCATTGTTTATAGCAGTAAGCAGTTTCTGCTTCAGGGTCTTTTTGCTTTTGTACGGAGGCAAAACTAGTTGGTTGAAACAAGTGTGGGACATCGGAAGCCTGTAAAGAGTAACAAATGCACAGTTACTTATTGCTGAAAGCTGATAAATATTTAGAAAAAAAAGCCATACTTTAAAATTATATGTAACAATATATGATTTCAAATGATTTAAAAACCTGTTGCATCTTTCAAAAAGCATTTTTAGAACTGTATTGGCATATATATCCCCCATATTGGCAGATTTTATTCTTGGAAAGTCTATGATCAGATGAAAAAGCAAAATTATAAATTATAATAGCAAGTTTATTATTACATTGAAAACAGATATAAAAAAAAAAAACATTTGGTAAAAAAAAAACAGCGGACAAATAATGGTTTTAAACTTACAGGCTGGTATCATCTATTCTGGAAATCTTGAATGTCATTTCACCTATTCCTCCAATTGGGATACGATCACTTCCAGTTGCAAAAAGAAGAAGTCTCTTTTGGGTTTCAATTGGCAAGCTCAAAATGGTTTCCCAAAAATATCTGTAATAAAGATTCACATAATAATCAAGGTAAAAAAAAACATTAAGCATTTCAAGAGTAGATAATGTCTCATAAAATACTGAATCAGTTTTTCATCAGACAAGAAAAAAATTTATCAGGATAGGTTTCTCAATGAAGCGATTTTTAAAGTATAAAATGTACAAAGAGACGCTGTCATGAGAAAATAACTATTACATCAAGAAACAGCACCACCATTACAATTGCCCAATACATGCTAGGGATGCTATGGATTCAAAATATAAAAATGAATCACCTAATTGTGGCCTCACTGGCGCTGTAGCCGTCATAGACTGTGACTTTCTTGAGGTCCTCCATGACCAGCGTGGGGCTACCACAAACTAGGGTCTCTACTTCTTCTGGTCGCAGCATCTGATGAGACATAACAAATACACATAAATATTATCTGCAATGGATAACTAAATAAAAGAAAATGCAAAGTTTATTTTCTCTAAGAATTAAAATTTTGAAGACAAAATTATTCTAATTAAGATCTAGATTTTAAGGAACCTTAACAGCTAATTTCATCAAAAGATTTGTCAATCAAAGGTTTCAGTACAAACTGTAACAAGATGATTGAAATATGAAAGTCAAATGAAGTATGTGTCTATTCACCAAAAATGTTAATGTTATACAGATTAAAATAGGAACGAATACTAATACAATAAAATTTCGAACATCTATACATATTGTTTTTTTCAATGAGAAGTTAAAGTAATCATTATACGCCCCGCCAAAATAAAAAACTGTTGAAGAATACAGAATACTATAACTTTCATGAGGAAGAATTCTATCGAATGTATTTTCAAGTATGAAGCATACAAATTTAATAACTGAAAAATAAGTATGTGGAAATCCTGTGGTTTTGCTTAAATGTACCCACACCAAACATTTGATACTGACTAGCACAAAGGGACTTACTTGCTTGCACAATAATATCCTGTAATTTACACCATAGGCCAAACATAATAATTTATATTATTAGCCACAGATTGTTTTAAAATCCACATTGACACAATCTTAGGCCTGCATTCACTTTAAACCTGCATTTTTGTGGTTTTCAATAAAGGAACACAGATTCTCTTCATATTGAATCAGGACTTTGTAGAGTGGAGGTAAATGTTTATTCTAAAAAAAAACGATTTTGAAATACAAAGCTATAAGACGAGCCATATAATGCAATGTAGAACTCACTATGAGAGCGTTAGATGCACACACACTGTGAAATCCATGGTAGAAAGCTTGAAACTGCGAGTAGATAGAGTTGTTCAAAATCCACTCCACATAAAGTTGTACATATTCTGTAAATCAGTATGTAAAAATACACACATATTAACAATAGGGATTAAACCGATGCCAAACATAATTTTTAAACTAAACCGTACTTACCTTTGATAATATTTTTCCATTGTTTCAAAAGTAAAATGTTAAACAGAAAACAAACAACAAACAACCCAATTCAAAAGCTGTTCAGCTCTGACATGATTATTACTAGACAGAACAGATTGAAAATTGATGTTAAATCCATTCCTTTTTTTCTCCTTACATATTTATCACTCTAGTATCCATCAGTCAAACTACTCAATGAGGTTTGAGGCAATCCATTTTGTTCTTTTCTTTTTGAGGCATTGATTTGTTTGAGGGTCTTAATTCCTCCAACACTAACCTTTTCGGTTTTCATTAGTGACTGGTATGTCTGCCCCACCTGGCTTCAGTGGTACACTCGTCACCTTGCCTGGCGCTGACAGAGAAACCTGGCACATCACAAATGCAAAAGCAAATTTTAAACAACAACAAAAAAAAGCTTAAAAGTTGTGGTATAATCCTATACACATGTAAACTGTTACGTGTCAGGTATCAGTAGCCACCACCTATGTTTATCCAGTGGCGCCAAACATCCCCTGTAACAATCAGTCACTAGTGTGTAACCTCTACTAAACTCACTCAATCGTACTTCAGTAAAGCAAACACATACCAAATCAACTGATCTTGTTCATTCTGTACTTGTGTTAATACTACAAAAGTTTTAAAAAGTAAATTTTCTTTTATTTTTCAGGAATATCCCAGAAATTTTAAATAAATCTCTTCAGGCAATTAAGATAATATTTTATAACTGCCAAGAGAAGTAAATTAAAAAAAAAATTGTCCACTTAATAGCTGGCACGCCTAACTTGTGCATATCTTTTTGATGATATAAGAAACAGGTGTTATATGCAGGATTCAAAATTTGAAGGTAATAACAGCTCCATTAAAAAATGTTTTTTTTTTGCGAAAAAAATATGTAAAAAAAAAAGTATAGCTCAACCACAAACCAAAACTTCACACTTCAAATAATTATCCTTGTCTAAAAGACAAGTTCATGAAAATCTTTTCTCAATAAAACTTATTGCAGTTCTGCTAACATTGCTATAAGGAGAGAAGCTGTTGTTTTAAAAAACCAATTGGAACATGAACATTCAACATTAAATTAAAAACATTTTGTTTAAAGTTGTAAATACAAAAAAAAACAAAAAACAAGCACTTAAATACATTACTCTAAGGTGAACATTGTGTATATCTTGTCTTCACTTTAAATCATAAGAATATTCTTGTGTGATAATACGAGTATTTTACCTCAAAGGTTAGTCCAAAAAGATCTTCAACATCACTTTCTTCATCTAACAAGTTTTGAAGGCCCTTGGCAACATCCTGTTACAAAAAAAAACCATCAGAATTTACCCCACAAAGCAGTTGAACCTTTGCATTAAAAAGAAGAAATAACAAAAAACACACAGACAAAAAGGCAAAAAAGAAACTGCTAACATAAAGCTTAATGCTTAAAATCTGATCATCATGCATACTAAGTACTTGTAAACAAATGTTATTGATTCAGTAAGTTTATGATCTTGATCAGTTTTGTATAGACTACATAGAAAAGGCCTGGATCACCTAATAGCGTTCAGTATTTACAATAACCAATAATTGTGAAAATCAAAGATGCATTCCCAGTGCTCACAAAAAAAGAAAAAGAAAAAAAAAATCATTGATTCAGTAAATGAGATGATAAAAGTGGCACTTAAATCGTAGATCACTGGGCAAAACCAATAAGGCATAGAATGAATGATTCAATTATTTATAGCCACCAAACTGCATGGAAAGAAAGTCGACATAAAAATTTTTTTCAATGTATTTGTTTCAAGAGAATGAATACCAATAATTCAATTTCATCAGAATGGAATTCATTCCTTCATAAATTGTTACTTAATATATTAAAAAAAAGCGCTAAAATCATTGAAAAACTCTGATTTTTTCTTATCGTTTGAATGCAGTGGTCACTTTTTGAGTTGCCTTTTCCAAATTGCATCCTGATGTTCGACTTCTCAATTGAATCAGGTAGATCTTTTATATGTAAGCAGATTAACTTATTCACATTATGTTTTAATAAGTCATCTCTAATTCACTTCAAATTTTTGTAAAATGGTCTTGAGGACTTATAAGCCTTCTTTTATTACTATTATCAATCCCAGGCACTGATGTGAGCATGAGATAGAGATATTTCTATCTATTTGTTTATTTATCTATAGGAGAACATAAACAACGACAAAAAGTTAAATAAGAATTAAAACAGGCACTCACAGGCTGGACCCCTTTCAAATCACTGAGAGTCACGTTGCAGACTCCGACAGTGGCTCTCGGGTTGTTGAATGGCACCACGGCAGGTGACAGGAGCTTGCGGTAACACACTGATGGAAACCGTATGTCTAAATTGATGGAGTTATATACAGCCAGACCCATCAGCTACACTTTAGTTAAAGAAAGTTAACGTAATTTTTCTTTATAAAAAGATGTTATCTATTATTATTTTTTTTAGGCAAAAGGGCAAAACCCCAAACTTTGCTGGATCAATAACTGCAAGAACATTGTTATTTAAAAAGACCAACCAGGCAAACTTACAAAATTAAACAGATTGTTAATCTAGGCAGACAAAAACCTGTGCTTTTTCCTAGGCAACCAGCCTTTAAGCATACAATTAATGATCATCATTCTCTTTTTATGAGAAACTGAGACAAATGACTTGAGATAAGATCAGATAAGTACTGAAACTATGCTTGGCACTACACTCTTATTTGCCTTAACATGACTTTAAAACAAACATTTTTTTTTTCACCAAGCCTAAAGGATACAACTCCGACCAGGTTGAACTCCTGATAGTTGTCGCAGGGGCTGGGACTGAACCAATGGACTCCGGCCTGCTTGTCGTACGTGAACATGCCTGTGAAATACAGACACAAGCTGTTTTCATCAGGATTTGTTCTCCATAGAATAAGTTTGTGGCATTGCTTATGTGTAGACTACTACATAGTAGTGTTTACCAAATCGGCTGTAATCGTAGTCTTTTCCCATCAGCTTGCACACATGTTGTGCGGGTTGATACGCTCTTGTGCTAGCACATTTTAGTCTTTATCTACACACTTTCGATTTAAAAATAATAAATATCAAAGCTTTTTACCTATTCAAACTTATGGAAATTCCTTAAAATAGTTTGCACACAAAGAAGAGCCCTAAAGTTGTGCGATGTGAAAAAGCGAGTAGTGTTGATGAATAATTATGTGAGCTAGGCTCCCGACCTTTCTCGGGCTTTCTTGAAATAGCTAGATATGCCTAGAGATTTCCAGACCTGTGCTTTGTGTATATATGAGCAGAGACCGGTATAGTGATAGAAGATTGATTGATGTTTTTTGCAGAGAGAGGAGTGTTTATACGTCTGATCGTGTTGTGACACCTTGCCACAGCAAGCGCTGTTATTTTGCTACTGTTGAAATCCTTTATAGATCTAGATAATTGTCAAGTACTGATTTAGATCTAGGCAGTCTTGACCTGTATTCTTAATCCTCAAACAGGGCGATTATTAATAAAGTTAAGGGATTTCTAGTAATCATTATTCTGTTAATGTTGACAAGATAGTGTGTGTGCAAGTCTACATGAATTATAATTATTCAACTAGTCTTGAGGAAATAATAAATGAACCAAACTAAAAAGTTATCAAGATTTCTAAATTTTTTCAATCATTTAATTCTTCAAACCCGAGCGGTTGCAGAGTGCGGCCGGTTATATCACAAAATATGACGAAAAACGAAAAAAATATTCTCTTTCTATTTATAAATCTATCTTAAACCCTACATCAAAACTTGGAATGGGCGTGAGGGCTTAAAGAGTTAATTGAAGGCACATGTTCATAATATTTGCACAAAACAAAATACTTCTTCTAAAACTATGCCACTTCTCTTGCAAATAAATATTAAAAAAAAATAAATGCATATCTCCAACAATAACCATTGCCAATATAAAAACCAGGAAAAAAAATAGAAATTACTTTTCCTGTCTTGCTGTATTCAGTAGTGGAATTATTGGGTCAGTGTCAGTATAATGTTACCGGTTGAGATAGGAGTCATAAAAACCCTGCACTGACTCTGTGTTGCAGCACATGAAATTGTCAGACATTAGTCTTGCGATCCATCAGCAATTGAAATTTAGTCTACCTGATGATAGATAATACGACAACCATATAATTATTACCAACCATCAAACCAGCAAAACCTAAACCTGTAGGTGTAACTAGTTTCTCCTCACCGTAGTTTGGCAGGAAGATCTGCCTGATGAGCAGGAGGAACCACTCCTTGGTGAGACCGCCCATGTCCAGCCCAGGCTCCCCAGCAAACGAAACCTTCAGCTTCTTCTTCAGGTCGTGTTGTTTCTTGGCAATCTAATCAGCAAACGGAAGAAAGTTAGAGATGATTGTCGGCTAAAAATTTAAACAGATAATGTATCATATAAAACAAGCAGCAGGGGTTGAAAGAAACAAATAAAACTAAAAAAAAACATTTCTGCAAATTTTTAGCATTCATGAAAGGTTTCTATTTAATAGCACTTTAAATCACTGGCACAATACTCTTTATGTTCATGTCAGATTATATTTTATAAATAACATAAATATCACTTTCGTAACTGTATCAGTTTGTATAAGGACATTTGACCACTAGTCCTCTAACAATGACTAGACAGCTTACATTAAATTGATATTGCTACCGTACTAATCTTATACATTATATTCATTTGCTCCTTCAATTGCTATTCAATATTGTAAATGTAATGATTTCACTGATGGCTTCATGAGCAATTATTTTATGATATGACCTCTAAGTTTATTCCAGACAGTCCTTTGAGGTGTCTCACTATTAATTTCCTTGTACGAAGGAAACAAGAATAAAGAATAAAGAAAGCTCAGAGCCTTGTTGAATATGTCTCTTGACCTTTAGAGTTGCAACTCTGTTCTTAATCAAAGTTTTCATTAAATTTTGCCACCGATACAATTTCTTTATACTCTTTAAACTTTTAGAAGCACTATCGAGTCTATATAGAAAATCAATTATTTTTTTAATGTTTTACAAAGTATTGATGTAACACAAATACATATCCGTTGGATTTCATTAACTGTCTCTATAATTGTTCTGAGTTATATGAACAGTGCTGTTTTTATACTCTTTACAATTCCATATTGTTCTGCTTTTATCATGACTTTGCTCTATGGAGCTCTGTGTAGATTGATTCAATGGCAGTGGGTCTTTTTACAAGATGGATAAAAATCGATTTAAAAAGGCCATTAGGTTACTTTCCTTGTCCATAAAATTTGTTTCAAACAATATTCAGTTGATCAATGTAAAAACTGAAAGATATTCAACATAAAACCATAGACTGTTTGAGCGTGACAAACAGCACTAAAAATAGAATATCATTCTGGGGAAAAAAATGGATTTTTAAGCTACTAAGTAACTCATGGGTTGCTTTGACAATTAATAAAGCATATCTAGATGTTTCCCTTTGAATTTCAGTACGCATTGGAATAGCCACAGTTCTATAGCCATTGTGCTGTGCTGTGTGCCTTTGTTCAGAGGCACACAAGAAAAACTCAAGAAATTGATTCATAAAACCCCCCAAACAATGCTAACCCTCCAAACAAAGTCTTTTCAATGTTTCATTTTGTCATCCACACTTGGTTGATTGCACTTATTGAATTCACCTGTCCTAGTCTCTTTGCAATGCTGAACCACTATTTCACAAACAATCATTGATATTGAAATGATGTGTCCACAGAAAATACTAGTATTTCAGGTAGCATGTCCTGAAAAGGTTAATATCAGTAAATTCTAGTCCTTTTTTGGATTGAGAAGTGCATTGTATTTAGAAGGTTGTGACCAGGCTTCCCATGATCATGATTTGCCTGAAGTTTAGTTCAAAATTTCAAATTTTTTTGTTGAATTTTTGAGGGATACAAATTACACATACTAGGTAAAGATTTTGGAGTAATGTCATATCAATTCTCAAAGATGCCACCTATTATATAAAATTAATGGTACTGGTAGCACAAACTACTTTTGTTTTGCTTATTATATTCTAGATAATATAGTAGTAACTTGACCACTATCTACCTCTGGCAAAAACAACTCCTATTTGATAAAATATCAATAATATAAATATATGTAAAACAAACACTGGAGATGAATTAAATACCTCATTGAGAGAATCTGAGACCAGGTGAGATCGCCTCACAGTCAGATTCAGGAATAGCATGCCGATATCTGGGAGCTGTCGCCTCTGCACCTTGGCCACAAGACTTTTCTGCAAGAAATGAAAAAAAAAATTCTTTAATGCCATTTTTATGAAAAGTTACATACAATAACGTTAGTGAGAATCTAAAATTAACACACTTGTAATTTAGTTTTGACAAACTAAGATTCTAACGTTTTGAAGTATATATTAGGATCTTTGCATTAGAAATCAATATTTGCAATCAATATTTAGGTGTAGAGAAGAGGCTGATTTATTTTCTTCTACAAACACAGTCATGCTCTCTAATTGCAATGGTGACCATTTTTCATTTAACCCCTTGCATTTTTACTTTATTTTGTTATGGCCAAATACTTAACTATGACTGATCAAAAAAAACCAAAATCCTGTCCAATGCGACCACCAAGTTTTTAGTAGTCACAGAACTTGTCTACATAAATGTTACAGCGGATCTTTGTTGACCAAAAAAAACAACAACCCACCTATCCATGGTTGAATTGTATATATTTTTACTGAGAAATGTGTTGGTTTAGTTTAATATATCCTAGATTGCAAGGAAGATCCATATTTAGCAACAGGACTTGGTCAATCAAATTATACTGAAACTCACCAAACCAAAAGTGAAAAATAAAGCAGCAGACACAGGATAAAACTTAAAACCTTATGATTAGAAACAGCATGCTCTACCCTTGGCCCCCTTGTCCTTAGAATCATCACATAGTGCATTACTGCATTCATTACCACCAAGCAAACTTTTAAATTCAGATACTAGGAAAGGTATTAAATAAGTGGTTTTCTTCTTTCTACTGTTTCCAATTGTTTCATTATTTAAAAGTCTCAAATATTTTATTTTGTCTGTTGTGCCTCTTACCCTCGCCATTATAATCATCTGCTGCTCCGAGTCCTTTTGAAGAATTGTCCTCTTGGCAGTAATACTGAGAATAAACGGGTACTGACAGAACGAGAACCTGCACACAAAAAAAGCCCCATAAAATAAGGTTCAAATTGACAAGTCATTGCTCTATACAATACATATAAAAATATAAGCAAACTAAAGCACTTAAATATTTTATTCTGTCATACCAATTGCATAAACGTATATTTGATCTCTATTAGTTGTTTCATGCCTTGCTTAATTAAAACATAAAACAATATCTATTTAAATATTTTTTAAATTTCTACATACAGAATGAGTTGGATAAATTTTCTTTGAGGATCACACAGTGTATAGGACACCAAACTGGTGTATAACTTTCCCAAATAACTAAGATGTTCTATATAATTCTGGTGTTTATACATTTCTGTTTTTTTACAGCATCTACTGGCTAAGACAATAAGATTATCAGAAAAAACACAAAGGAGGAAAGTTGTTCCATGTAAAAAAGGATTCGAACTGAAACATATCACAGCCACAACTAGTGATCATATGCAAAACTGGCTTCTCCCCCCTCCCCCCCACACACACATACACAAAAGTAATAGACGATTATTAAAAAGCCAAAACAAACAAATTAGTGGAATCAAGTAACTTCTCTGCACAATGAAAATGTATAGTATTATGAACATATAACTAGAAATGATAAGAAAAAAATATTGGCGAAACACTAGAGGTATCAGTTAACTAGGTGAAAAGTACTGCCACACCCCAATCTTTTCACACCCAGTTACCCTTGCCAGTCCCAGACTGAGCATCTGGCCGTTGGGGTGGCTTTCAAACACTGCGGGGGTTAAAAATGTGTTCCAATGTTAATCTAAGGCTGAGGCCACAGTGCAAGCAAGAGCTGTCGCTAGCGATGTCAACTTCCATTGTGACTTTGTCTTCTTAAGTTTTTGCTGCAAAACTTAAAGGTTTACGCGTTCAAGTTAATCAGCGACGCAGTGAGTCGTGCTAACAAGTATGTTATCATGTCAATTCCTTGTGATTGAGCGGCAAGCAAGAAAAAACATTAGGAAGTATTTCATCGCTCACTGCTAGTGAGACCTGAGCGAGACAGCTTATAGTGAGGCCATGTAAGTACATTTCTCTACATTGTTTAATCTCATCTCTCCCAGAGGACTAAAGTTGTTTCTGTGTATATGTAAGTCAGGCTGTATCTGAGGAGTAAAATTTGTTTCTATGTATATGTAACCCAGGCCGTTTCTGAGGACTGAAGTTTATTTCTATGTATATGTAAGTCAGGCTGTTTCTGTGGACTTAAGTTGTTTATATGTATATGTAAGTCAGGCTGTTTTTGAGGAGTGAAGTTTGTTTCTATGTATGTGTAACCCAGGCTGTTTCTGAGGAGTGGGAAGGCAGGGGAGTGTGTGTGGCACCTACCCAGCGTGAGAGCTTGGGTTCTGCCAGGCGTAGTACTCGGCCATCAGGTCTAGGTGATCCAGCGTGCTGTTGTAGAACTCGATGTACTGGAGCAGGGGGGGTGTCAGCAACCCGTTGGCTGCGTCTGTGGACAGGGAGAAATACATAAGAGGTAATCCTGGGACAGAAACAATGAGTTGATTTGAGTCGAGTTGGTTATTTGATGTCCACATCACCACTATAAAGGCTATATTGTAGACGGGTTTTAAGACGGGTGTCTGACAATTTTATATGTTGCCGCACATGAGACAAGGTGGGGGAGACCTTGGATCCTGTCTCGGCCGATCACATTGTACTGACAGCATTGGGCAGAGAGGAGGAGGTTCCCTCCTGGAGCTTTAACATCTTCTTAGTGCTCGAAGTGGAATCCTAAGATGCAACAGATCCTGAAACTAAATCCTCACAATTTTACGGCCTACAACACAAAATCCTTTCTTTTGTTTTAGCTACATTTGGTGTCAGGAAGTTCCCTTTACACAAGTTGCAAAATTTTTTTTACCTCAGCTCTATAACCGTCCACTGAGGTTGCTAAAAGGCGTTGCAGAGTTATATCATTGGCAAATAAAATAAGACTCACTGAAGAGAGCCAGCACTTTGGTTGCGCTCGGAATCCACCAGGAGCACTTAGACAGGGGCGGAAGATCCTCCATCTTGGGTGGGAAAAGACGCACTGAGATGAAGTTGTGGATCCTCTCGATCACCAATTGAAACCGATCCGATTTTAGTCTAGAAGGTGAAAGGTTTAAATATTTCTATTGTAAGCATGTCAATTTTTGATTACTATAACTGCGCATGGGAATATATTAGCAAAACACAAGACAAAATGAGTTATTCTTTAAGAAGGCGTTTTGCACTAGAATTAAAAGATTAAGATTCTAGATTATCTTGAATGCTATAAAATGTCAAGGTCATCAGTTATCATTGATATGTTCCTAACTATTATTGTGATTTTCAATTGAAATATACCATTGTATAACAATAGTAGTAAAAGCAGCAGCAACAGCAGCAGCAGCAGCAGCAGCTAGTAGTAGTAGTAGTAGTAGTAGTAGTAGTAGTAGTAGTAGT
>RQTK01000143.1:310012-330532 GCA_003991915.1 Elysia chlorotica
GTAGTAGTAGTAGTAGTAGTAGTAGTAGTAGTAGTAGTAGTAGTAGTAGTAGTAGTAGTAGTAGTAGTAGTAGTAGTAGTAGTAGTAGGGTACCCGGAACTCATACTGACCCAACTAGCAAAAAAAAACAACAACCCAACTTTTCCAGTCAAAGCTGCAAGTACACCAGTACTGTGACACGTAGCATTATGGTGTCATCCTTCGCTTTGCTCGGTTTGACACAGCACAAGTAGAATTTCTTTGTTTATCAAATCTTACATCCCAAAAGCCTCAAGAAAAAGCCATTAAAGGTTACACGTATATTCGTCAGAAACACCCATTTATTTCGGATCTTGCCACAGGCCGATTACCGTTGTGTGTTGTGGAACAGACAAAGTTAAGGACAGACTGGGACCGAGGCTATTGGACGACATGTGCCAATAAATAATTGAGTCACCTCTTGAGCCAGTGGACCAGATAGTGGTGGTCGTGGTCCGACAGGGCAGCTATCTGTCGCAGCAAGTGGGCGAATATCACGTAAGCCGACACATTGCTGAACTGTGGGTTCTTGGGATGGATCATAACAAGATATAAAAACGATAAAGTGTGGATTTCAGATCTCGAATACATTAAACAAGGTGTGCAACTGTGGGTTATGGCCTCTAAACATAAATAAGATTAAAATAAGAGTTTTAGAAGCTGAGTATTAACATTAAGATGTAAACTGTGGATTCAGTCCATGATCCAATGAAGTAGAAACATAAAAAGTATAAAGAAAATTGAAAAGCCAACAAATTTAAGGGGAACATCGTTGTCTTAAAGGTGTGAATCTCTCAACTTAATGTCGTTCAAACAATAATACAACATATCATATTGCATGGATCCAAGCCTGTTCTAGGTACATGAGCTGAAAGTGTGTTCCATTGCGTTACGATTTTATTTCGGCTATTTGAAAACCAACACTAGTGTCCCAGACAGGCTTTTAACCTGTATCGAGAGACCTGTACTGATCTGCTAACTCAGCCTGACATAAGAAAAATGACGATGGAGGCAAAAAGCGCGACAAAAACATACAAAGAAGTTTTCTGGGCGAGATGTTGGAAGCCCTGTCTGTATGACATTCCAGCAAGAGCTCAATAATTGATGCAACGGTCCAGGTAATTCTGACATACACGTGGATGCGGGGCTGGAGCT
Source organism: Elysia chlorotica (assembly GCA_003991915.1). NCBI lineage: Eukaryota > Metazoa > Mollusca > Gastropoda > Plakobranchidae > Elysia > Elysia chlorotica. The sequence continues at coordinate 311,186 of RQTK01000143.1, forward strand.
CAGGGTTCGCGTGCTGGTTTTTATTGCATTAACTCACACACATTCTCCCCATGCGTCATGCCTGGTGGTTAGAACTGCCTGGTTTTTATGCATGCCAACAGATGCAGAATTTCTTTACCTTGTGTGTGTGTGAGTAGTCAGTGCTTAGGGGTCGGGATTATGAAGCTACTGAGAATACAATGTAGTCAACAGTCTTATGGCTGATCTAAAAATAACAACAACAACAACAACAACAACAACAACAAAAACATCAACAACAACAAAAACAACAACAATACTGACAAACAAAATCACAAACAAAGAAAACACCAACAGAAGACTTCTACTCGAGAAATGCCTGACTAAAGGTACATGTACATAAAAAATTTAATATAGATGCACTCTTTATAATCACTATGTAGTAAAAAAACCCAAAACAAAACATGAAAAGCTAGGGCAGCTCAAACGGTGAGAGACAATGAAGGGTGATGCTGAGTGTGTAACTGTATGATAACCAAATGCAAGTTGAGTTTAATGTCCTTGTTCCTGAAAGATCGATAGATAGATAGATAGATAGATAGATAGATAGATTGATAGATGTTGAAAGAGAGAAAGGGGAGAGGGGGAGAGGGAGATAGATTGATATACAGAGAGAGAGAGAGAGAGAGAGAGAGAGAGGGAGAGAGAGAGAGTATGTGAGAGAGAGAGAGTGAGAAAGAGAAAGACAATTGGTAAACAAGCAAACAAATTATGCTACGAAGATAGGAAGATATGTTTTATCATATGATTGAAGCTATAATTGTTCAATCATCTTGACTCAATACGCACTGCTAGTCATATATTATATAGAAACATGACATGTTGCCTGTAGAGCACATCCTTACCTGCACCAGCACGAGGAACGCTCGCAAATCGTCCTTACTGTGCGGCCTGATGGAATCAAGAGGGGTTTGGGAGGGGGGGGGGGGGGGGGTGGCGGCACGCACCACAGAAGATTAAAATGCTATGTGTGATTAACAGTTTCACCATTAACACCAAAAGCTCTAACCAACCCGAGTCGACAATAAATAGATAGGAAGACACATGGGATTAACAAAAAAGAATTTCTAGGTATCTAACGGGTTTGTCTCACTAGGTGTATAGGCCTACTGGACTTCTCTGTGTGAACAAACTATCGCCCCTGATCGTCCTTTGTTCAATAGACCCAAATCGGGGGCTAGGATCATTCAAACATCCCTGAACGTTTACAGACAAACACACCCAGACAAGTAGGAACCTTTAAATTTAGATCACGCATGATGAGCACAGACTATTTCATCGTACTTTGCTTCGATCTCCATCCAAACACAACTGTTGACAGCCAATATTTGCTTAAGCACAGCCATGAAATGTATGCATGGACAAGCGTGGAACTCTTTTTCCCTCAAATGTTGAAAAGATTAAACCGCATAGATTAGGTTGGTGTTAAACTTGGTGTTTCTAGATGGGTAACCACATTCGTCTAGAGCGAGGTAGCCAGGGCTCAGAATTCTAGAACCGGTGACACCAAAGATCTGTACTTCATACAATAGGCCTCTGTCTTTTCAACAGCATAGCAACACATCCCCAGATAAAACTGATGTTTAAATGAAAAAGACTTGGAAATAAATCAATCTGTAGAGGACTTGGCTTACGAACAGAAAGGCAGAAGTTCGATCCTCAACTGGTACCCATGCTTTGGGGTCTTGATGTAGTATTTATCCAGAAACCCAGAGGAAAAAACACGCCGAAGCTAGCTCGACACAATCGACACGAACAGTAGTAGAACACGAGGTTTGGGGGGGGGGGGGGGACAAGAATATTGGAAACACAACACAATGGGGGCAATGGCGGAACAAAAGTCAACTTCAATTAAAAAATTTATAATAAAAAAGAATTAATGTCGTCCAATAGCCATGCACTTTATAGGCACCTGCGATAATACGGGATGTTGTTGTTGTTGATGATAATGATGATGATGATGATGATGATGATTATGATGATGATGATGATGATGATGATGATGATGATGATGATGATGATGATGAAGTATGAGAAAGACAGTGTGCGCGGTATCAGAGAAATTGAGCACTTGAGATTCATATTGTTTTAAACCCTGAACGTTTTTTTTTCACCTGAGTGGTTGTGACAGTGTTCACCATTAGGTCTCGTGTAGCTGTGGAGCTATAGCCAGTGCTTGTCTATCTTGTGTTTTTGAGATGATGATTTCTGATAAGGTCTTTTAACATTGAAGATCATATGTAATTATTATTGCATCCTATTAAATTTATTTTGCATTTCGTCTCTGCCCGTGAGTCCTATCATACTGTGATATTCTAATATATACATTTTGTTCATTGGGCATTAACATACGTATTATCAATTTCCCGACATCGTTGCAGACATATCATACTTTTGCACCATAAAACCGAGGGCTTGGTGCATGAGATTGTGAGGAGTGTTGTCCGTGATGTTTCCACGATCAAGGGGAGGCAACCTGACATGACTAAGTAACCAATCACCAGGGATATGCCTGCATTATTGATGCTCGCCCTCCAGCACTATGCCACGGGCCACCGAATTCAGAGACAGTCCTATTCATGTTCAGGTCAAGATACCAAACCATTCCAAATAAAAATTTGTAGAGCGCTTGGGGGACGAGGCAACTACATAGTAGAGCACCTTGATTAAAATTCTGCATCCCTGGTCTAAAACCCGACTTGAGGAACCTAGGAGACGTTAAACCCGGAGAGAGGGAGATCATTCTCTCCCTCCCTCTATAGAGAACATACAATGAGAGAGAGAGAGAGAGAGAGAGAGAGAGAGAGAGAGAGAGTGTGTGTGCGAGAGAGAGAGAGAGAGAGAGAGAGAGAGAGAGAGAGAACCTCAAAATTTTGCGAGTAGTGCCCGACACGTTGATGAAAAACGTGAAAAAAGATAAAGCTAGAGTGCGGCCTTGGGTTTCACACTGTCGCCCGTCGAACAGAGATGCAGAACTAAGCCGAGCTAATGGGCCCGCTAACAAGCACCAGTGTTAGCGGGTTAAAGCTAAAAAGCTAAATTGGAGTAATAAAGATCTGCGAGCTTTTATTTACCCACAAATGGATCGAGTAAATAATGCAGCCCCATTGCCACTCTGGCCTATAGATAAGCCAATCAGGCAAAAGATTGAGTTATTAAGATCGTTAATCTTCCTTCTCCTAAGTTTGTGAAAGGTTTACAAAAAGTCACTTGGTTTCGCAACTGCACTATGGAAATCATTAGACCTACTGCTTTGTGTTAAAAAGACAAAGGTTTACGCAAAGGAACTTGATTCTGCGACTGCACTATGGAAGACCATTAGGCCTACTGATGTGTTGAAAAGACAGGAAGAACAGATTTTTGCCAGCAAAGAAATCTAACTGATGGCGTAGATCAAGGAGATGGAGCTTCACAATGCCCATTGCAACCAGGGGTTAAACATCGCTACCCTCTCTGGGCGCCATAATCCTGAATTCAGCGTAAGCATCAATCCTCTGGCTATTTTGGTTTGAAAATTGGATTGGTTTAAAAAATCAGTTCAGGATTTGATCTCACTCTTATTCCATGTTTATTGTGAAGCAATTTGCTAATTATTAACCATCAGCGTTTTAAACTTGGTCGGGCATAAAATAATGATGCCGTAAAGGAATTAAAGATACAAATAAACTATATATAGCAAATTTGATTAAGAATAAAAACTTAACGGCTGTAAATTTATCCGAAACGTATTCTAATGTAATGGAGTGAAATGTTAAGTATACATGTAAGTATACCACAACTGCAAATAGACCCGTCGTTTTTTCATGCGGAACAGATTCCGTTCCAACGATGCGCCTTATATCTCATCTCTGCTTAATTATTAATGAGAATAGACCAGCCAAGGAAAAACCAATCCCAACAATACGCTAGACTTTAGCTTTCCAATTATCGGGAAAGATCAATTGTGGGGACACTATTTTTGGAACGGGTGTTATCGATCGTGTTAGTATTTTTAACACGCTCTGAGCACAAACAGCGAATCGCTTGTGTATCTCGCCCGTTTGGATCTTGCGCAATATTTAAAGATCAATACAATAAGGACATTTAAGGTTTACTTTCGTAAATAAAGATAAAGCTGTTGTTGTTTTGCCACCTTCCGTTTTTCGTCAGAAAAGCAAAAGAATGAGGATAAGCGAGAACGTACAAGCAATGGTCACGGACTAACCCAGTATGACGTCACGCCATGGACAGATGCTGCTAATTTCTCGCTGAATGCCTTTATCTCCTACATTTAGATTCATATCTAAATCGGGATGTAGATAGACTATAATCAGGCATTGGGAACTATTTCCACCTTCTGTCATTGTGGAGGAGCGCCCAGTTACCAGAAGCCACGCAAAAAAGAAAAAAAAATGCGACCAACGTTTTCACTGGATAAGGGTTACAGGTTAGATAGGCCAATAGCTGAACTGATGAGATTTAACAAGAGAGCAAAAAGACACTGCCTCAAGGCCCGATAAAATCGTGACAACAGTTCCTATGGGCTGATGTTTTAGTTTTATTCCATGTGTTATCTTGCTCTTTCAAGTAAAAAATTGGACGCTACCTAAGTTGGTGACGAAGTAAAGGGATACCCTAACAACATAACCGAAAACGCAATAATCGTCAGAAAAGCAAAAGAATGAGGTTAAGCGAGAAGGACTAGGTCCTTAATATTGAGTAGAGAATCCTACATTTTTAAAAAGGCCCAAGAGTGCGTTTCTTGATGTTTTTAGAAGCTAAAATACAATCAACGATTCATTGATTTGAGGTTAATTTCAAGCATCTCAGATGTAGAATATAAGTATAATGTAAGGATCTGCAACCCCCCAAAAAACAACAACAACAAACAAAAGAACAACAAAACAACAACAAATAAACCCCAAACAAAACAAAAACAACAATAACGATAATAACAAAATAACTAAAATAGCAAACAACAACAAAAACAACAATCACCACCTTACTAAGAAACACTAATGGTTCTTATCATTGAATTAAAAGGTGAAGAAAAACATGTTTAAAGTAAGAAGATGATAGCAATCTAGAACGTAGAAGCAATGGTCACGGAATAACCCAGTATGACGTCACGCCGTGGACAGATGCTGCTATAGAACGTAGAAGCAATGGTCACGGAATAACCCAGTATGACGTCACGCCGTGGACAGATGCTGCTAATTTCTCGCTGAATGCCTTTATCTCCTACATTTAGATTCATATCTAAATCGGGATGTGGATAGACTATAATCAGGCATTGGGAAGTCACGCCATGGACAGATGCTGCTAATTTCTCGCTGAATGCCTTTATCTCCTACATTTAGATTCATATCTAAATCGGGATGTGGATAGACTATAATCAGGCATTGGGAACTATTTTCACCTTCTGTCATTGTGGAGGAGCGCCCAGTTACCAGAAGCCACTCAAAAAAGAAAAAAAAGTGCGACCAACATTTTCACTGGATAAGGGTTACAGGTTAGATAGGCCAATAGCTGAACTGATGAGATTTAACAAGAGAGCAAAAAGACACTGCCTCAAGCTATTTTCACCTTCTGTCATTGTGGAGGAGCGCCCAGTTACCAGAAGCCACGCAAAAAAGAAAAAAAAGTGCGACCAACATTTTCACTGGATAAGGGTTACAGGTTAGATAGGCCAATAGCTGAACTGATGAGATTTAACAAGAGAGCAAAAAGACACTGCCTCAAGGCCCGATAAAATCGTGAAAACAGTTCCTATGGGCTGATGTTTTAGTTTTATTCCATGTGTTATCTTGCTCTTTCAAGTAAAAAAAAAAATTGGACGCTACCTAAGTTGGTGACGAAGTAAAGGGATACCCTAACAACATAACCGAAAACGCAATATTCAGATACAAAATGATTGTCATCTTTCTCAATTTTAAAATATTTTAAAATTGAACCCACAGCACCCAAACAATGAGTTAGTGTTGCTTCTTATCCACTTACCAGATCCTTCCATCATGGCTCCTTTGGAAGATTGGCGGCATCAGTGAGGAAGAGAATAAAAAGAAATAAAAACACAATCTCCCAAAACAGTTACATGAATATACAACAATCTGTAAGTTATTGTAACCATATCAATTTGATAAAAGATATTTGATTTGCACATAGTCAATTATCTCACAGTCCGTTCATTTAATCTTAAATTTCCAGGTTGAAGGGAAATCGTGTGAGACAATATATACACGTGATATACATACAGTTTATAGCCATTGTCTAATTTAAAAAAAACCCCACAAAACCCAGCCTAAGCTCCTACGAAACTCCGTCAAGGTTTAGACGCTTTTCTTTCAAATCTCTGTATAATGTATATGAAGTATGTACACGACTATAATATAATAATATGCGATGACGTTTTATTTCTCAATAGCATATTTTATTTTATTTTGCTGAATTAAAAAAATATTTATGTGTATTTATGTTTAAATCAAACCTTGAAATGTCGAACGCATTATTCCGTTAGTTTATCAGCAGGTCTCTACAAAGGATTCCTGTCTATTTCTTTTCTTTCTCTTCATTGTCTCATTTTTATTGTTTTAGTACTCCAACCTTCCTCTTCCAAAACCGCTACCATCTACACCGCCTTCATCGCGTGTTCACGTCTACTTTTTGTCATCTATTAAAATCTCCTCCCCATTCTTATTGGCTGCTCTGACATCTACGGACAGTGCGTTCCTCCAGGTGTTGCTGAAACTTATTGCAAAATACACCCACGCAGACTGTGCAATAAACCCCTCTCTCCGCCACTTTCTTTTAATATTTATAAACTCATCTTTAATCTTTAATCTTCCGTCTTGCTATGTATAGCTTTATCTCAAATGAATTTGAATGAACAAAATAATTTTATTTCACCAGCTCCCTCTCCCTTTTTTTCTTCCCCCCTCAAAGAAAATGCACCCATTGAGTGGAGGCGTCGAGGCGAGTCTTTTTGACAGACGCCAACACACTGATTTTTATCTATTAAATGTTAAACGTGCCAAGTAAAACCAGAACGTGGAAAGGTTCATAGGAAATCCTGCGACCCCTAATTATGATGGATTGTGTTAGGCATAAAAATAAGTGTATTGATCCATAGAGGCAGGCGGTTTCAGCTTTCAGCGTAACTAATGATTTCAATGATATCGTTCTGTGACCTGCTTTAACAGCGCTGGCCACTCACTCAACATGCCGGCAGCACGCCATTCCCAGATGGCGCGGACCAGACGCCATAGTTAGATAATAGTGGGAGAAAATGTGTCAAAACGGTTTGAAAATAACCATGGGCAGAAACTGCGTTATCTTGGCGACGCGTTGAAACTTTCCGTCTAGAGGAACAATACCTTATAATTTTGAATTACGTACCTGGCAACGCACATTTAATAAAAGAATATATTATAATCAATTTACGCAGCATTCAAAAGTTTAAAAAATCCGAAAACAAATAATAGTGCCAAGTTTTAAACAGGTAGCTATTTTCCTATTTAAAACTGACTTGCAATTCAGTATGAAAAAAAGTTAGGATGGTGAAAGACAACCCGGAAAAGTCCATGCAGCCTTAGGTTGTCGTGTCGTCTTTTATTGCTTTTATTCTTGGCAACTCTGAATTTACGTCGCTATAAATAATCTTTCGAAATGCTGAATCAAAAAATGCAAAAGTTTATTCATATGTTGCGGAAATACTTACCATGATCTTGCACTATTTAAACGGCTGCTATTTATATTCTTGTTAAACTATTTTTTTAAAGTTGACTATCCCGCATTTTACTTTTCCCCCGCTGTAATATGGGTTTTTTTCAGACCGTAGCAGACGTTAAATCCACCAAACAAAGAAAGAAACAAATGACAATAGCAAGAACAACAACAACAATCATAAAAGTAAAAACAAGAGCAAGAAAGAGCAGAAGTGCTAAAGAAAAAGGACACAGCCATGTCCAAGATACCACGAATACAACCAACACCTTCAGTTGGTCCAATAGACCAGTATGAATGAACTTCAAGTTTGTCAATAAAATGTTCAATGGACTTGAAGCAGCAAAGATAACAGGAAATGACACTGGCATTAAACCTGAGACTCTCTAAAACCAGCACATTAACGCATTTGAAACTGTTATCGAGAATTCACACCTAGAGATGCTGGTAAAAACAACGATTCAAATGTAAACAAAACTTGAGAAGGACCAGACTAAAAACAGAAACAACTAGATATTGTGTTTGAAATCTGCCAGGTGGCTGGTGTGAAAAGATAATGGTGTCGATACCCTGACCAGACACGACGACAAGTGCAACACGATGTAAACAGCCATTCAACCCAGACCACGCCCAGTGATCATATCTCTCCCTGGCTGCTGGTAACAAGAAACTTGTTTTGATGATCGACCAGTTCGGTCGCTGCCTTTGGTTATATTCTAATAGCTTTCACAAACAAATGAGATATAGCGCTCCGTTGCAAACTAAACATATATCTAGTCATAATGTGTCAATGCTGATATAAGCAATCGATGATTCTTTTACATTTATTTGTGAATCGCCAGCCCAGACTCAAGCATCTAACATAACAATCACTTCTACTGTTTCAAAGAGTGACGCAAATATTATTAACAACAATTGTCTTCAAGTTTGGTTTGGCCTCTTGATAAACAAAAATCCCAACTTTTTTCGAAGAATCCCCGAACACACCAAGGAAAATAAACACAAAACAAAAAACAACAAAAAACAACAACAACAACAACAATAACGCAACAACAAACAACAAAGCCCAACATAACAATACCAACAACAAAATGAAAGCAAACACGTCAGAGAAATAGACATAATTTTCCATAAAAAGAATCAATACCGTCTCCAAGAAACCAGTACGACTGAACAAGTTTGTCAACAATGGACTTGGAGGAAAGCAAACAGGAAAAGGCACTGGCGTGAAACCTGAGACTACCCAAACCATTACCCATTAATTTTGTAACAATTATTTTCAAGAATTCACACCTTAAGGTGCTGGTAAAAACAATGCTTCATATGTATTATGAACAAAACCAAAACCGAAAAGGCAAGATATTATGTTTAGGATCTGTTGCAACAAAATATCCTGCCAGGTGGCTAGTGTGAAAACATGATGGTGTCGATACCCTGACCAGACACGGCCACAAGTACAACACGATGTAAACAGCCATTCAATCCAGACCACGCCCACTGGCTGCTTGTAACGAGAAACTAATATGTCTTGTTTTACGATCGACCAGTTCGCTCACTGCCTTCGGGTATGTACTGTTGGCTTTGACAGATGAGACAAAGCGCTCTGAACGGCGAAGATAAATGAACAATCATATATATATATTTCTCAACGTGTTAATGATACAGTAAGCACTTGATAATGCTTTTATTTTTGAATGGCCAGTTTAGACTCAAACATCTAACAATACCTTCTACTGTGTTTCAGAAAGTGACGCAGAGAGTGCTTAAAAATGAGTTAGTTTTTGTCTTTCTCAAAGACCCATGAGCGTTAAAAAAGCTTATAAAACTATTGCAACTTTTTGTTTTCAAGAACAAAACAAAAATATCAACTACAGAAACATCAGAGACTTGTTACTTCCACAAAGAGAATATGCCTGTTATTTTCCCTTCAATATAACCAAGAAACCATTGCGATTGAATTTAAAGTTTACCAACAAAATGTTGAATGGACTTGACGCAGCAAAGATAACAGGAAATGACACTGACATTGAATCTGAAACTCTAAAACCAACGCATTTTAGCTGTTATAAAAAATTCACACCTTAACATGGTAAAAACAATGCTTCAGATTTAAACAGCGTTGTACTTACGATCCCTGGTCTTAAATATTATATTTGAACTATAGCAACCATTTTCATGTATTATTCGTTTATCTAAATAAGAAAACAATATATTCCATGCAACAGTTTATAAAAACTTTGGAAACGATGAAATTCCTTAATCTACATTTTATTTTGCGTTGAAGTGTTTAAGTTGAAAGCTACACGGCGTCCATTAGCCGAGGAAAGACACTAGGAAGTTTAACGTGATATGAACGGTGTTTGAATGTTTGAAGCCAGGCCGCGCTACGTGTTTGTAACGAGAAACGTGTTATTACGACATAGCAGTTCAGATCGACGACTCTTCTGAAATTCTGCCTGTCTTGACAAATAAACCAGCCTTAACCCTCTGATTGTGATTACGGAATTTTCCTGACCGCGAAAATTTGGAGGTAAAATCGTCAATCACATTTGGAAAAACAAATTAATTCTTTGTTTTACAGCCGTTACGAATCGGAAACGATACCAAATATCTGTATACAAAGCTCTTACTGGAATTAAACGATGTGTAGTAGTAGTAGTAGTAGTAGTAGTAGTAGTAGTAGTAGTAGTTATAGTTGTAGTGTCAGTAGTGGTGTAGTAGTAGTAGTAGTTAGAGTAGTCGTAGTAGTCGTGGTAGCAATACACTAGTAGGAGTTGCAGTTATCGTAGTTTTAGTAGCAGTATTAAAGCAGTGACAGGATTAACATACCAAAACACAATAAAGGATTTGAAGAAATAAAATAAAAACAAAAACAGACTGACTTTCAGAGGGTAAAAACATTTTCAAGACTAAGTAATACTACTAGAATTATTTCCTTAAAATTAAAAAGACTGTTAACTCTACTGATGCGATTCGACTTTATAAAGGAAGCGCAACAATAAAGAAAACCTGTGGCAGAGTTAAAGGTAAAATAAAGTAAAACCCTGGATCCTGTGTAAACGAGCAGTATAATATAAAGTGACGCACCTTTTATCTTTGAGGAGGGAGTTGATCACCGACTTGAGCACCTCTTTCTGGAGGCCTTGGGGCTGAAACAAACAATGGCGCAATTAGGATCGATACAACAGTACTAGGCAGTTTCTCCGGTTTCCTGCTCACACGGAACCGACTGCTGCTGATTGGCATATACATGTATATAACTATCAGGCTTAATTAGTTACGAGTAGAACAAGTTTTTGTCTTAAAATATTGGAACTTTTTCGTGACGCTGTTTAAAAAAAAAAGACGAACAACAGTCAAACAAAAAGAGAACAATTTAGTTGAGATGGCTTTACGTCCAACGTCATCACTATATAGGCTTTATTGTAAACAGGCCCCAAGACTGACGTCTGACAATGTTTATGTGCCTGCACACGCGAGACAGGGCGGGGATACATTGACTCCTGGGAAATTGCGGCGATGTGGAAAAGAGAAGAGAAGAGAAATACTAGGGAGAGAGAAAATTATGTGTGTAGAAAACGTTCAAAACTATTGGGTTTTACTACAAACATAAAATAAGGCGAAAACGTGTTTGGTGTTGTTGTTTCTTTGAAATTGTCCGTTCTAAACCAAGGATTAACAGCAGCAGCAACAGCAGCAGCAACAACAACAGCAGCAGCAACAGCAGCAACAACAACAAAAGGGTTGCGGTTTCAGGTACTCCGGGTGACAGAGGAGTTGTTATAGGTTAAAGCTACGGAATTAGTCATGGGAATTTCGGAGCAAAGAGACAGTAATGAATAAGCTCAGAAAACGGATAAGGAATTATTTTGTGTCAATTTTCATATCAGGAAGAGTTTTGTAAGCGTATCTTTTCCTTCATCACTGGTGATACATGTACTGAGGCCTGACATACTCGGAAAGGAGAGAGAGAGAGAGAGAGAGAGAGAGAGAGAGAGAGAGAGAGAGAGAGAGAGAGAGAGAGAGAGAGAGAGAGAGAGAGAGAGAGAGAGAGAGAGAGAGAGAGAGAGAAATACAGCGAGACGACAGAGAAAGTGAGTCATTAAAGCTCTTTCAAAAACTAATCTAGACAACAGATAGCGGGTAAGGTAGCTTAATCGGCAGAGCGTGTGGTTTCTAATCAAAAGTCGCGGATTCGCACTCCAAACATTTTGCCTAGTTTTCTACTGGTTGAGTTCGTGTCAGCATAATCAGCACAGAACGTTGGAGGTGTTGGATGGAAAGCGCCACGACCAATAATCTGACTAAAGGCTAGTCAAACCGTAGTCAGACAAACAAACCCCGAGCGCCAGATAGTTCAGTCCGCCGGGCACGCCGTCTGCCGTCTCCAATCCCAGCGTCTGCCGTCTCCAATACCACTCTTCAGGAAACATTGGGGACATAATACTACTCAAAGGTTAAAACGTGAAAACCGCAGAGGCATATGCCGTTTAGATGGGTATCTACATGTGATATCTAAATGATCTCATTCTTTTCCACACTAATAGGAACCTCACTAAACATAAAAACAGTTATGTTTCTAAAAGCGGATTTTACAAAACAGACCACAAAAAAAAAAAAATAAATAAAAAATGAAAAGAACAGCAACAAACAAACGAACAACGGAAAATGTTAAAGCAACAAATGAACTTTACTAATAAGGTTACAAGGCTAGACAGATGGTCTTAAACTTTGTTGTTTCTAATAGCAACGCAGATGTGGTGATTAACAGTTTTCACACGTACTGCGACGGGCAAGTTTAGAACAAAAACAAATGTAGATATCTTAGTTGTCCTTTAAAAACATTCCCGTAACGTTTTCGGTACGGTGACTGTGAGTTGGGTGAATAAGGTTGAACAGTTATGAGTAAGAATTGGGTGAGTTTAAGTCAAGCCCATAATTGTGTGGGGGCGAGACTGTCGCTGGTAGCCCATTGAAAGTACAGTTTTTCTGGCACATAAGACACAGCAGATAGCTCAGCCGGTAGAGGAGTAAGCTGGTAAGCGGGATGTTAGAGGTTCGAACCTCCGCTAAAACCATGGTCATAATTTTATGCTGTGCTTTACGGACACAGCCGTATACAAATTAGATTTATCGTAAAACCTATTGAACGCAAAAGTACAAACAGGCTGGCGTTGCATTTGAAATTTTAATGAAGAGACCAATTGCGAACGAAATATTCTTATCATAGGTTGGTTATAATAGTTTCGCCGACGTTGGTAATGGATATCCCTTTATAAAATGAAGAAAAAAGTTAAAATAAGAAAACAATAGTGGTACAAATTTTCCAAAATCCTTTTAAATATCGAGCCTGCTAATGTTTTGTCAACTTCATACTTTAAGATTGGCAGACATCTTAGAGGGAAAATAGACTGTTTTGTTGCATTGAAAAAGTTTAATTGTTCTAAATTCAATAGTCTTTGAGCATCTTACAGCGAGACTGCAATGGATACATTCATAAAAGAAAGAAAATTCATCTGAAAGGCCACAACTTCAACTATGCTGAAGAGCGATTTCTTTTCTGTTCATTGTTTTAAGCTCTATAGATTGCTATTGGAGCCTTCAATACTTTTACAGACCAGAATCTGCTTTCTTATGCGCTTTTTTTGCCAAGCCACATCAATAGAAAGACCAATATGAAAGGAGAGATGCAAAATTGCTTCATACATCATTATTGCAACCCAGAACGTTATGACGGGCCGCACGGAAAAATTGTACGATTGAATACTTTTAACTCGAATAAAAACCCACAATATTGAACTCCCTGCTTGGATACACTTCACAACACACCTTTTTAGAATTCTTAAAAAACAACATTTAGTTGTTTCACGACATGAAAGATGGCGACATAGTTTTTATCATTTTAGCTTAGCAACGTACGATTCCTATTTCTAAACGAAAATTATATTGACCTTTGTTTAGTCTTACCAGGCGTATTGTTCTTTTCTGCCTCTCAGCTCCCTATGGAGCACAGGCTTTCAACAAAACCTCTTCATTCCATTTTATCATGTTCTAGGACCGCCAGCACTATGTGCCCTACCCATGTTCTTCTTTTCACTTCCACTACATACAGTTCTTTCGTCACATGTAGGGCCCCATCAGTGATAACGAGTTACCAGGATACGCATCACGCCTTTGTCGATGCATGTAGAGTTTCCATTGATCAATGGACCTTACCTGATGTGACGTAACAATTACAGCAAACGGGAAAGTACGTCGGGATCCCCATCGTTATAGGATTGTTAAAGGCAGAAGACTTTCTTTCTCTTAAGTAAATGCGATACCGCACAATAGCTCAAATGATTTAAATATACCGAGCAAATCAGACCAAATCTCATGTATGACTTATTTCATATTATAAGAGAAAATCTAATCAAACTTTCAGGCAAAACAAAATTCCGGAAAACCATGACTATATATTGAAACGACAAAAAGAGTCTATTAGCAACGTACTTTAGACCTTTGGAAAGAGTAATGTTGGTGATTTTTCGCCACGTGGTCTATAGATGTGCGGAAAGCCTGTTTCTCACCTGCCTTTCTAATTTAAAAAACAGTTTTGGCTTCAGCACATGGCAAGAGGCGCCCCCCCCCCCCTCTCTCTCCCTCTCTGGGAAAATATTGGCACCTAATTGTTTCTTAACCAATCTTATGAAATGAAAATAATATTGATTTCAGTGCACTACGAAACAATCATTTATTCATTCAGCTTTGTCTATCCCATAATCCTCACGTGTGTTTACACCTAGGATAACAAAATAATGAATACTATGAAGCAATGGAAATTTCCAGAATGAAGACAAAACATCAAAGAAAAAAATACCTTTCAAGTTTGTGTAAAACGCAAAAGCACTGATGAACAAAAGACCCAACAGAAAATAATGAAACAGTTATGAACTTTTAAAAGAAAGGATGAAAATCATAACTAGGTGCGAGAATTCAACACGAATCCGCTGAAAACAATTCGGTTAATAGAAAACCTTTTGGACCCTTGTGGAATAAAAAATCTTATTATAGAACTGGTGAAACAAGAGCCAAAGAATCTTAGGTAGAGGGGATAGCTGTCAAAGCTGAACTTCTCGGTCTAATAAAGAACGGCACAGAAGGTTTCTTTTTGACCAAGGCCAAGTCGGCTAGATGTCACGGATTTAGGTAAGCAATTTTCATCTGCACCGAGTTTTCAAATTTATGTCGTTTGTGTACCATGTTCAATAATATAACTACTTAGGTTGTTTAAGGTTGTATAAAATGTAAGAATCAATAGCCTGTCTGTTTCAACCATCTAGCGTGAAACACGTACTCTTCGAAAAAAAAAAGTAAAAAAAAAAAGCGACAAGCGCTATTCAGGAGTTTCCCCTCCCCCCCCCCTTTTTTTTTATCTAGCCAGTCTGCTGTTCTGCATAGACACAAAAGAAAAGCTTTACTCATCAGATCTTTAGTTATGTCTAACAAACAGCCCAGAGAATCAACATTTACCGAAAGAACAAGAAAATATAATGCATATGCTTATTTTGCAGAATTTCATAGGGAGTATTATATGCTACAAAAAAGAATAGGTAAAATACCCGAAATGACTAGGGCCTACGTAGGTTGTGGTAGCTAACAAAAGCGACAAATGCTTTGAGCTTTTGACATTGGCCACGGATTTGGAACAAAGAACAAACAGACTGTGTTTGATATCTGATTTTTCATATCACCTTCAAACAAAGGCATATTTTTCTTCATCTGGTTGAATAACTATTCCGTGAAGAGGCACGATCTCACCAATATTATATGCAATCTTATTATCCAGACGACAAAAAAACAAAACAAAAAAAAAACATCACATTTTGGCGGTGACTGAAAATCGACAGGACGCCACTATTTGCTTGGAGTCAATATAAACAGTTGGTGGAGGCAATATGGTTCCACTTTCACTTTTCATTGCTGCACCCACAGGGTCGATCTTGATTGAGAGAGAGAGAGAGAGAGAGAGAGAGAGAGAGAGAGAGAGAGAGAGAGAGAATAAAAAGCCAAAGAACAAAAAAGGCTCGACGATACAAGGTCGTGCGACTACAAGACTATGTACTGCGTTCAAAATAGCAAAATTTCCCGCTGCACAGAACGTCAAAGTATTAAAATTACAACAGTGCAAAGTGGGTTTGTATTATTATGTTAGCTACAAAAGTCGAGCACACAATTATAGTTCTAGGGCAAACGCATCTTGGAACGCGAACATCCAAATAAGGAAATCAGGAGTTTTGTAAGGATGGTCTACTAAGGATGCGTATACGTAATATCATTGAATTTACGGTCAAACTCTCATCGATCTTTAGGTGCATTGATGTCTGTAATCTTTATAAAACAAAATCACGAAAGCCCGTCGCTTTAGTCAAGACATTTGACCAAAGTATCTTCTTCAATGTAAACAAATCTCTGAGTATCTATTTGAACGTCATTTTCATCACAAAAATATTTATGGCATCTTGTTCATTCTCAATAACACCTTAGATTAATCGTCACGAATACGTATGTACCTTTTATAGTGTCATCTTCATCCCATAGTATCTGTAAGATATCATTTTTAACGTAAAAACATCTCATTAAAAATACCCTATTAAGCAGTACATTGCAATCCCAACTACAGATCGAGTTGTTTTCAGTAAAGGCAAAAAAGGGGAGGCTTAAGACAACTGTAATTTCAATTGGCATCAGACATAGAAGATGATACGTGTTTAGAAACATAATGAGCAAACTATACAGCCAATCGCTTCGACCTTTCACTACAATGGGTGTTTTAAATGAGACCCACTTCTTAAAAGTTTATCCTCCTTGTTGAGCGGCTCTCAGAACATCCGGTAGTCTCAGCTTCCGGTGTAGACGCCCAGCCTTGACATTGGTGATCAATAACCAGCAACTTCATTGGCCTTGAGCCAGTGTTTACAGTCGGTAAAAGCCATTTACATTATGCTTGCAATCTTACTTAACTGAAAGTGCAAACTTTTTACTTCACGTTACAAAATCACTAGGTCCTCTCCAAGATGCCAATAATTTAAAGGAGGAATACTTCTCTACTCCAACTCTAATATACCAAGGAATAATCTTTATCAACGCAAATTTCGGCTTTTGAGAGCGTTAAAATAGTTGTAATGTAGCACTTTAAAATGGCTCTGCACCTCATTAACAACAACGGCCCAACAACAACATAAAACAAACAACGCAATAAAAAACGGAAGAGATTGAAAGCATAATTATGCTGGTGGGCTTTTAAAGCCTTTTTTAATATTTACATGTGGCCTTTGGATCAACTTCAAAATGAGCATAACATATCCCAGAGTATTTTTTCTGCAGCAAACCTTTTCATGCAGATATATCAGAATTTCTTCTGCAGTACTATTTCCACCACGAGGATACACCAGAACTACTCAAGTATCATCTTTTACTCAGATTTTTTAAAATATCTTCCACAAGTCTGAGAAGATGAAATTGCTACGGTGTCATATTTGTATTGCGAATAAGATTGGTTTTGGACAGCTTTCCTTCCAAAGTTTTGTAGCGTTCTTTGAACGGAAATATCATTTGGTTAAATATTGGTTCATTGGCACAATCACATACAGTGTGCTGACAGTAATCCAGGATCGGATATCAAATAAGCATATTCCAATAAATTGTGAAGAGATAAACAGTAATTTGTTAAGCGAAAAGTTTAAAAGATTAAAAAAAATGTATAGATTTTTAGCAGGAATAGACAAAATGCCACGGAATTCAGCACGATAACATTCAGTCTACTATCCGAGATTGGAAACATAATAAACAAACGGACCGTGGTGTCGGGTTGGAGTCAGTCAGTCTGCAAAGACAAAGAAGTCCCTGCGTCAGGTAGGTAAGGTCAGTTTGTTGTTGAATGGCAGCGTCTGCTGTGGTCGAACATGCCGATTTCGGGGCGGCAGATCCTGTTACAATTGTTGCAGTGGAAACCGGCGTCAGCCTCTCCCGGTACTGCAACTGATGCTGCCCACTGGCCTCTGCGTACTCCTTTTGTCTCCCACTGGTCCTCTCTCCTTCTCTAGCACAGCCGCATGCCACTCTTTATTGTGAGCCGCCAGGTGTCTCAGTCAGCAGCCAGGGATTCAAGGTCGGTGGGGCGGGTGTTGTCGAGCTTCAGGTCTCTCTGGCAGACATCCTTAAATCTGAGAGACGGTCTGTCGGTTGGTCTGGTGCCCAGCCAGCTCCTCATACATGATGTCTTTAGGGATTCGACCATCCTGCGTACGTATCATGTGGCCAAGCCATCGAAGACGCTTCTGGGAGAGGTGGGAAAACATGCTTGGTATGCCACGTCTTTGTTCAGGTAACTGGATATAGTGGAGTCCAGGTTGGTGAAGTCCTCAACTACCTCCGGGATGTGATCGCCAATTGGTAAGCAGGGGATGCTGCTGACGTCTTGGCCCATGATATAAATTTTCTTGAGGCTTATCGTCAATGTAGTAGTAGTAGTAGTAGTAGTAGTAGTAGTAGTAGTAGTAGTAGTAGTAGTAGTAGTTGTTGTTGTTGTTGTTGTAGCAACAGAAGCAGCAACAATAGTAGGGGTAGTCATAGTCGTTAATTTTGTTGTTGGTTTAGTAATAATCATAGTAATAGAAAAAAAGTCTTTACCCGAAAAGCAGAATAACCAATCAAACAATTTGAGTATTAACCTTACAATAATAAAGTGAAATCAGTTTGAAAAAAAAAAGGAATAGGGAGGGCTGGTATAAATAGATGTATCGCTGTTAGGTTACCGATATTCCTTTTGTTCATCTGTTGCAGCAACCACTAAGTTGCACGAAAGATCAAAGTAAAGAGGTCAGTTATTCAGAAGACTAGGGGAGAGAAATCGAGAGTTTGTTTAATAGATCTAGAGATCGTTTCCATACTATAATAGCCATTATTGGCCTCCCTTCCTAAAAAACCCAATGAAAAGGGACCAAAATATTATGGAAACGGTACGGTGAAGAAAGATATGAAAGACGGAGAGAGGGAGGCAAAGGGAACGGGGAAAAGACGTGGGATGAGGACCCGTTAAGAATATAGGAAAAAGAATATTAAAAAAAAAAAAACGGTGAAAAAGGAAGGTTAAAAAAGGGTGATGGAGAGAGCAGTGAAGGGATATCGAAAGAAACGGCATGAAACCATAATAGAAGGGACGGGGAAGCATCCACGCAAAAATCACATAATCGAATGCGCCCCGGATTCGGGTTGTACCGAGATCGATAAATCAATAGGAATCAATCCTACATCGACATGAGCCAATATCGATCAGGGAGGGCAGCAGCCACAGAGCCGGAATAAGCAGAGAGGTCGGCGCGGGTCGCCAGCGTTTGCTGAATCGTTGTATAATTGATAACTTTTGCATTATCTACAATGGTAGACCACATCAGTGCGGGAATCAGAAGCGGAAAAATAAGTAGAATACAAATATTATGTAAGGGTAAACAGGAAAAAATGCCCTAATATTAAATAGAAACTCCAAAATCGATACCCAATCAAAGCGTCTTCTTCTTCTTCTTCTTCTTCTTCTTCTTCTTCTTATTATTATTATTATTATTATTATTATTATTATTATTATTATTA
>RQTK01000143.1:330557-343831 GCA_003991915.1 Elysia chlorotica
TATTATTATTATTCTTGTATTGCTAAATCCCGCTTCATTCATTTCTCTTTCTCTACGGTTCCCGTTGTAATCTCTTTGTTTGCAAACTCGGCCACCTGCACCAGTTTGATCTGGAGATGTAGAGAAAACCGAATGCTAATTATTCCACATTCAACATTCCAATCATGCTATGTTTTCAAAGCTAACTTTAACAAGAACTGGACGTTAGACAGCCGCCTCTTTGATGTCTTGATGTGTGCGCTACGTCCTTTAGAATTTCCACTTTCCCAATTTTTTTTTCTTTTTGTGCTAGCAAACAACAACAACAATAAAGACAACCACAATTGCCACAGCAAACCAATGCATTTAAAAAAGAAAAAGACAAATGCCCTAGCTTACAAATACAACGTTATTGTGCGCCACAATACAACCCACAGGGTTATTGAGAGGCATACCAAAGCCAACGTTTGTTATTGGGCAATACGCTAATGGCCACGTCGTTCTTAAGTGGTACGCTAAAGCCCTCGTACGTTATTTAGAGTCACTAATAAACTTAAACCTTATTAAGTAGAGGTCTTACCCGCTACAAAACGCTTTTGAGCTGTACACTAAAAAAATGCCACAAAAGTTTTTCGGCTCTGCATCAAATATAGCCCACTTATTTTTTTTAGATGTACTCTAAATAAAAGAAGAATTGTTGCAATACATAAAGCAGACTAAAGTTTTTGAGCGGTACGCTAAATTCTCTCTCTCTCTCTCTCTCTCTCTCTCTCTCTCTCTCTCTCTCTCTCTCTCTCTCTCTCTCTCTCTCTCTCTCTCTCTCTCTCTCTCTCTCTCTCTCTCTCTCTCTCTCTCTCTCTTCACATCATGTACTCGGAATGAAGTGTAGAAGGCATGCTTTTTAAACATTTTGTTCTTTTTTAAACTTTTTCTCTTTGTTGTTTTTTTTTGTTTTGTTTTGTTTTTTCCTTCTGGGTGAATAGTCTTGCGTCATTGCCGCCTCGATTGATTGAGCCGGTTTCCATGTGTATTGTGCATGGAACAACTCGATAACAATGGACTTGATCACAATGATCGGTCGCCGGTCTCGATTAGCAGAAACGATAGACCCGGCTGACGCACTACCGATCTAAACCAATAACGGCGAGTGCCAATTGAAACACTTTCTTAGTGACCAATCGACAAAATAAAATGGGTCGTTTTGAGTCCTGATCGCCCTCACGTAGTGCAATTTATTGGCTGTATTTAGCGTACCGCTCAAAAACTTTAGTCTGCTTTATGTATTGCAACAATTCTTCTTTTATTTAGAGTACATCTAAAAAAAATAAGTGGGCTATATATCTATCTATCTATCTATCTATCTATCTATCTATCTATCTATCTATCTATCTATCTATCTATCCGGTTATCCATCCATCTATCTATCTTCTCATCTATCTATCTATCTATCTATCTATCTATCTATCTATCTATCTATCTATCTATCTATCTATCTACCAATCTATCTATCCTTCTATCTATGCACTCACCTATCTCTTTATCCATCTTTCCATTTATCAATATTTTTATCCGTATCTCTATTTAAATATCTTTCGCTCCTTCTATCTCTATGGAGAGGGGAGGGGGGACTCTGGGTTAGAACAACGGCTACTGACGCAGAGATAGATAGATAGATAGATAGATAGATAGATAGATAGATAGATAGATAGATAGATAGATAGATAGATAGATAGATAGACAGATAGATAGATGGAAAATGTCCTATACCAAAGTTTAAATCTGCATAAAGCTCCTCCACTCCATTCTCAAAACATGCAGCACTAACATTTTACTTATTTTTACTTCTACTATGAGCAGATTAAATTCAAAAATAAGAACATTTTTTTTTTAAATTGTAATATTATCTGAATAAAACAAACTGCCTCTTACATCGAGGAGGCCAAACTGAAAATTTAAAAGATTTGGGTAAATAGAAAATGAACGTAGAAGAAAAACACCCTATCCAGCATAATTATATCTTCATTATCAGACAACTTTCATTGTTTAGGGTCACTTTATTGGTTAAATTATTGAACGATCTTAGAAAGATTGCATTAATAAGGGATAAAACGTTTGCAACAACCGTGCATGCCAGAAGCTCAGTAAGCAGTGATCTTACTCACGAACGGGAGGCATGTAGCTTGATTCTCAGTTGGTACACTTGTCTGAGCACAGGATTGGTTAGGGAACCTGGGGAGCCTATAATGACTTATTTCCTGTATACCTGCAGAAGCCACTGTTTCTTGCATGAACACTGATGCTTTGCGAAGTTCTTAACAACTATATTATTAAAGACTTTATTAAAGATTATTCAAGACTTTATCATAGATCTCACCGTTTTGCTGAGGATATCGTAGACTAGGTTGATAAACTCGAACTTCAAACCTGGGTCATCAGTGGTCTTGTAGTCTTTAGAAGGATCCCTCTGGAAAACAGAGAAACAAGTACGGAATGTTAGGAAGCAACAACACAGGTTAGCTTTCATAAAGCAATATTAAAAAAAAATCCTGGACAAATAAGTCTTAGGAAAAGGAACGTTGTGACTTTACACTTTCAGATGAACATGTGTGGTATTTGAGGCAAGCTTTGGGGTTCTAGATAACTCAGTCTACGGGCATTCCCGAATATTCCCGCAGTCTTTCGGGTTAGTACTTGATTAACCTCATGAGTCAGTTACTCTCGTAATCGGTGAAAAACTAAAGTTGGGCTGCTAAACAAGGCGGCGAATACTTGGTTGAATTGGGTTAGTTGCTTGTCGTCTAACGCCAGCACTATAATAGGCTATATTGTGGATAGGCCCCAAGACTAACGTCTGACAATTGTAAATCTTGCCTCACAGAGACAGTGTGGGGAGACCTGCTGGACTTCTATTTCAGCCAGTCACATTATACTGACACTGGCCCGACCAGTTGGGAACGAAATGGGAGAGCACTTGGTTCAAACTGTAGCTGACCTTAAAGGCTGCGTTGACATCCGAAAAGGATCCGAACGTGGATGTGTAGAAATCCAGCAGAGGCTTCCAGTTGCCGGACTCCTTCGCCAGCAGAAAATCAGACCTGTAGGACGAGAGACTTCATTTCATCATGGCAAAATCACAGCAAAAACTGTGCACAGGAAACTAAACCGCAGCTTACCAATATGTAACACGACGGAGGCGCATGTTCTCATAATTGTTCATTTAGCGTGCCATGTTCAACTGTTTATAGAATAATACAAAAATACTTTTATTTAACAAACGCTGTTTTTTTATTATTTAAAAGCCACCCCAACCCCACCCGAAAAAAGAAGCAACAAACCGTATTCACTAACAAAGCAAATTGTAAAATTTAACGTTATGCAGCAATCTCCTAAATATAACCAATCCACCATTTTCCCAAACACTAAATTAAAATGAGTTTTATCTATGACAACAATGTTGGGTCAGTCCTCTGCAATATTCAAACAACCCCTAAAGCAAAGAATGGCCATTTCGGAAGTTAAAGACCACCATTACCCAAATGCCTCAAATTAATTGGAGAATATCGATTTTGGTGAATTGGGAGTGAATTGCTGTTATACGCAGTTGGTCTAGGTTAGTATTGATATTAAATAGCTCTACAAACGATTCCACAAAACTGACAACATTCTCTAGCCTCTAATTTCTTAACTATATACTCTTATGTTTATACTGCATCTAAATATCCCACCAGGGAGGCCTTTGTTTTTGTTTTAAGCAGAAAAGAGAGACTGACCCTTTGTAGCATAGACTCAAAATATTAAGATGATGATGATGATGATAGAAAAGGAGGAAAATGAGGAGGGTGTTGAGAGAGAAAGAGAAGGAGCTGAGGAGGGAGAAAAGGAAAGAAAGTAGACAGAACAGAAAGAGAGAGAGGGTGGGGAAAGAGAATGAGATATAGGGAAAGAGAGGGAGAAAGAGAGAGAGAGAGAGAGAGAGAGAGAGAGAGAGAGAGAGAGAGAGAGAGAGAGAGAGAGAGAGAGAGAGGCAAAAAAATGAATGTGTTTTGCATTTTCTGACGATGGAATTCGTCTTCATTCAGTTACTGAAGTTATTTTAATCTTTGATTTTTGTAGTGTCATTGTAATACAGACACTAAGACAGATAATGGTCTTAGGGGAAATTGCATACGTGAAAATTTCGTTTCTATTCGCGAAAAAAGGTAAAATAATTAATATGATCCAGTAGTGACTCTTAGTAGGGACTAAATTATTAACGACTGATAAAGAATCCCCTGTACAATTCACCGATGAGTAGCGAATGTTTTGTACGAACAACACTACTCTTCCATCTGTTAATGTGAGAACGAAAACAGAAGTACTAGCTTTTTGTTGGACCCTAGAAATGAAACAAGGTGTTACAAACTTAGCCGTTATTACTTGTTTTTCACCCTGTAACGTTATCAAATTTTCATTCTAAATAGAGCTATCACGGCTATGAAATCAGTCACGGAAAAAATAATCTTTTAAAATACTCTCTGTGTCTTCATTACCTTTCACTTTTTCTATGAAAGATAAACGAATCATGTCGTTAATATGAGCATTAGAAATCAAGACTAGGCAATTTGTATTAATATTTAATCCACGATCAGTTGCGCCAGGTTCCATATCCATAGATCACGTGAGAAAGAGTACTCTATCAATGTTGTATCACTCTTACTCCCATTAAAACTATTGTTTTATCTACACATAAAAATATTCTAAAAAATAAACATTTTCAGCGTGCATGAGAACAAAATAGGTCTATAGACAACATAACCACAGATTGAAGTATTGTGGTTAAAAAAATTTACAGCAGAAATATGGATCTAGTCATAAGACACACAGAGCGCTCGATAAAAAGATCGTCTAAAAGAACAAACGTGATTAAACGTAAGGTGATTAAAACATAAAATATAAAGCCATTTAGAACTTTATGAACAATGATTTTGCTATCTACGTAAGAATGGTTGATAACACAGGTTTCTGAAAGATAAATTTTTATAATAAAGGTAGTCATGCAACGATATGAAATTAAAATAGAAATAATTTGAAATGTTCAAACTCACTCTTGGGTACGGACGTGATAATTTCTAAACTAAAATGGAATTTCCCTCTCACGAATGTTTAATTTGTGTAAGAGAAGCTAGTTTCTTTAACAGATCAATATTCTGAGTTCGACAGAGACACTCACTAGGGCTTATAATTACTGTTCATGTTATGTGCCATGTAAAAAAAGACAAACAATAAAGATGCTTCAAAGGGATTCTCAAAAAGATGGCTTTTTGTGTTTTTAGACAACAAAGGGGTGTCACCTATTGGTACAAATTTGGCCTATACCAAAAGTATTATCATCAACAACAACTAGCAGAGCAACAACAAAATTAAGAAGACTTAACAAGGGCCCACAAACAGTTCAATCGATAGAGCTTTGGACAGACGAGCAGGATGCGCGAGGTTCGAAAGTCGACTGATTACCCCGTTTCTGTGGACGAGTCCTTGGAAAAATGTGGGATGTTAAAGCAAGACAAGTGAAAACGGTACTTTGCGCCACTACTGCACTGTTTCTTTTTTGAGCTGGTGCCCATAGACTAGATCTTCGGGACACCTAGAAAACCTGCAACTTATCAAAGTTTCACCTTCAATCTTTTCACATCGCATCATTTAGGCACTTTAATTTTTACTAGTCGGGTACCCACAAAATTCGTGGAGATCGTAGGACTAACAAAGCCAATGGATTACGGATAAATTTGAGTATGCTTAAAGTCGAAATCACGTGTCTCTTCAGAATAATGTACCTTTAAAAAAACAAACGAACCAAAAAAAATTATAACAAAAAAAAAAGGGGGGGAAAATACATGTACATAATTTTAAACTTTTGGTTCGTTTTCTCGTTTTTTTTGCGTTTGGTTGCTATTCCTTATCTTTTGTTCGGACATTTTTATAATCAAAATAAAGTACACCCAGATGCTGTTAGGCTTGATTTTATCTTATGATTTTACGACTAACCAACATTCTAAGGAAACGGTGCAGTGTGCGCGTTAAAATTTGCGCGTTTAAAAATAAAATCAAGATTATTTCATCGCACATGTCAGTTTCGTTTTTGTAAAAAAAAAAAAAACTACATTTTTAGGCTTCCGTCTTATGGGGCATTTCTTCTCACTTTTCGGCTCATTATGCTCAAATGAGAAAAATGGAGAGTGTTTGCATAACTTTACGATTATGCCCACGTAAATCTAGCCATATAACTAATATGCATCGCATGTTTTTGTAGAATTTTCTGTCCCCGCACTAAAAGGCCTTTACCATATCAATGTTGGGTCTAGCTCCATTATAATAAGATATTTAGGTGTGCAGGTGTCCATAAAAAAGGTGCCAGCACGATAGCATAGCAATGCGCACAGCATGACTGCGTGCGACGCGATGGGAAAGGGTTAAACCTGAGATGTCATATGGTCTCAGATATGTACGCTTAGGGTTAAACCTAAGCGTCCACATGACCTCACAGGGTTAAGCGGTACATGTACCATTAAGCCAAGCTAGCTACTCACTTGAGCTGGTCTGCCGTCCTGAGAGGTCTGTAGCCGCCGCTGGCTGCGATGTTGCTGGTGCTGCTGGAGCTGTTGTTGTTGTTGTTGCTGCTGGGGACGAGACTGGGGCTGAGTCTGCGCGGAGAAGGGGCCCTGGGCGACAGGTCCTTTCCGTGCAGTGAGCCAGTGGACGGGTTCCGCAGGCCGTCTGACGCGTCCCCATGGCTCGCCTTCAGGGACCTCTCCGACCGTTTGTGGTGGATGCAGTTTGAGCCGCACGAGGACTGCACGGTCCCGTCCCCGCGGATGGGCGCTCCGTAAGATGGCACTGGGTTCTGGTTGGGGGTGGTCAGCTGGGACCGGCTGCTCGTCTCTATGCGGGGCAGGGTGTCTTTCTGGGCGCTCTCGTGGGACTCCAGGTCGTTGTGGGGCCTCCTCCCTCCCGGCCTGAGCGTCTGGAACAGGTTGGAGAGGACGTGCGCTCTGCCGGCCCCGTCCCCGCGGCTGGAGGAGCTCTGTGAGGGACAAGGTGGATAACGTCTCATAGAGGCACCTCAGACAATACATGGCACATTGCGGAGGGACGAAATACTACTCTGCCCGCCCCTCTGTTTATTGAAAAAAGTCCCATCCCCTCCCTATCACATAAAAGAACAAACAATAAAACAAAAAACCAAAAAAAAACAACATCAAAAACCCAACAACAAAAAACAAAAAAAAAAAACCCCAACAAAAACAAACAAACAACCAAAAAAACAACAACACAACAACAACAACAAAATCAACAACGCAAGAAAATGTACGTTCATTTTGCATAATCTTCCTAGTTTTCACTCTCCCTGAAATAGCATTAAAAAAAACAACAACACAGATAAAAACAAATAAAACGAAAACAGCAATATCGAAAGAAAAACAACAACAAGCTAACACACAAAATAACAAGCTCCCATCCCCCCCCTCTCTCTCTCTCTCTCTCTCTCTCTCTCTCTCTCTCTCAGTCGCACCATTGGTTTCGCTATACATCCATGTATTTTATTCGCATCATAATTATCTGTTATTGTCAGTGAGGACAACTGGATAATTACTTTTTTCATTGAACCTTTTTACGTACACTGTCTTTCCATATCGAATCACAAAAATAATCCCCTGAAAGATATTTACTGAACTGCGGACGACTACTATTCTTCTTCTTTTTTCAACTGAAAATCAGTATAATTATTATTGACAAAACTGCTATAGTCCATGTGTTTTTAAGCGTTTCACAGCGTGTATGACCTACGTAAATAGTCGTATGTATCTAAAAATTAAATTTCATCTTGTAAAGCGTTTTCTCTCTGTGTGTTTTGAGGCTAATCTTTGAACTAATATTCATAAAAAGTACATTGTATAATTATTTGGCTCTAACAATGATAGTTATTTACTCATCTGAAAAACCTACGTCGGCAAACTTGTCGTAGTTTAAAGTTTTGAAAGCCTTTTGTAAATGGTTCCTGCTGGTGGCATCGGGTCTCTCTTTCAAAAGTTATTCTGCTCTGATACATTGTTCAATAACGGATTCTAGCTAAGTCTGCTAAGCGTTAGTAAAACTGCCCTTTGTCAAAGAAGTTTATTTCCGCAATCTATAAACGGTATACACAAAAAGATTTTCATGAAACCTGTCCATGCTTTAGTCTGCTATTTGGAAACGTTCTGATAAAAATTAGTTATATATCCTCTAAACTCAGATATCTTCTTATTCGGCTATCATGCATACTGTTTTTTTGTTTCATATCAAACTTACAAAAACATGTTTTCTTTCAACTTCTTTCTTTTTTCTTTTTTATTGTTGTTTTTTTTTGTTTTTTTTTGGGAGGGGGGGGGAGGTTGTTTCGGAATATTTTTCAAACATTTACCATTTCAAAATTGCAAGGTTTGTCAACCACCGAGTCTGGTGACAAATCGTTGGGGAGTTGTTCGTGTCATGTGGCTTGATGTACAACTTTTTAAAAGGCGTTCTCTATTACAAACTATGTTATACTAAAGTAGGCTACCTCTTCACGCCCCCAGTTGTCCAAACATTATTTTGTAAGTTGCATTCAATGCCGCTTTTTAGACTAAGAATTGAACAGCATGGTATTGTCTTGTTCTCCTTACGTACGTTTCCAGTTTCTTCTTTAACTTATACCATTTGTGTTTCCTTGCATTCGTCATTCCTCTGTCATTATTGTGCAAAATATTTCCCAATATAACAATTTCTGTTGGTAACATAAAACGCATAAGATAATTCATACCGAATCGCCCCTTTAGGGAGCGTAGTAGTTTTGCGGTATGAACCATGCTCTGTTTGGGTGGAAACGCGATCGCACATTCATTTTTTTAAAATTATTTACACGTTAAGCTCACTTCTTACCACTGCTGAAAAGTATATTATTCTAGTGGTCTGCTGCTTCTAAAATGTGTTACTGTGGCTACTACCACCACCACCATCACTACTACTACTACTACTACTACTACTACTACTACTACTACTACTACTACTACTACTACTACTACTACTACTACTACTACTACTACTACTACTACTACTACTACTACTACTACTACTACTACTACTACTACTACTACTACTACTACTACTACTACTACTACTACTGGGGAGCGCGGTGGCCCGGTGTTAGAACGTCGGCTTCCGACGCAAAAGGTCCGTGGTTCAAGCACTGGCGATTTCGTTCCCTACTGGTTGAGTCTGTGTCAGTTTAATGTGACCAGCTGAGACAGGACTGATGGTATCCCCGTCCTGTCTCGTGTTTGGCAGCACATAAAATTGTCAGACGTCAATATTGAGGTCCGTCCACAATATAGCCAATATAGTGCTGATGTTGGACGTTAAACCAAATCAATTCCACTACTACTACAAATATACTATTAAAACTACTACCACCAAGCGAGGAAAGGGGTAGTTTTACAACAGCTAAAAGTAAATATTTATAGAAATGATATCAACAATAAAATTAATCTAATTTTATATTCTCCAGAATACAAACTGGAAAGAGATTAAAACTTGGCTAATTTTCTGATATACATGTATTAATGAAATTCTTTTATATTTCTTGAAAATAACAACTATTGGTCTCCATATTGATTCTAACAAATGTCTAGAAGCAAATTAATACTAATATGTAGGCCTACATGTAGGCCCCTTACCAATAATATATTGAATGTTTTAACCAAAAAGTTTAAAACCAACTATGAATAAAAATATACTTTAGCACAGTTGCAAACAGGCAATACACTATGTGTGAAGATTGAGTCTGTGAGTCAGGCCACAATGGGATGGGTCAAGGTGGTGTCATTTTTAGGCATCTTAGAGAATTAGGCCTGGCGTCTATCAAACACTCCCCCTACCCCGCCCCCAAAGTTCAACCAGACTTTGTAAATTAGGATTTCTGGTTCAGTCGTTCTAAGCCTACCCAAAGTACCCATACCCTCACACACAGTCACTAAAAGATAAAAACATTATTGCGCTGCACTATGGGTCAGGACAGGCAACACACAATGAATTTATTGCGGAGTATCCGGACTTCAGTAGGAGAGTCATAGACAAGTTTTCTACTTCAAAGTCTCGTCGAGCCGAGCGCCTTCTAATAGAAAGATCAATAACGTGCTAAAAAATAAGCAAGGATTGTTGATATTGTAATTGTTGTTGTTGTTATTATTCATATAATTATTCATATTCATATTACTCATATTATTATTATTATTATTATTATTATTATTATTATTATTATTATTATTATTATTATTATTATTAACATCCTCATTATTGTTAGTATCATTGTCACTATTATCGTGTTTTTGGTTTTTGGTTTTATCTGACAATTAAAAAAACAATTTTTGTATCTAAAAAAAAAAGAGTATTAAAACAGAATATAAAAAATTAAAAGAGACGAGATTATGAAAAAAACACCATATACAGTTGTAAGTACTTTACCTCAAATTTTGATTAAGTTTATTATTATTGGTATTACTCTATTGTTTCAACTATCTAGTACATACCAATATATAAATTTTGCCAAACCCAAACTCTTTTGTATCACAACTATATCCACCCATACCGCTGACACCGCTTTTAGCTTTAAAAATAATTAAAGCCTAATCTCTTAACACTTGGCATTTCTCAAAGCATATAATTTACTGTCTCGATTTTCAGTCTGAGTGAGAGTAAAGAAAAAAAAATAATGCCAAACTATTACATAATTATTTTTGATCGTCTATATAGCTATCTCAATCACTCATAACCATTTGAAACATAGGTTACGTGTGTGATCAGAAAATTTGTGGATACCACATTAGAATGAATTTTTGACTCTTTCAAAACTATGAAACATACGGAATACAATGAAAAAAACACACAAAAAAAACAAACTAAGAAAAAAAAAAAAAAAAAAAAAAAAAAAAAAAAAAAAAAAAAAAAAAAAAAAAAAAAAAAAAAAACAACAAAGAAAAAAAATTACCCAAACAATGTTACATACACAATAATAACGTTATAATCATTTAGCAAAATTTCCTCTAACAAAAGATGAATAAATAAATAAATAGTTACTGGAAAACTAAAGAATAAATCATAAACAGATGAAAACTTACATTATTTGATTTAGTCTCATTTTGCTGTGGTCTTGGTCTATTCCGGCGATAACTAGATGCAATATCAGCTGCTTCTTTGCTGTAAAAATTTCCGCAGTTTGGACAAATTGTTCTTTTTTTGCCGGGCGCCTGAGTGACAGTGTAATCACAGGTGGGACATGTCACTAGGCCTTCACTCTGATGGTTGCCACTTGGAGATGCCATGCGTCTTCTTGCAACACACAGCGTTCAGAATCCGTCAAGCATGATAGGGATTGTTTCAAACAGGCATATAGACATGTTACTGCCTCAAGTGGTAAAAACCTCCCTTGTCCAATGGATGTTTTTATCTTTCTCTCCAAAATTTTATCCCATTTTAAAAGGCTGAAAAAACAGATGCAAAATGTATCGATCAAAAGTCAATAATTATATATGCCAAGAAATTACATATTTTCTATATTCCAATACTGGGGAAAGCAGGTTAAAGGAATTTTTAATAATAAAAAAAAAAAGAATGGGAAAAAAAAGGTTTGCTGCCTTGTATTTAACAAAGACTGCACTTTCAACAATAATGACATAATACAATATTAGGTCTAATAATAATAATAATAATAATAATAATAGGGGAGAGTGGGTAGAACTAGCCCATGGGGAGAAGTAGCCCACCCCTCATAAAATTTAATTTATCTACTGAAACCAATTTGGCATATAAGAAAAAAACTTCTTTAGCCTCAATGATGATGATGATGATGATGATGATGATGATGATGATGATGATGATGATGACGATGATGATGATAATAATAATAATAATCATTTGAAAAAAATAAAAATAATAATACGAATACATTTATTCAAATGTAAAAAAAAATAATAAAAAAAAACATGAAAACAAAAAAAAGTTTAAATAAAATTTAAAGTGGAGTCCATTAATTTGTGAAATGCCTCAAATATATAAATATAAAAATTCAACAGAGCCCTGATTATTCTAATGCAATTTATATTACCTCTGCTAGAAAATCATCCTATTACAGTATGCGCCTTCATTAAATAAACAAACAATTACAAAAATTAGAGGGTCTATTTTAAAATCTACAACTTGCCCATCTAAGGATGCAGAGTATACAGATGCTTAGTTCTCTAAATCTCTACTAATTTAGTTGTAAATTTCGACTGACTTCAGTGCTCACAAATTAGCACTTTACACAACTCAATTATAAACAAACTGTTCTACGCCTTCTTATTCTTATATCTTAAGATGAGTCTTAAGTTTAAAACAATGCTGTACTTACCACCCCTAGATTATATTTTAAATTCGATGTTTAAAAAAAAAAATTAATTGCTCCTGAAATCAAGATTTTTTTAGATTGATAACACAACTTTATTACTGTCACTCACTCTTCTCAAAAGCTGAGAGGCTTAGATAATTATAGTATTAGTGAATATAGATTTAAAAAAAAAAGTAAACCTTAACTATTAGATCTAGATCTAGATCTATCTTAATCTATCAGCAAGCTCGGTTTGGATTGGTAGGCTAATATACGATCTAGATTCTATCGAAAAACTAGATGTAGATCTAAATTATTCGTGACGTCTAAATAGAAAACCTAGATCTAGATCGTGATCAGCTTGTCCTATGGGCTGATTTGGTGGCCCAATCGATTACTGTTGCATCCACATCATAGTCCCTCCTGACTGAAGTGAATGGCTGAATGCTGCGACTAGTGCGACAGCACCAGTCTTTGATCGCGTTCTGTTGTGTGACAAAAGAGAAGGCATCGCGGTTGGTGGGGACGCTTTTCTTCGCTCCCGTGCGGCGATCTACTTTCATTTTCTGTGTGGTTGGTTTCAAAGCCCCCGTTCCGATTATCAGGCCGATGACTTCGCAAGAATCTTGTCAACGTTATTGTTATTTCGGCCCCCGCCGTATTCATCAAAGGATAGAGGATTAAAAGTAACTAGAAGGAGAGAGGGAAGGAGAGAGAGAACGAGAGAGATTGAGATAGAATGAGAATAAAGAGAGAGACAGATAGACAGAGAGATATAGGGAGAAAGAGACGAAAAGATAGACAGAGAGATATAGAGAGAAAGAGACGAAAAGAGAGAGAGAGAGAGAGAGAGAGAGAGAGAGAGAGAGAGAGAGAGAGA
>RQTK01000143.1:344699-366910 GCA_003991915.1 Elysia chlorotica
TGCTGCTGCTACTACTACTACTACTACTACTACTACTACTACTACTACTACTACTACTACTACTACTACTACTACTACTACTACTACTAATAATAATAATAATAATAATAATAATAATAATAATAATAATAATGATAAAGAGAGGAATACGCACAACTTAGCAACTGAGGGACACAATAAATCAAACACAATAGAGTTAGAAAAATACATGTAAACGTTTCGCCTTTAATAGCTTCATCAGTAATGATGGTGCACATATGTGCTTGATGCATTTGTGTTGTAACCATAGATATATAACTATGGTTGTAACATACAGTGAACATTTAAAATATCAAATCACAAAAAGCAATGGGAGATAGTACTAATCCTCTCCGTTGGTTGCCCTCTCTTTTGTACCAAAGTATACTGGATATTATTTGTACCCAGTATTTCTTTTACCGGTACGCACGGTACATGATTTTTACACGGTTACGTGTCCTGTGCTCATTCCTAAAGAAGCAACACTTTCGCTTTCGCAGCTTTACTTTTGTTTTCGTTTTAGAGCAACTTATTTATTACACACATTGTCTAATAGTCTACGAATTTACAAAACATCGAGGTACACACAAGAATACCTTACTAAACTTGTATTATCCCAAATTTTGTCATTGGCAAAAATAAGGTTTGCACCGTATTGGAATCGAGTTTAGATCATGCAGTTAAATTTTTTTTTGAACGTGAATTTTAGACTTAAAAATATACTGCGTCTAAATATACCCCCAAACAAGAATGCACTATAAATCAGATCTAGATTGGTCATTGTTTTGTTGAAGCCATGTGTGGTTCAGTGCTGCCTCCCTCCCTTTAATTTTAAATGGTGTTGAGACAATCACACTTCCCACCCTTCTACCTACCTTTCCATTTGCCTCTTAGTCTTACACAACGACACACACACAAGTTTCAAACTGGAGTCTTTTTCTCTTTTAATTAATATTAATGCTCGACGGTAAGCTATTGATTGCGCCTCCTCTCCCCTTCCGTCACTACTTGCCATTTTTCATTCTGTGGCCCACTTCATGATGTCGATCTGACGAGCTGACAGATCGTCGATGGTCAAATCTTAAACTAGGTTTAGAGTGTCTGGTATGTAACTATTCAAGCTCACCAAAACGTCTAGTTCGTTGAATCAAAGGTAGTTTTCTAAACTGTTGAATGTAGGGTGTTCTTTGAGTTTTTTTGTATACATTTGAGTTACAAGCACTGTGTCTTGCTTGACAATAGTTTGTTGCCTGCCACTCCTCTTCACCTTCATTCTTTGGTCGTACCCTTTCACTATGTACTTTATATGATCTCAGGTATTTATATAAATTTTTTTAAACTTAAAAGCTTGTGAGAAAAACTTTTGTTGTTCAACAATGGCGCATACTCTATACTTAGCCAGCTAAGTAGGTATTTTTCTTAATGAGGTTACTTACATCTCTGGTTTGACGGATCTGACTCTGAGGTTAAGTTTGAGATAAGTTTGTTAGATAGATGGGGATTGTATTAAGAAAGAGAAGAAGAAAATAAAAAACATTTATTCTTTGAATGTAGGTGTTTTTTGAGTCTGAGTTTGTTGGATTTGAGTAATAAATGCTGTACTTTGGATCCTCGTCTCCTCCTTAGGTGTTGGAATATAGGTACAGTTTAATACTCTGTGAGTGAAGAACAGGAAATAGCAACTTTTGTGAAAGGTTTGTGAAACTTTTTCAACTGGAAGGGGTAAGATGGGTTAAAATTGATAATATTTTGTATTTATATAGCACACTTCCATGAACGATCATGCTTAATGCGCTTGACAATTTCCATTATGACAATTAAAAAGAAACATAACCATACAATTTTGATACAGTACAATATTACATTCAAGTGTCACAAGGAATCTTTAGGAACATTTACAACATTCAGTGATTCATGGGTTCAATTTTAATCATCAAAAAGATACAATTTAAGCATGCATGTACACATTTTCATGTTTTTTGGGAGGTTGTTCCATACTTTGGGACCAAGATAGTAAAAA
The DNA here is from genome assembly GCA_003991915.1 of Elysia chlorotica. Classification (NCBI taxonomy): domain Eukaryota; kingdom Metazoa; phylum Mollusca; class Gastropoda; family Plakobranchidae; genus Elysia; species Elysia chlorotica. The sequence goes on from RQTK01000143.1 coordinate 346,738, forward strand.
GATCTCTGACCTGTTGATTTATAATGTGTATTTGGTACAACAATGATGTTTTATCAGCTGCAGATCTAAGCTGTCTAACAGGTACATACGTCTTTAGACTGTCAGAAAGATATGCAGGTGCCATCTGATTGAGGCATTTATATCAAATTATGCACAACTTGTACAGTATCCTTTTTTGGACAGGCAGCCAATGTAGATACTGTAGAATAGGACTAATGTGCTCATGTTTTTCCCTCTTACAATAAACCTTGCTGCGCTATTTTGAACCATTTGCAAGGGATTAATAGTGTGGTTGGGGAGAGGTGCCAGTAAAACGTCACAGTAATCAAGTTTAAATAATATCAAGGATGTAACAAAGGTCTTGGTCACATTCTCATTTAAACTGGTTCGTATGCTTGCAATTTTCCTAATTTGAAAAAATCGGTAACATTTGATGACATTGACATGTACTGATGAAAAAGAACACTTAGATTTTTTTTTTCTCTTTTTGCTATTTATCATACATGTATGACCATTGATGTCGATAGTTGTTCGAGGCACATTCCCAACTTTATTTCCAAACACAATCAAATGTTGCAGTGACTAAAGACGGTAAATCTTCAAGTTTGCATGCTTCATATTTATAACTAATATTAGTATTATTAGCATGTAGATGGAATCTTAGAGTTAAACAGTGTTCTCCTATTATATTGATTCAAGGCTGAGTGTACAAAGTAAATAGTTTAAAAATTCTTAATTCATTGTCAAATAATTTTTCTTCTTTTAATTTTTTTAAATTTCAGAATACTTTATATGACACATTTCTTTGAAAATGGCTGAGAAAGAACACAAGAAATCCAAAAAATCAAAGAAGGAAAAGAAAAGAAGTATTTTGTCTACAGAAACATTAATAGAGAATAATGTGCAACAACTTCAAAACCTTTCTACTGAAACTCACTTGCATGGAAAGAAAAAGAAAAGAAAAGATATTGAAGGTGAGACTGAGAATGATTCTTTAGCCTTGTCAGAAGATGCCACACCAGCTGACCACGCAGAGTCTTTGAAAGTTGAGAAGTCTGGAGAGAAGAAGAAAAAGAAGAAACATAAGAAAGAAAAAGTTGTGGAAGATGAGCAAGATTTTAAAGATTCTCCCAAGCCTGCATTAGATGAGACATCTGCATCTTTCAAAAAGGAAAAGAAATGTGATGAAAAAAAATTCCTTTGGAAACAGATTTTACTGCTGACAAGGTGACAAAAAAGACAAAAAAACATAAATCGAAACAGAATTTTGAATCTTATAGTGACTCAGATGTAAAAAATACTTCGGAAACAAAAGTGAAAAGCTTAGCTGATACCAACAGTGAAGCTGAGAATCCCAAAAAGAAGAAAAAGGAAAAGCTAGTTAGAGAACATGATGAATTAAGTTGTGTAGATAATGAATCAATTAACACAAAGTCAAAGAAAAAGAAAAGAAAGAGAGTGCATGATAATGAAGACAATGTTAATGAAGATTGTTGTGAAGAAAATGGAATTTCAGTTGATGAAATAAAATCAAAGAAAAAGAGGAAAAATGATTTAAATCGATCAGAGCCTGGTGGTGAAACTTTCAATGAAGAAAAAAAGAAACAAAGTCGTGAATCTGAATCTGCTCAAAAAGAATTAAATTCAAATACTGTTGATAAGAAAAAGAAAAAGAAAAGAGGCAAAAGTAAGGATGTGGACTCTGAAGAGGTAAATGTAGAGGAAAATGAAAAACATGCAACTTTGAAGAAAACTTCAGATTCTAACGTAAATACAGAATCAGTCACCTCACAACCACAATCACCAGCAACAACAGAAACCCAATCACCGCCAGTGGTTGGACAGTGGCAGGGGGATATGTTTGGCAGCACAGAACGCCAGAACAAATTCTTAAGACTTCTTGGTGGCATGAAAAAAACTGGTGACACGGATGCAAAAGACTCCAAACTGTTTGGGCCCAAGGCAGATGCTCCAAAGAAAGGTTTGTTTGGCTCCCTTGTCTCCAGGGTGGGTGGCGGTAGCGCCTTGTCAGCGTCAGATGCTGCGAACCTCAACCAAAAGCTGGAGGAAGACTATAACAGAGCACTGGACTTCAAGCTCAACAAGAAGAGAGGAACAGGCTTTGGTTTTGTTGCTGATCCAGCTGAGGGGAAGAAGTTTCACATTGATGTCAACAAGACTAATTCTGTGAAATTCGATGATTGATTTTCTGTTTCGCATCTAATTTGTAACAGTGACTATTTAGCATGTAAGATCTGTTTCTCTATTTTGTAAAATTAATTTGTTTTTTTAAAATCAGTCCAGTGTACATGTATTATGAAGTATTGATGTGATTGGATACTTGATCTAATTTTTCATTTGAATTTGAAAAATAGAATTATGAAGTGCAGAGGAAAATAAAAGGAACATAAAAGAGCAGAATTCATGCACTCTTGAGACTGAATTACAACAAATTGATGCAGCTAATAGCCTACACCTAATATATTTTATCCAAACTATATTTGCCAGCAAGATTTGTCTTAACATAATTATACAATGGATATTTATCAGCCCGTGGTACAGATATTTTAAAGTTACATTTTATTATATCTGTCAGTCTAACTCTAAGGCTAATATGATTTGAAATTTCTGTTGTATGAAATTACTTCCAAGAGTATTTCATTTTTGACACTTGTTCTTGCGCTGGTACTTTTTTCCTGTAATTTTTGTTTTATTTTGATATTGCAACATTTTTGCAGTATATTTTTTAAAGTGTAAAGTATAGACTTTGTACACTGCACTTATTTCTAAATTGTTGTACCCGGTACACATGCAATTTCTAAATCTACAGATGCTATACATACCAGATAGTGATTTGTGCATGCAGGCCCACATGCTTATTTGAAAAAAAAGTTATGAATGCAGATGATATTACATTACTTTTACTAGAATGTCTAAATGCTCCTGGGCTCCTTCTGATTAATTATTTTTGGTTTTAGCTCATACAGACATGAATAATATTTAGATGCATTTCACTTTTTGTCGGCTTAGCATTTTATATTGTACTTGTTCAATTAAAATTTTAGCAATGTATCTATTGTTATACTTAAAGCTGTGGGTATAAATATAATCAAGCTGCATTTGAAATAGCAAATTGTAGAGGGGTTGTACAATGTGTTTTAAAGTATATATACTCAGTGAATGACTTTGTTTAGGAAACATGCTGTCGTCGACGGAAGACATTTGGCACAACTAACTGTTGGCAGATTATAACTATGTTTTAAATTGATAAGTCAAATTTTTTTCTCCCAAAAGGAATGTGTATATTTGTATGTCTTAGTTTATTTCTTTTTTTTTTCTTTTTAGGAAGCATATATACAACATTTCTGAAGTCTTAAGATCAGATTTAAAAAAATGGTATGTTTGAAGATGCATTTATTACATTTTATTGAGCTCCTGTCACTGTCAGAAGAAATGTTAGGCTTTGAAAGTTAATACATTATAATATATTGGTACTTGTATACAAGTATGCATGTTTGCCTGATTAAATGAAAGTCTGTTGACATCTTTCATGAATTTAAAGGCATTGATTAAAAAACCCAAAACAAAACGCTTATAGTTGTAATGTACAATGTTCCCATAGAAATGTATTTTGAGAATTTCTTTGTCTATTTTTACTAAAAAGTTCCAGAGTTTAATCATCATTTCAGTGTCAAACAAGCCTCAGTTACTCTCACGTAACCATTATTTGTTCTCTGTACAAAACTACAATGCAAAACACCTGTATTTCATCTTATAGCTTATAATAGTCTCTATCAACAAAGGATGGCTTGCCTTAAAAAATTCAAAACTACCCAATTCAAATATTTTGACAAAATGGAATGTGTGATGCTCTAATCAACATTCAAATCTCATTTCTGTTGGTTTTAAACAAGTTCACTAAAGATATTTGTTAGATTTATGCGTATCCTTCAATGTAACATTTTTCAGAGTAAAAATTTATTTTTTGTTTACATTAGTTCTAAAGATAGGTGGAAACCTCAAAATTTGAATTGGACAGGATCGGATCGAAACAAAGGATTTGAATTACAGAGGGTGCATACCTTAACTACAAAAGTGTTTAATTAAACAAATATACATCTGTTAACCCCATTTGAAAAATCGCATTTATGGGAATTTCCTATTTTCTTTCTATAAACAAATCTGTCTAAAAGAATGTCTTGGACATCAATATGCAATGAATGCTGCTTGGCATATGATATTGATATAGTACTTTTGAAGGCCTATTAGTGGTGCCAGCTTCCAATTAAAAGAATCAAATTTTATTATAAAGACTGAATTAAAAGTCCCATTCTAATAGAGTGAAAGAGTAAAAAAAATAACCCATCCCTTTCAAAATTCGGTTAGTGAGAAAGTTGAATTATTGGACATAGTTTAGATTTCAAATATTTAAAGAATTGTGAAAACATTAACTTTTGTACATGTACCTCTGTTTACATTTTTCAGTGACAGTGAAACCATAATTACATGTATAATGTGACTATGACGTTTGAAATGAGTTTTTAAAAAGTTAATAATACACTTTAAATGTAATAATATCATTTAAATTATAATACTTCACACTAATTGATAAAAAAACAACTAAAATCCATAATTTAGATACATACATGCACTTCATCTTGGTAAAAGTTATAATAATAAAATGTTCAAAAAAGCTCCAGGCAAGTCCAGCTGTAATTACATAGTAATTTTGATTTAATAAAATTGGAATTTTTTAATAATTTGATCTCATTGTTAATGTTTGCCATTATTTAATAACTCAGAAAATGAAAGATGAGAAGAAAAAATGATTCTGTATCGTTACAAGAATTTGAGAAGACGATGTGCTGCCAGTCAACCATCAATGCATCCTAAATAGTTAAAACCTTAATTTTTAAAAAAATGAATTGAACAAAATAAAACTAATTGCATTGTTTAGCTTTCATTATGATTTTATTGACATATTGAGTTCATAAATTCAGTAAACAAATAAGCAATCATAAACTAGGAAGTTACATTTGATTTGAAGGGTTTAGTGGAAAAACCAAATATATGAAACTTTTGTAAGTCACACAATTTTTTTTCGATAAATTGTAAATTTAAACAAATCCCACAGATATTTGACAGTCTTCACTTCTTTGCTTAGTAAAATGTATTGACTAAGCGAAGAAACATAGACTTTGTCAAACACTGTATCCGTGCTATTTGTAGACCATCAAACTCTAATTGTCTAAATGTACGATTTATCAAAAGCTCTACAGTAGTGCATCCCCGTTTTTTCTAAAATATAAGGAAGACTTTATACATGTATATGCTGCTGGTAGCCTGCTTGAGGAATCCACTGAAGAGTACCTTATACAGGCTACCTATTCCTCATTCTCACGTTCTTCTTTTTAGTGTTAACATAGCAGGTAGATCCGGGCCGATGAGCAATCAGGTTCGTTCTTAGATACAGATAAATATATATAAACACTTTTGAAACTGAGGTGCAGTTTATTTGACTGGGATTAGGAAAAAATGGGCATATTAATCTTATTAATTATAGAGCATTGGTTGAAAAAAAGGACTTTCCAACTTAAAAAATTTTTTTTTTTATATAAAACTATATTTGTCTCTGCAGTAAACACAAACCTGTATACTGGTACATTACTATTATTTCAAGATAATGTTTGTGATACTCAAAGGCAGCAGTCATAACTGAAGCGTTGAAAATTAGTTGAAAAAGAAAAGGACTTTCTAGTTCTTAAATAAGTAACCATAAACCCACTTGAAGAAAATTAAAATGTCCAGATCACTGGTGTACAGGAAATGTGATGGAGCAAAAAACAAAACAAAAAAAGCAACAACACAACAAACCAAAACAAAAATTATATCACATCCTTCTTACAAAAAATACACTTTATTTTAAACGTTTTCTAACTCAATTCATCATCTGCCCTGATCAGTGGCCGTGGCGATGTGAAGCTTCCACCTGACGTCTCTGTCCAGGGTTGGCGCCACAAGCAAAACTGGGTCTTATTAGAGAGAAAAACAACCAAGTGGGTTAGAAATTTTTTTTTTTTTCCATTGAAAAAATGTTAATCCATAAAGTTATTATGATGGTAATAAAAAGACACTGATGATAAAAAACAAAACAAACCACAATTGCATTATGAATAATAATACGACTGCCAGGACTATTTATATTGATAATAAGAACGTCAGTATTAACAACAATAATAATAATAATAATAATAATAATAATAATAACAACAATTGTAAGGTTACCCAATTGTCCTTCCTCCCCTTGGATTCCAAGCACATGCCCCTTCTGTAAAGCTTGTGCCACTGAATTGGCTGTTGAATTGGGACCAAGGTTCTGAAAAAAAGAAAGAGAAAAAAGAGAAAGAAAATGAATAAATTATAAATTAAATCAAACCAGTACCATACTTTTACTGTCACTTTTTGGGGGGCAATTAGGCTGGTAGAGCGTTGGACTCTAGATTGGAAGGTCTGCGGTTCTAATCCCGCGATTGGTAATAAATGTATTTGTCCAATTTTGTCGCCTGAAACTGGTTGGGTCGGTGTAGGTTTCCCCTGAAAGGCACATAAGATTGTCAGATGTCAGTTTTGGGGCCTGTTCACAATATAGCCTATATAGTGCTAACGTTGAACGTTTAACCAACTCAACTCTAGATTTTATCTAAGCTACAAAAAGATATTGTCATTCCAGTGCCTTTCTAATGGCAGGGAATTTACAATCTGACAGACCTGCCACTCCTCAAAACTGAAAAGAGGAATCTGAACCCTCCAAAATCAGGAATCACGGACACGCTTCGCATACATGTGATAAGTGCCTATTAGAAATTTCTAGTTGAAGCCCCCAATTACGTACTACACACGGCAGTTAAGGCGCAGCCTTTTAGTTTACGAGCTTGTACCGCATGTTGTGCTTTCAAGGAAATAAAACACATAGAAAAAAAACAACAAAAAACAACAACACTAAAATCGGAAAAATGGAATATCACCTGATTTAAATAAAAAACAGAGTGATTCCGGAAAAAAACGGAGATCAGTGGCAGATCTGTATGGGTCACAAAGTCAAAGCTTAGTGCAGGCTTACTATGAATATGAGTTGTATTGTAAGAATGAATGGCAAAGAACAGTTAACTTATCTATAAAAAGAAAGAAAATTGCACACACCATGCCAGCCAGTGAGGACTTCTAACTGCCCTTTTTGCCTTTGGCAATTAGGGCAGCAACAAACCCCTTCCATCGCTCACGGTCTTGAGCCAGCATCCTCAAGGTGCCCCATGACTGCCCCATGGCTGCTGCCTCTGCCTCCACTGTCCTTCTCCAGGTGGTTTTCGGTCGCCCGCGTTTCCTGTGTCCCTCTGGCCTCCATTGAACCCTTTTAGGGTGTTAAAGCCAATATAGTTGCCCATACTGCACAGCAGGAAAGCATGCTTTCAAGGTCCCTGTAACTTGTGCCAGGTTTCTTACAGTTATGGGTTTAGAAAGAACACTCACATTTCTTTGTCAACATGAGCTTTCTTGGTATTGCTTAGAGATACTGTCATGTCATGAAAGTTCAAGATGAAATTCATCACATGAGAAGGTGTTGTGACTGATTTAGGGGAAATATCGAATCCTAAGAACGTAAGTACCTTGGATTCTACGGTTACATTGGAATGGCAGTCTTCTTAGTCTGAACCTTGAACATGTAAATCATCGATGTAAATACTACACATGATACCTTTGAAATGGAGGTATGCTATGATAGGTTTAGTTAATTTAGTAAAGATTCTAGAAATGCCCCTAAACCCCTGAGGCAAGACAAGGTATTTATAAAGTTGGTCATTAACCACAAACTTCAGATACTTAGTGTCATCTGCGTGGATAGGCACTGCATGGTAGGCGTTTTTTAGATCTATACTAGCCATAAAGCAGTCTTGCTCCATCAAGTTTAAACATGACTCAAGGGTATCCATCTTAAAATGCACATACTTAGATGTAAGTATTTAGTTGTTTTACGTTTAGAATCATTTTGTATTTTTTCTCAGATTCATTTGAATCTTTTTTCTCTCGGAGAAAATCGTTGTTTACAAAAACACCGACTTCCCTTTTACATTTTTCTATCACCTTATCCAACTCGAACTCCATAATCATTTTTGCCAGAGCCACCGCCTGCTCCTATTTCAGTTTTATAGGATGCAGTATTTTGGATTGCTCTGGAAATGTGTCAAAATTAAGTCTGCATCCGTCTATACAAGACAGTAAGAAGGGATCAGATGTATATTTTTGCCATTCTTTTAAAAACTTTTTAAGCTTACCACCTGACGTTTGCAATTCCAGTAATTGGCAACAGTAATGGGGTTTTTCTTTCCATAGCCATGGTCTGCATTGGCCTTGGCTGTTATCTAGTGAAGGGATCTTGGGACATTCGCAAATTTTGGGACGAATCTGCGGTTATAACTGCCAGGTCGAGGAAAGAGCGACGCTCACATGTCGTCTTTAGAGTCGACCAGTCATTTACAGAAATCTTGTCTGGATCTGTCGCAATACTCTTCCCGGAGATAACATGTTCTAAATAATTTACCTCCCTTGCTTCGAATCGACATTTCTCAGGATTTAGCTTTAGTCCTATTTCTTTCAGCAGTCTGAAGACTGTATATACGCGCCTCAGTTGTTCTTCAAACTCGTTAGAAACTACCAACACATTGTCGAGGTAGACTAGGAGGATTTGGAGTACTAGATCGTTCATTGAAGACTGCATCAGACGCTGGAAGGTTGCAGTTTCCACAGACAGTCTGAATTGCATTCTTGTAAATTCCCAGAGGCTGAAAGGTGTAGTGAGTGCTGTCTTTTCTTGATCATCTTCGTTTATTGCGACTTGGTGGTAGCCACTGGCAAGATCCAGGGTAGAAAAGAAACTGGCACCACCAATTGCGTCAAATGACTCGTCAGTTTGAGGCAGGGAGAATGAGTCTCTTCAGGTGATGGTGTTTAAACGGCAGTGATCCACGCAAAGCCGACTATTACCACCGTTCTTCTGCACAAGGCCTACGGGCTTGAACTTGGCTAGATGACTCCCTTGTTGGCCAACTCCTGGATATGCTGACATCTTCAAACTAACTTGGTGGAATCCGGCGGTAATATTGTGCAATGGGTATTTCTGATGTTACAGGAATGCGATGCCTCTGTTAGAGATGTTAGTTCTGTATGAAGGGCAATTACTCAGCTCGGCATCAAATTCACCTGTGGACTTGCTTCAACTGACTTGAGTTCTTGATCTTTAAGTTAACACTAATCACTAAGATCTAAATCTAGAACAAGCTATAAATATACCAGTTTACGACACAAATTCTTATCCTAAAATCTAAATCGAGCATTTGTTTACCTTGCTTTGGAAAAAAATCGAAGTTTGTACAACGTAGTTTTCCCGTTTCTTCATCTCAGCCTTCACTTTGCATTTAACTAAGAAAGATCCTGTGTTCTCATCCTTAGCAAAATGGATGGCCGTAACAAAGGAGTTGGCAAAAAGGTCGTCCCCTTTCTTCATTGCATGGCGATAGTTATTGCAAGACAGTCTGAATTGCATTCTTGTAAATTCCCAGAGGCTGAAAGGTGTAGTGAGTGCTGTCTTTTCTTGATCATCTTCGTTTATTGCGACTTGGTGGTAGCCACTGGCAAGATCCAGGGTAGAAAAGAAACTGGCACCACCAATTGCATCAAATGACTCGTCAATTTGAGGCAGGGAGAATGAGTCTCTTCGTGTGATGGCGTTTAAACGACAGTAATCCATGCAAAGCCGACTACTACCACCGTTCTTCTGCACAAGGCCTAAGGGCTTGAACTAGGTATCCCAAACTGATTTTTTAAATGAAACCTAGGCTCTAGAAATTAACGTATCTGAAAAGATTCTGCAGAACCATGAATTTAACAAAAAAAATTTTGAAAATCGGACAACAAACAAAAATTTTATGCAACTTTAAAGTTTGCGAGAACTTAGAAAAAATTCGCACAGTCGACAAAACACACGAAACGCTGTTTTTGCGATTACATAATAAATACATTTTTAATATAAGCAGTGCAATACTCATTCAGTACATAGTCACATATACTGTTTAAATCCACAAAAAATTTCAAAGCTGTAATCTTTACCATAGCAGTACAATGGCGTTACAAAAATGGGGAAAATCACCGATTCTTGACATATTTTATGCAAAAAGCATTGAAATAGCGTACAAATGTCAGTTTAGATACACCATGATTAGAAATATACTCGAGATATAGTCATAAATACATGTTTATTTTAACAGCAACCTTCCAAATGGCAGGCCTAATTTTTTCCAGGGCTGTAGAATACAAAGAACATTGATTTTTCTTGCACCAAATGTTCCCCCAGAAGTCAATTTTGACGTTTGGCAAATTTTTCGGAAAAATACACCCTCGACAGTAGTATTTTTTACATAAATTCAGAACTACTCATGTTACAGTAATAAAATTTGCACACTTAATGTTTTTTGGGGTGCTGATTCCAAAAATGCAACAATTGAAAGGCTAAATTCAATAATTCAGTTCTAAAATGCTTGACATCACACCTGAACCTACATAATAGGAATGAAATATGGTATAAAATTCCTCAATAGGAATTAAAAATAGGCATATATGGGGGAAAACACAATCTAAAAACCTCACAGGCCAATATGCTTAAACATTCAGGAAGAATTAGAAAACCCCAAACATTCTAAAAGTGTAACATACAGTTGCTTTTTGTTACCTGAAAGTTTAACATTTTTGTCATTAAATACAAGTTTTCTGTATCTCAACTGAGCCTTCAAATTCTCGACAGCATTAGCTCCTCTATAAATCTTATCTACATCTGATTTGCATGTGCAGAACCCACCATGACTTATAATTGTATTATACAATTCTAATCTTTTTTCTGCCAATGCAGTCGCTTTCTCTTCTTTCTTCCTGTAGTTATCTTGTAACCTCTGCTTAATTAAAGCTTTAACTGCCTTCTCTGATATGTTGGCCTTTTGTCTCCAGTCAGCCCTGTGCGTTCTGGCTACAGACAAAAGTTTCTTAACTTTAATACTATTTTGCCGCCCCAGCCAACTTGAAGTTTTATTATGTTTCCACATACTAATAGTACTCCTGAGATGGGTTGAAGCATGCCTCCTTTTCACCATATCAAAATCAAGGTCGCCAAACATCCTCTCCCCTATCAAATTTGTTAGAGGACAGGTATTCAGAACAGACTGAACCTCATCACTAAGAGGACCCTCAAAAATACCACCATCTAGAAAATCAATCAACTGTCTTTTAAGGACTTGTAAGCACTTTCCTGAAACTTTAATGAAAGCTGACAAAACTTTGCACTTGTCACTTGAAGGCAGATTAGCTATGAAGTTAGAGATGTCTCTATCATCAGAAAGAAAATCTTTAAACACTGAAACAACATCTGATAACTGAAAGAGAGGATCTGACCAAGACTCAAGAAAATTCTTCATCTTGGTGACATACTGTGGAAACTGGCCATAAGAGACAGAACTGTTCATGAGGCTCCAATAAGGAGCAGTGAAAAAACAATGAAAAACAGACATTGCAGCAATGATGTTAATGATCCTAGAATCTCTTAAGTCTGCAATAATACTTTTAAGTTTAAGATTGGAGTGGGGACAGTGGTCAATTAAAAAAGACAGGATATCATCAAAGTGATAGATGACAGCTGAAGCATTTTCGAACAAGTTGTTAAACCGATTGCCCCTGGAACTTGTAAATTTTGACTTCTTTCCTCTCAACGAGCAAAAAGCCAACCAGTCTTCACGACACCCATTCTTTTCGTCACCTCTTGGTCCAAAAACTTCAGCTGATAAACGAATCAAACGACATGCAGCACTTTCAGAGCAACTAGAAAAACTAGAAAATGCACCATCTGCATCTCTACCTAAGACTCTACCGTCCTCCTGAATTAAGCTTTCCTCAACTTCTAATAGAGCTTCTTCTGTGGCTTTGGATAGGCCAAGCAAAAAGTGTGCATTACAGAATAAAAAATGAGTTGATGTATTCTCCCCAAGAATTGAATTTTTTAGCTCAGCTAGCTTCCTATCAAACAGTTTCATAACTGATGCCCTATCAGACATTAGACATTGTAATTTCACAAGAATTTCCTTCAACAACTCGTCTGTGTCTAGATCAGGATTAGATGTTTTATAGACATCACAGAGGTCGTGAAACATATCTAAAGTTTTTTCAAGCAAAGTCTGAGCATCATCAGATGCAACCTCAGTAAAACCAATGGACATGGATTTGCCATTATCTAACACAATGTGGCGCTCAATGAAATGTTTTTTTTGTCTACTTGTCCCATCTGTAGCTAGGGTGAAATGTTTACTATTTGATATGGACTCAACAACCTGATGCTTTGCCACATGATGGGCTTCATCTGCAAAATTAAGGGCAGTTGAGTCTGAAGGTAGCTCTGATGAAGCAAGATCAGTGCCAAACATATACTTAGAAACAATTTGAATGACTTTACTGCAATTGGAAGCTGCAACATTTGCCTGACCCTGTAAACACATGTATGTCAATCTGACATTGTCACTATACTGATTGAATTTTTCTTCTTTGAGTTTTGGATATCTACTCTCTTCGTCAGCATTTACTGTGTCTAGTAAAACTGATGTTGTAGTCTTTTCATGATGTAGTTTTCTTTTAAACCTTAGCTTAAGTGTTTGCTCTGTTTTCACTTTAGACCTCAGCGCATTTATTTCTTTTGTCATGTTTTCCTTTTCCTTTTCCCAATCAGATTTCATATGGCTTAGATTACAATTTAGTGCTTTCAATGCTGCAACTTCTTTATTCAAGGAATACATCTTTTTATAGAGCTTAGAAGACTGTAAGTTATGGAGTTCTGACGACAGCTGATCATTTTGTGATTTCAAAATTTTAATTTCTTTTCCTAAATCTGTTTCAACATTTGAAAGATCCTTTAAAGTCTTTAATTTAGTAATTTCCTCTGCAAAAACATTAAGCTTTAAAGCCTGTTCACTTACTATTCTTTCAAGTTTTTGGACCTTATCATTACTTCTTTGTAAATTATCTTTAACAGACTTAAGTTCTACATAAGTTACATTTTTCTCTTCTTTGTTATGAGCTGGAGAATCATTAGGGAAAATAGACTGATCGAAAAAGTCATCCAAGCCCACATTCTTTTTTTTCATATCTTTAATTTGCTTACAAGCAGTATTAAGTTTATGTCTTAGCTGGGAGGGACTTAATGATAACAGTCCCAAGCACTTTACCCAAGAATGCAAAAAAGAGTGTGGCAAACCTTCTCTACTTCTAAACAGTTCTAACTCATGCACAATTCTGTAAGTGATGATTATCCCATTCTCACGCTCACGCCTCAGGGCAAAGTTGCTTGGATCTGCCAGCAAAACAGTTCTCGTTAGGCCTAGGCAGGCAAGTGGTTGTGGTAGCTGATCGAAGTCCAGAGCTGTGTCCAGGAAATGAGGAAGCTCTGCATCTCTCCCCTCTTGAAAAAGGCGGTCCACCGATGTCAATAGTTTCTCAACACGGTGCTCCAGTTTACCCATTGTGACAGGCTGGGAGGGCAGAAGCTGTTGAAACCACTTTGTCATCTGGGTAATCCAAAACAAACAAAAATAATGAAGGAAAAATGAGCAATATATCATGCTGCTAAAAAAATTTTTTTTTTTTTAAAGTTCACAATTGGACTCCCTTCTAAAAGAAAAAAATAATTACGATTTAAAAAACGATGTAAAAGAAATGCTTAATTTCATTTATTAAAAAATTTTACACATCAATATCTTAATCTTAATTTTACTATGTGACAAAGACAGGGAAATACCTCCATCCATGTAGCACCTTTTTCCACCTTTAAGCCAAACAGTTGAAGGAGCAGCTTGTTTGTTAGGATTATGCTTGGCAGCTTTGGGCGACGTCCCTTTCCCGTCATAAAAAAGTGGCACCTCATCTCCTGGTAAACCGAGTCCTCTGCAATTGTGGTTAGGAAATCATTTAGCGCAAACACACATATGAAAAACCCCAAATAAAGATAAGATAAAGATAAGAATATCAAAGCCCTAAATAAATAGATCTAATCCTGATTTTAATATATTTCACACCCCTGAAAACGTTAACATGTAACTTTATTTAAATTTAAATGCCTGTCCCCAAGAAAAAGTATAAGCAATGAAGTAAAAGCCTCTACAAACGAGGTGTCTAATTATAAAAACTACCCTTTAACAAAAACAACGGCCGCGGTAATCTAACCTTGACCTTTGACGTCACACATACGCTAACTAGTAAAAAATCGATAAACGACCAATCTGTTACTATTTATAGAATTCCGATTGAGTCTTACTTTGAGCCTCCAAAACTGTGCCTTCTTAGTTTCCACAAACTATTAATGTAAAAAAGGATGTTAATAAATGTATATACTACTTGATTTAATCATTTGTAGAGCTTGAAATGCTTTAAAGAAAAATAAATCCTGGTCTGAAGTGTACGATGCAAATCTGGTCTCCACAGCATCATTCAACTACAGTCGGCAGCCGAATGTCTTATCGTAGATCTACATTTCTAGATAAGATTTAAACTTCTAAAAAGAAACGTACGGTGTTTATAATGGAACATTTGTGACAAATACATACCTATATGTTGTTGGATACAAGAATAAGTCTTTTTTTTCCATGATGAGTCTCTATATTGAGTGTCTTCCTCCGATGTAGCGTCGGCAGCTTGGCCGCGGGCTGGCTCGCCCTCCATTTTTTAATCGTTGACTGGGCGTTCGGTTTGATGCCGTCTTAGATGGTGTTTTTAAATTAAGATTGCTTGGGGCACGATCGTTGGCCATAAATCAAACTTTCCATGATAAAAGATAATTGGACGGGCTTTTCAACGATACTAAACGCCGATTTGTTCTAGAAAATCAAGGTGCTAAATTTTCATTTTTTTTCGCTTCCCTCGAGATTTCTTTGCCTTCCACACTGACTAAAAATGTGCGGAGTACACGAAACGAAAGATGAGGATCTCTATTTTTAACTGGTCAAAACCGTTTGAAGATCGATGCATTGTGGGCCGAGCAGTAGTAAAAAATGTAAACACGGGTTGAAAAAAAAGATCCGATATCTTCGGCCGCGATTATTAGATCCACTGTTATACATGATTTTTTACCGATTAAGAGATTAAATGCTAATATAAAATTATTGTTATATTTAGTATGCTTTTAAAGAGGAAATAACAAAGAATAGGCTGATGTAAATTTTATTAATCTGTGTTGAGAGATAAAAGCACACTAGAGGGGCGAAAATCCTAGATTTTCGAATTTTTGACGCACTGCTGTAGCTTTCAACAGCCCTAGGCGGACAGTTTATGGTACCTACTAGTTATTTTGTTCTCTTTGGCTCTATTACATTCAGACTCATCAGCTTACTATAAATATGAGTTGTAAGAATGAAAACTCGTGGCAAAGAAAAGTGAACTTATCTATAACACCCAATAAAATTGCACACACCATGCCAGCCAGTGAGGACTTCTGACCATACACCCAAATCTCTGCGATGTTCGACTGGAAAATCTGTAAAATCTCGTTATACGCTGCCTGAAGCTTTATGGCTCTTTGGTCAAAGTTGAACTGCACCAACAGCTTCAACAAAACACTGATGTCCTCTGAGGGATAGATAAAACAATGTGTTGAGAAAAAAGCTTTAAGATAATTATACATTATATTTTAATATAATAAAAACTTTAATGTAAAAATGTATAAAGATGGTTATTTGGTTATTTGGTCATTTCTAGAAAAGGTTTTAGAGAATTGATAAAAAGCAATGTTTCTAAACTCTGATAGCTAAACCAGAGAAAATGAGTGAGACAAGTTTACAACCTCATTTGCCCAAAACACTTTCTTCAAGCTACCAAATTGTTCTGCTTTTGAAGTGCTTCCATTCTTCTATGTCTTATGGCTGTCTTGTGTGCAGATAATTTCACATTTAGATAAGTTACATAAGAAAAACCCCCCCCCCCCCCACAAAAAACAACCACCAGATAATTTCACATTTAGTCAAAAACCAACAACAACAAACAAACAAACTATAACGCCTTAGTGTTTTAAGATGACTTTCATTCAGAATAAACTAAATTTGCAACTTTTTAAAGCCACAACGTTTATCACAAATGGCTTCATAATTTTCATTCTCACAGAAATGGTCTCCTTGTCTTCTCTAGTTATTCAAAAATATAGAAACACAATAAAAACAGCTTAAAAGCCGTTATAAGTTGACCTTTTTCATATTTATGTTTTTCACTCCCCACCCAAAAATGTGTTCCATTTTATGTTGGACATTCCATTTGACTAAAAGTTTTGACCACTTTATCGTGCTATATATCATTGTAATGGTCGATATCCCAAATTCCCTGCTATCTTACTAGTAATTCCCAGAATAGTTTGTAGACCTTGTTTTCTCTAGATCACTTACATTCAATTTTCCCCCTTGATTTAATCTTTGTAAATCTTTGTTAGCTGTTTTCTCTAAACTAATAATTTTGGTAAATAAATGCCTTTAGCTTTTTTGTTTTTTAATCAGATTACACTTGACATCCTGCATGTAGGCGGTGAGTGTAGTTAATTTATTTGAAAGGTGGAAAGTTATACCAGAATAGTTTGTAGACCTTGTTTTCTCTAGATCACTTACATTCAATTTTCCCCCTTGATTTAATCTTCGTAAATCTTTGTTAGCTGTTTTCTCTAAACTAATAATTTTGGTACACAAATGCCTTTAGCTTTTTTGTTTTTTAATCAGATTACACTTGACATCCTGCATGTAGGCGGTGAGTGTAGTTAATTTATTTGAAAGGTGGAAAGTTATTTCAAATATGCACACAATTTTATTCTTCCTTTATGGGTTCAAATGATGTCAACTTATAAAAAAAAGTCTTTAAAAAAGTGCAATTTCATATGCATTGATGACAAAAATGAACATTTGATACAGAAAATTTGACAACTATTGAGGAAGCCATTGTGTATTGAGTGAGACTAAATGTATTTCTACTATATTGCTTGTAAATGGCTTTTGTTCCGTCGCTCCGTTCACTTTAATATTTATTACTGTATAGCTAAGGAGGAAGCGGATTATTCTGAGTTGGTCCTCATCGACAACTGTGTTGAGTATCTCTAGTAGAGCGTGTCTGTCTATGGTGTCAAATGCCGCTGTAATATATTATGTTTACTCTTGTAAAAATCTCTACAAAATACATTTTATTTTAACCCTACTTCAGTGTAACAAGTATGCCTACCTTTCAGTCCATCCACCACTTTGATTATCTTAGCTAATGCATCAACAAGAGCAAATTCCTCATTGGCACTCCCCTCTTTCAAACTCCATTTTTTGTTTTCTGCTTTTCTTCTGGTTCTTGCTGATCTATGGACACAAAAAATTGACAAATTAATGAAAATTCAAATTTATGCACAAAATCCACCATATATGTTATTTTGATAAAATTAGGATTCCTCTGGATTGAAAGGACACTTAACTTGTAATTAGCCAGTGTTTAGCATTACACAAAACAAATTAAACACATATCTCTAAAATTTTTTTTATTTCAATGAAACAGAAAAGAATGGATCATGTATGGAAAAGAATTAAAACGAGGCTTGAATGAAAATTTGATAGGAAAACCTTATGCCCAAATACATGTAATTTTTACGTATGGAATATTTTTTCATTATTCATATTTATTTACTTCATGACACACACACAACAAAAAAAATCAAATAAGAAATTGAGAGAAAGATTGTCATTTGCCAAATATGAGAATGTTGGTGGTTTAACTAAATTGAAGTGACATCCTGTATGTAGGCGGTGAGTGTAGTTAATTTATTTGAAAGGTGGAAAGTTATTTCAAATATGCACAAAATTTCATTCTTCCTTTATGGGTTCAAATGATGTCAACTTTAAAAAAGTCTTTAAAAAAGTGCAGTTTCATATGCATTGATGACAAAATTATTCAGTTAGACGCAGTGGTGAAAAACCGTAATGACATAATTTAGACCAGTCTTACCCAGTGCCCTTTGTGAAGACCGTGGAGCGAGAGCTGTGGGTGGAGGCCAGGGACGCGCCCGTCACACTCGTGGCGTCAGAGATCAGGTCGGCCTCTGCATCGTTGTAATCTGCTGTTCCCTCTACAGAAATACATGTAGTCTCACTTAATACTCAATGGTTTCCTCAATAGTTGTCAAATTTTCTTAATTTCTGTATCAAATGCTCATTTTTGTCATACTCTTGACTTTCACAATTGCTAACCATCTAAGAACCCTCCCATTAAGATTAATCTACAAACGCAATCTTCAATCAATAATGTTTTCACTTAACTGTCTGAGTGTAACCTAATAAAACTAACAAATTACAAGCATTATTTACCTTGTGAACTGAAGAAGATTAAATACAGCTGACACCTTTTATGTGTTAAAATACGCTTCTTGAGTTTTTTGTCGGCTAGTTGAAGTTGGTGACTGATTATCATTCATTATTTACCTGATTGACAAATTTTAGTCAGTCTTGCTCAGCTAGATCACGTATTTGCAAGAAAGAAAATATACTACATCAAATGTTCATCACATTTGTTACCAGAACCAAAGCTTTACTAATATTTCATGCCCATACCTAACACCTGGGCGGCAGCTTTCTCCTTGAGAGCCCTGACGACCTTCAGCCTGGCCGAGTAGCGCTCAAACAGGTCTCTCTGCGAGGCCAGCAGCTCCGAGTGGTGATCCAAGCTCTCCTCCAGAGCTGGCAGGACATGGGTGTCGATCAGGTCCAGTCTCTTGAACCGATAGATCTGAAACAGAGGACAAAATACTCTGTGGTAGGAAAACACACCATGGAAAGGAGATAAAGTTGTTCTTAATACCTGGATGTTTACAGAGTCATGACAAAACAATATAGGTACATTTCCTCATTTCATTTAAAAAAATAAATAAAACAATAACACCGTACAACCATTCAGCATTCTAAAGTGTTCTAGTGTTAGAGAAGTCCCAAAGATGTTAAACACTAATCATACTACTACTACTACTACTACTACTACTACTACTACTACTACTAATTTTATTCATACAGCGCTATACCTAAAGGAAGCTCAAAGCGCTTTACAATATAAAAAAAAAATAGCTGAAGTTAACATAGTCAGACAATTTCAGAACTCTCATACAATACAGCACTATATCAATTTTCACTAATAAACATTGGTACACAAACCTAAGCAAAGATTTCATCAAACAACAACAACAAAAAACAATTGAAAATGTTGTGACTACTTTTATGAGAGAAATAGTGTCCTGCTTAATATTACATTGAAATTATTTTGAATACCTGTCTGAGTGCTTTCTTCCAATGACTTCCTTCTATGAGGGCCACAATTGCTTCTTCATGGTCCTGGTGATCGTTTGAGGATGAAAATATAAAAACAGTACAGCATTGCAGTATAAAAATGATATTTTTTTATATTGATTAATCAAAGAAGAAAAGATTGTACAAATTTTAGTCTGAATTTGACCCCTATTGGCTTGTCTCCAACGAACAATATCTTCTCTCTTTCTAGTTTTCCCTTAATCATCTAAAACTTGGCTGCTGTGAAAAAGAATGTGGTGTGTGGGTGGCATATAGTCCTGTTATTATTGAGTAAAAAAAAAACAATAGAATTTTCCAAATGTGAGGCAAAAAATAATCCGAAAGCTTTAAAATAGTACCCCACCCCCCACCCAAAAAAAAAGAAAATAAATAAATTAAACTTTCTTGCATCTTTTTGATACAAACCATACTCAGACTTACCTCGGCATATTCAATCAGAACTGCTGAGGCATCCTCATACTTCTGACGGCTTTTCAATTCCCCTGTAAAAATAAGTGAGAGCAAACACTTAGATAAAGTTGTTTTCTCAACAGTCAAGTCTCACCTTGAAATATAATTCTCTATTTCTTTACACAATAAATTAATAAACTCTTAGTTCTTACTACTTTCTTCCTCAAGTTTCAATATTTGAATATATAAAATATAGAGCAATTCCACTTATTGCCATTGTATATTTATAATAATAATAATAATAATAATAATAATAATAATAATAATAATAATAACAATAATAA
>RQTK01000143.1:367389-393122 GCA_003991915.1 Elysia chlorotica
TGTGTTTGGTGTTTTGTTGGGGGGGGTGGGTCTCCAGATCTGGAGTTCTGTGGTTCGAATCCTGCGAGCGGTCAAAAATTATTTCCCTGATTTTGTCCCCTGTAACTTGTTGGGGCAGTGTCAGTATTATGATAACTACTTTACTAATTATAACTTCAACATTTATTCACTGATAGAAATTAGAACCATAAGTAATTCTGTCTAATACCTACACAATTAGCCTGTCGTTTTACTCATTCAAACCGTTGTGCCTTACCTGCTACTTTGACAGCAAGCTCAGATAACTGTGGCTTGCCGTAGTCGAGTCTGTGTGCCATGCAGAAAACTTGCTGCCAATCATTGGCTCTTCGGAACGCTTCTAGAGCCATCAGCCACTCCTCTGCTTTAACAAACTCTATTCCTGCTTCCTCGTGGCGATTCTTTGTCAATAGGTAGTCTCCGTACACTGTAGCCATTTTCTGTGTGCCAGGAGGAAAAAAAAAGAATCGGTTAAAAAAATGTTACCACACCTGTGACCTTACAGGTTAGGAAAAAAATCCAACCTTGCAGATGCGAATATATTAGGTCATGTCACTTAGTCTTAAAGACTGTACAACTTATGCATGCACTTCAACATTGTCATCCATTAACGCAGTGGTTATCTTAATTTCTCTTCGTTACTTGTTCTTGGAAGCTTTTTTTAAATTTAGAGAAGCCATGAACTTTTAAAAAACTTGAGTGCTTTTTCATGGCTTTTTAAAACTATTTTTTTATTGCAAAATCATTTGTGTTTATGCCTTCACTGAAACATCCATCAGAGAAAAAATCTATTTTGAAAAGGATGAGGATGTCAAATACCATTTGCATATTTATTTGAAGCATAAACAAGATAAATAAAAAAAAAGTAAAAAATCTCATTATTCATATGATTACAAGAATTATAAAATAATAAAGAAAAACGTTTACTTAAATTTAGTCATTATATCATTGAACACACTTTCCTAAGCAACAACAGAATAAATTGAACGACACAAAATAAGCTTTTTCCAGTAAATGGGAATCTCTTCCTACCTCCTGATCATAAAAAAGCAAAGCTACCCTTTTCTTTCTAGAGACCGAGGAGACATTGAAATAAAAGAGAGTTTTGCTTTCTCTAATCAAAAAGATTTCTTTTTCATTAATATCTTCGATCGCCAGTTTGAGTATTCCCCTCCCCTTCCTCACCTTGAAGTGCGGGCTGCCAGGCTTGTACATGAGGAGGGCTTGACAGTGCAACTTGTGCTCAGATACAAGTGCGACACATTCTTGAAAATGATCATCACCTAAGATATATGAACGCCAGGACAAACCAGAATTTAATAACTTAAAAGACAGCTTAATTTTGAGAGATGTTAAATTTGATATTGCTGTTATCTCTTGACAGCTCTGTAATCTTACCTTGCTCTCATCAACTCAGTATAGATTTTTCAAGCAAAATCTAACTCTAGAAACAGAAGAAAATTGACTCAGGAATAATGAGAACATGTGTAACATGGTTAGATCAGCAATTGAAGTTGTTTACTCCATGGTTCTGTTAGACTCCGTCCAGCGAAAGAAAAGGTCATTGGACAATTTTTTTGTTAAACCCTCTTCCTGAAATGAAGAACTGTCTCTTGATTCGAGGTATGATAAAATTAGATTCTTCGAGGAAAAGCATTACCAGTAGATAGGCTTAACTGTCACCAATAATATTTGTTTCTAATAGACATTTCAGATAGATTCCATAAAAATAAAACTTTACTTGTGTTTAGCATGCTTGCAATGGGAATATAATGATGCTAACAACTAAATAATATAAAACGAGCAAAACAAACTTCTAGTCTCATATTAAAAAAAAAAAAAGTTGTTACTTACCACATCTTGATATATGACAGGTTTAAGCACGAGAAGAGAAAGGTCCATAGGGGCGGGGGGGGGGGGGAGGGGGGGAAGAGATAAGTTGGGAAGACGTACGCGGTGAAGGACGAGAAGAGAAAGGTCCATCTGCCGAATACATGTGTGCGATTTCACCTCGGAAATGTTATTATAAACTTTGTCACGGCAGTTGTAATTTATTTACCTCAAAAGTCCGGCTCGTTTGTCCTCTAAAGATAACCTTAACCCAAAGCTTAGACTAGACCCAACAGTAAGTCATTGTCTTTATGACGGCTTAGGAAGAAGACATTAATGAAATTTATTACAGGTAGCGGAAAATTTATAAACCTGGGTGTGGGGTCACAAGTCACATGAGATGCCTCCAAAAGCTCAATAGGATGTTCATCACATTTTGATTGCAGACCCCACACATTTTAACATTGTTTTGTATTGTGAGTTTTAACAAACGCAATAAAGCTGCTTGAATGTTTGAAACTCGCGATGGAGCAAGTAATTTCAACATCTCTTCTTGTATAGCGCTAGTGCTAATCTATACCGTGCACTAAATGCTGTCAGCTGCCTTAATTGCCAACGGCAAAAAGGGCAGTAAGTAAGTAAGTACTAAATGCTGTCACAATGTGGGTCGTGGAGATTTATATGCGGTTTTGATCCGGTCTAAAGGAAAAACCGCGACGAGATGGGGTACCAGCTGAGATTGGAACCACGCACCTCTTGCTTGTCCAACTGATCCGTAAAGCGAGCGACCTTAGTAAAGACTAATCGACTCTTTTCGAGCTACTTTATTATTATTTTATAGTCTTTCTGTCTTGTACAACACAATTATATAATAGTCAACAAAACTTAGTTTATTAATTTGACCAGCTGCTTATTTGAAGATTTCTTAGGCGAATGTCTTGTGGTCGAAAAAAAAAAGTTGTTACTTACCACATCTTGATATATGCTCCAAAGCCTTTGAGTACTTTTTCAAATGCTTGTCTATCGAGTAGTATCTGTAGTTTTCCTCCAGACGTCGCAGCTCGTTTAAAAATGGTATGTATTCTTTTGGATCCTATGGAGGTTTGAAAAAGATAAGACATTCATAAGCATACAATAATAAATCATTTGGAGCATTTTTTTATTTTATTATATTGCACTTCTCATACCATGATGTTAATCTAAATACAAGTACTACCTTAACAGTTGCGGGAAGCTATGTTTATAAAACTTACCCATAGAAGAGATGATAAAGAGGAGATTAAAAACATTTTTTTTCCCAGCATGTTCAAAGCTTCCCTATTGTCAATCAACATGATGCTTAAGTCCTTAAATACTCTTGTTTTCTGAGATATCCTAAGAAACCAAAGAAAATATGATGTAAACAAGTTGAGAGGGTTAGATGTCGCACACTCTACCAACTAAATTGATCATAACCGAAACTTTCAGGTTATATGTCGCACACTCTACCAACTAAATTGCCTTGCCCCTTGCCATTGATCATAACGTAGATTTTCTGTTTCAGGTTTAACAACTGAATAAAGTGTACAGGACCAAGGTGAGCACCTTTTGAGATTTCTGTGCTACCATCATGACCAGATCAAAGTTGTACGTGCCGAGCGCCACATCGTACAGGCTGTTCACATCCACCAGGAACAGCAGATAGTTCAGCGCCGCCTCAGCCTGGCTCTCTTCCTGACCTGATGGGATAGAGAAGGACAACTTTCATATTCAGCTCAAGTGGAAGAGAAGACAGCGAGTTTCTCAGCCTGGCTCTCTTCCTGACCTGATTGGATAGAGAAAGGACAACTTTCATATTCAGCTCAAGTGGAAGAGAACACAGCGAGTTTCTCAGCCTGGCTCTCTTCCTGACCTGATTGGATAGAGAAGGACAACTTTCATATTCAGTTCAAGTGGAAGAGAAGACAGCGAGTTTCTCAGCCTGGCTCTCTTCTTGACCTGATTGGATAGAGAAGGACAACTTTCATATTCAGCTCAAGTGGAAGAGAAGACAGCGAGTTTCTCCTAACTTCCTTATTTCCTGGAAGAAATCCTGTTAAACAATGTAGTTTACTCATCGTCAGCCCCTGCTCTTGAAACAAGGAGCCTCACACCATAACCAAATAATTAAAAAATTAAGAATCTTTTTCAAACAAAAATTTATAGCACATACATTTATACATAAGAAATGGTTAGGAACAAAAGAGTTAAGACAGAAGGAAGATCCAAGAAAGACATTACCATGGAGCGACCACACCAGCTGTAGGGCTTTCTCCAGCTCAGGGTTGGTCTTTCGTGCATAGGCCGTCAGGACAGATTGGATATATCTGAGAAGGGAGATTGTAGGTTTGATAAGAATCATTTTCATAGCATCATAATATCTAATATATATATTTTTTTAAGACACACACATATGAATAATTGAAAACTTGACAGCAATAAAACCTATAAAATTTCTAGAAGAATTGAAACAAAAAAATTCATTGTTACTTTTTCAAATTTACACCAGCTTTCCAAAACTCAATAACTTTTGTAAAATTCAAAATGAAATCTATTTTAAAACCGCATGAAGCAAGTTGATGAACAAAGATAAAAAAAAAAAACCTTTAGGACTTTAGAACATTATTTCTCCAAGAACTAAATTATCTACCTCAACATAAGATTAACATTTTATTCTTTGCAGATAAATTTTGTTGTTGATTGAAGTCAATGGCAAAAAAAAAAAATAAAGAAAAAAAAAGGCAAAAGAAAAGACAACTAACTGGTTGACTCCAAGTCGCTGAAAAGCTGCTAAAAATGCATCACACACTGTGTCAACTTTTGATACATGAAGATTTGAAGCATTAGTCTTTGTGTTGGTCTCTTGGTCGTACGAGGCTGAGTACATGGTCTGTGTCACATCCTCCTCACTGTAGGAAGAACAGCAGGATCAAAAATAAATTTCTTTTCATGGGGTGACAAGATTTGCTTAAAAAAAAAAAGTGGAATCACATGGAACAATGAACATTTTAAAACCCCAAGAAATTACACCTGGTTAGAGATTAAAAAAAAAAAAATCCCCACCTCAATCCAAAAGGAAAAAATAGAAAAACAAAACAAAACAAAAACATCACTTATAACACACTTTTCCAGTTAGTTATTAAAAAAACCCACCCAACTTTGACTATAACAGAGAGAACAAACATGATGGATTATATTTTTATAGCAACTCTCCATGGTTAAGTATGCTGAATGTGTTTAACAATAAATTAGTAATGTAAAAAATGATTCTCTAAAAATGCCGTAAATGTAATTAAAATAATATATATAACAAATGAATGACACAACAATGTGACATGGCAAAGAAATTAGTAAATGTTACAAACAGCAATGAACAGGTGTTGCTTCAGTAAGTTTTCAAGACATGATAGACCTACAAAATTTGTACAGTATCATGACCAGATGTAAACCCTGACTTTTTAATGCTGAGACTCCATCTCATTGAAAGGCAAATGATAAGACATTATTAGTGATTATTTCTCACTATATGGAGGCTGCCTCTTTAGACATACTTACATCAAATCTGTCAGGAACACATTCAAATAACTTTGCTTGCCGATTGTCTTGATAAAGTTGTCAACATTTTCCAAAAAATGCTTTGGGTTGTGATCATGGAGAAGATTCATGTTGATTCGACACATGGAACAATGAACATTTTAAAACCCCAAGAAATTACAGCACTTCCAAACCTGGTTAGAGATTAAAAATAAATACCCCCACCTCAATCCAAAAGGAAAAAATAGAAAAACAAAACAAAACAAAAACATCACTTATAACACACTTTTCCACTTAGTTATTAAAAAAAACACACCCACCTTTGACAGACTACAATTAGACCAAAATCAAATGTATCCCCCAAAAAGTGATAAATACTGTAAGATTGCCAGAGTTATTCGGACCCTTGCTTATCCAAAAAACTTTGTGATATTAAAATGCAAGAAATATTCACCCTAAGAGTAGCTCTTCAAAGCCAATAACAGAGAGAACAAACATAATGAATTATATTTTTATAGCAACTCTCCATGGTTAAGTATGTTGAATGTGTTTAACATTAAATTAGTAAAGTAAAAAATGATTCTCTGAAAATGCCGTAAATGTAATTGAAATAATATTCATAACAAATGAATGACACAACAATGTGACATGGCAAAGAAATTAGTAAATGTTACAAAAAGTGATGAACGGTGTTGCTTCAGTAAGTTTTCAAGACATGATAGACCTACAAAATTTGTACAGTATCATGACCAGATGTAAACCCTGACTTTTTAATGCTGAGACTCCATCTCATTGAAAGGCAAATGATAAGACATTATTAGTGATTATTTCTCACTATATGGAGGCTGCCTCTTTAGACATACTTACATCAAATCTGTCAGGAACACATTCAAATAACTTTGCTTGCCGATTGTCTTGATAAAGTTGTCAACATTTTCCAAAAAATGCTTTGGGTTGTGATCATGGAGAAGATTCATGTTGATTCGATGCTTGCGTATCGTCATAAAGGCATCTTGTATGCTATTTCTGAAAACCAGATGAGAAAAAAAAAAATTAGGGAAGCTCTCCTTATATTAAAATCTAATTTAGACTTCTTCTGTCATTTCTTTCCTACAATATGAGGAATGTATTGAGAAAAAACCCAAACAAAAGGACCCAAAACAAATCCAAGCACTAAAAATTCACATCAAACAAAAAATAAAAAAAGGCTTTTTCTGCACTTAACTATCACACTTTCAATTAAAAAAAACCTCAATAAACTTGCTGCATTTATAATACTGAAGACACAATTCTCAGCAGTGCCCCTTTAAACAAAATTTTTAAAAAAAATGAGGACAGGTAAAATTGAAAGAGCATCAAAAGATTAAAAATGTTAGTGAATTAAGTTTATCTTACCTTCTCTTAAAAGTTAAAAATCTCACTCTTAAATAAACAGAGAAAAAAGCTTTAAAATGTTGCCGTCAGAAACTTGTAGGTACACAATTTCAGATAAATAATGCTAATGACAGAATTTAAAAAAAAATTAAATGTCTTTTTAGTGTGTAAAAGAGCACTTAGCAAATTAATTCAACAAGTTTCCTGTGAAACAAATTATTCACGCACCCCCCCTCCCCATTTTTTTCTTCCACAAAATGCTTAGTGTTTACTTAAAACCTTTGAAATACTTCTTGTTTTTTGTATCAAATGATTACACTTTATACATTTTCAAACTTCAAGTGTGGTTTACAGTATAAACACTCCCAGTTCCCACCTGTCCATGAGCTTCTTGAGAGAACTGATGAGCAGAGCCCTGGGATGGATGGTTTCCAGGTTACCCCGCGGCATCTGCAGCACGACTTTAGTTCCGTCCCCGACAACTGTCACTATACGTGACCCTCTCTCCACTCGCCGGCAGCTCTCATCAAACGGATGGGTTTTCTCGGCAGACAGTTTGGGTAAATCTGGAAATATACAGGACATTTCCCAGTCTTAAAGTTAAAGAGAAATATTTCATTTGATACTATTTTAAAAACTTTTGCAACACACAAAATGAATAAAATGCATTAAACAAGGTGAATACAAAGTGGGAGTTATGGTTAAGAAATATCAAAGATTCCAAATACAATCTAACGGTGAAAAAGATGAGACAAAAAACAACAACTAACCCATGCAATTGCAAAAAAGCCTACAGTCATATTCATAGTTTTTTAGACTACATATCTTCTAATGAAACTTTGAATGAAATGAACCAATTCGAGAAAGAAATTTAAGATATTTAAGTCAACATCTAGTTGTATAGTTACTTGACCATTCTGCCGAATCACAAGTCACTGAGCTTACCAGTAGGTTTTAAGGACGTCGGCAAACAGCGCAGCGTATGACTCAGAGTTGTCAAAAGCAGAAAATCATTGTGGATTCCAAAAGACGTACAGTTTGACGCAACCTGAGGAATTTCAAGTGAATATTTAATCAAAGAAAAGAAAAGATAAGCTGTTGGTAAAAAAAACAACCCTTGATTTAACCTGAGAGAGAGCAGGTGATTTTTTTTTTAATATTTCTATTGATGTTTTTTTTAGTAATTGTCAAGATTACTAACTTGGCTCCTATATTCAACCTAAACTTTTAGTGAACGAAGTTTACTCTACCTTCTCCTAGAAGCTCAAAATCTCACACTTGATGTTAATAAACAAAAAAAAAAGCTTTAAAATATTCCCTGCAGAAACTTGTAGGTACACAATTTCTCATAAATAATACTAATTACAAAAATTCAAAAAAAAAAAATAAAAATAAATTTCTTATTGGTGTGCAAAAGAGCATACAGCAAATCAACTACATTATTCTTGGGGGGTAAGATTTGATTCGGTTCAGACTGCCTAAGTCAGGATAACATCTTGGCTTGGAAAGCTACATGTGTAGCCATACAGTCCTACTCCTCCTAGTCAATTTATTTACTTGTTCAACCAAGGTATTCTCACCTCAATATTGTTGATAAAGAAACGGAACCTTTCTGTCAGGCCCACAACAACCTCCTCACTCCCAACATTAGTCAGTGAGATCTGCGTGCATGGGCTTGGGAACGAAACAGCCTTTCCTTGGGAGTTTATCCACGGGGACAGATTTTTAGATCCTACATTTAAAAAAGCGGATATAAGAATCAAACATTTTGGTAATATACAGAGTTCAAGACTTAACCTATACTGTTAGCAAAGTACCTTTTAAATATTATGCGGATATACAGCACTCCATCCACACAAAGTATCTTAGCCAATATTATTATATAGCGCATTGGGGCAGTCAATGAACATTATAAAGAATATTATAACAAACGTTTCAAAGTCTATAAATAGATTGGTATCTTGAAAATAAACAAAATATACTTCTGATTAACCTTTTCCTAAAAACTCATTAAAAATCAACAATTTTGATGAAAATGAAGAGAAAGAGAACAAATTAAGAGAAGGGGGAGGTGCATTAAGATGTAAGCTTTAATTGGACCCAATAACCAACCAGGCACATATTTCCAGATAGTTCCATCATCCAACTCCAAGGCAACATTTCTTGTCTCCTGATTGAATGCCATGCTCATGATGACTGAGCTTGCTTCCAGTGACTCCCTGCACAAGTAGAGATAACAAGAACATTTCCAAACTCTTGCAGCGCAAAAACGAAAGTATTGCATTTGAACATTTTCAGCTGAAATCGTTTTTTAATAATTATTTGACTATTTTAAACATATAATTTGAGTTTTGGCTTGGGTTAATGAATAATTTGTTTCATTGAAGATATAAAAAATTGAATTACACATCATATAAGTCCTGAAACTTATTCTTAATCATTTCTTACAACTTTAAAGGAATATACTATTTTCTGGCACCCATTAGCTTTATTCAAAATTGCGTCTGAATAGAAACTGGATTTTAATTTGGAACCCTTACCGCATATTAAGACATTTTAAATATAGGATATTGAAAATCATACAGGTCTAGGCTTAGACAGCAAATATAACTTCAAATGTACAGGTGTAGCAATACATTTTGATTCAAAGCAGAAGAGAGAAAACAACAAGTAGTACAAAGGACATGCATCGATACTTACATAATTTAGGAACATTCAGGAAGATCCATAGTTTCAATGAAAATAATAAACACTTACTCAAACACGACTGCATTCTCCTCTGGTTTCATGCAGCCCAGTAGCAACCTGGAGTTGGAGGGGGAATTCCCTTGTGCTACCATGATGATCTTCTCTGCTGATATCCACAACATATGGCACAAATCTGACGCTGAAGTTCCAACACCAACCAGTTTAATGCTGGAAAAAATTGTTTTTAAGTGTTGATATTATAAGGAAATAAAAAAAGCAAACATAAAAGTATAGAGCTGTTACAGCAGTAACATAGTGAAATCCTTAGAAACGCAATATAGATTTGAAAAAAATTTAAAGAAATAATAAAATAAATGACTGAGAGGAAAAATAGAAGAGTGCGTGTGAATAACATATATTAAAGAAAGTACTCAAAATTTTAACAGAACTTTCTCTAAATCCAAATTATGATGAGGTATTTTACTTTAAAAAAATTCTTGTACTTTTCAGTGAGAGAAAATTTGACGCGTAGGTTTTCTGAGTACCCAAAATTAAGCTTTAAGAAAAATTTGAAAGTTTAAAAGATTCAAGTATAACTCTAGAACCTGAAGATTGAGAAACTCTTACTCAAATATGCCTTTCAAAACAGGTTTTTTCCAGATACATTTGAAATCATCACCAGGCTTAGAAATGGTCTCTGAAGACTTTTCGTCTGAAAAAGAAAGAGCAAAATATGCAATCATTAAAAAAAAAATTTTGTTTGTAGATGAATTAGTTATTAAATAACAGAACTGTTTGAAGATCAATGCTGCATAACTCATTGAAATACCTTATTTTATGGTGGTTGAAAATGGACAGTATTATGTTTCCAATTAAAACAAAAAAATCAACAACAAAAATGTGAACCACCTAGGGTGAATCGGACACAAGTCGAACATTGAAAATTTTGAGTCATTCAAAGTGTGTTGAGAGGCATAAAATGCACGTCAAGAGTTGGAAAAAAATATAACTTTATCATGTTTAGAGTCAGAGATATATATTTTTTTAAAATTCGAAGTGAAAAGGGTCAACGTAGAGTAGTTTTTCTATGTTTAGAGGGCTCTAAACCAGTGATGTGAGGCTGACTCCCCCTGGTTGCCTCAAAATAGACTTGAATGCTGTATGATAGTCAAGTTCAATTTAGAATATCTTTCCATAGATAAAAGAAACAAGTTGCAAATTGAATAAACAAACAAACATCATCATCAGGTATACAAAGTATTCATCTAAGAAACCACATCTCTACGGCCTCAAGTTTCTTCTGTGCTTGTTTGAATACCATCCAAGCCTCGCATCACTACATTAAAATGAGGTCTATGTAGCATTGTACTTTGTAGGACCTTTTTTTTGTTTCCATGGATAGAAGCTTGTTTGTAAAAACATGTTTCATCTTTCCAAAATCCATCTTTGCCTGGGCTATTCAAGACAATATTAATGTGTTGTTTCGGCCACCCCTCGTGGTGTGAGTTCCAAGGTATCTGAAAGTTTCGCACTGCTTCAGTTTAGGGTACCGCTGACGCACATTTTGCTTTGTGGTGTCTTGTTTTTATGACTCTTAACCATGGCTTCGGTTTTGTTATGGTTTAACTCGACATCTTTCTTTTGACAAACAAAACTATTCACCAAAAGTAAAAAATGAAGTTCAATATACCGTTAGATGTAAACAGAGCAAATTTTCCTGAGCTTAAATAAGCCAGCACATCGTTAGAGCCAGGGCAAGGACCAAAAGCAACTCCATTGACTGGAGAGGGACACACAAGAGTAGCAGCGGCCATGGGTGGTGGGACAAGCATCTCTCGCATCGGGGTCACGAGAATGTTGGCTGAAATGGTGATATAAGGCGCATCAATTTATCAACATGCCAGCAAAAAAAATGTGTAAAAACATATACTATTTTAAGGGAAAATACTTTATAACCATGTCATTGTAAATAGACTCAATGGTCTAGACCAAATAATTCAGTACCATGAAAGAAAGGTACATTTCTACAGATTTAATCTCCAAGAAAACAAAAAACAAATATAGACCTGGAACAATTCTTGACCCATCATCATTATAATAAAGCTCCAAGCTTTGCAGCAATCATATCTTTTCCATTTAAAACTTATAATAATAATAATAATAATAATAATAATAATAATAATAATAATAATAATAATAATAATAATAATAATAATAATAATAAAGGGCATTTATATAGCAGCTTTCCCATTGTCTTGCTCAAAGCATTTGTGTTTTTTATCAAGCAATCAATAAAATACCTTTTGCTAAAATTATAGTGTAAATACGAAGTACACAGACTCATAATAAAGGTCTAGTTGAAAGCTTGTACAAAAAAGCGGTATAATACATAAACATTAAGAATCATTCTAAATAACTAGCAAAAAAAGTATTATAAAATTAATACAATCATATAAATATTTGAATCATGAGGAGTTGTAGAAAACAGATGGTAAATATACAAAAAAACAAAAAAAACACCAGAATACATTTCTCAGAGTTATGTTAAAATACATTTATAATTAAATAATTGGTAGAATACAGAAAATAGCATGTGTAAATATTCAGATTAAAAGACATAGGACTTGTAAATAAATGGTACTCTGAAAGTGTTACACAGAATATCTTAAAATTATATTAACCGTTTTTATGAACTGATAGCTTTCTTTTCTTAAAATGACATGCAGTCAATGAATAATGTAAAAAAGAAAGTTTTAACTCTACTTTTAAAAGTTTGCAAACTGTCAGAGGCTAACACGGACTGTGGTAGACTATTCCAAATGTCAGACCTTCAAAATTAAAAGATCGCTCACCATAATTTTAAAGTGGACTTTGGGTTTGCATAAAAGTGATTTGTTTTTTTCTCGCAGCTGTCTTTCAGGCTAATAGATAATTATGTGAAAGTCTTTCAAGTAAGATGGTAAAAATGCGTCTTTTAGACTTTGATATGTAAGCAATGCTATCTTATAATCTACTTTAAGTTTTATTGGAAGCCAATGAAGTTCTTTTAAGATGGTGACTTTGATATTTGTATGTCCGCTTTATAAGTCTAGTCCTGCAATTTTGAATATTCTGAAATTTGCTTTCTTTTTTTGAATGTCATGCCCTTTGAAAATAGCATTGCAATAATCAATTTTGGAAATGACAAAAGACAGGATAAGTTTTTTAGAGGCGTTTTCATCAATAAGTGATCTTAGGTGGCTAATTTTCTTAAGTTCCAGAAAATACACATTTCTTATAGGCCTATAAGAAACAGCTTCATCCAAAGCTAAATTTTCATCAAATATACAACCTAAGGGTAAATACTGAAACAAAACAAATCTTTTACCTCCACTTCTATTCTCTTCAGATATCTTTTTTGTTGCATGACATTTTTGCTTTACTTCTTTTCAGACAAAAGCCAAAAGAATAAATACATTTTTTTTCTAAACTTGTTAGCTGTTTATCTTGCCTGGCTTCAATTATACATACAGATGAGGTTCTAGCATCATTTAAAGAACTTAAGCCTCCCCCTCTCCCCCTCAAACAAATAAAAAAACCAAAAACAACTGAAAAGAAAAACCAAAACACGCAAAAAAGCAACAATACTAAAACCCCATCAAATACTCATAAGAAGCAGAAAAAGCAGCTTGTGAAGACGAGTGTTGAGGTCATACAAAACCTGAACTACAATATACTTCATAAACAGCAGCCCTACACTTTCACTACTCTGCTGTCCCTTGATGCTGCGACTGACGCCACTCACCTCCATCAATGACAGTGACCAGGGCCAAGTCGCTAGCGGCCGCGGCCAGCGTGTGGTCAGTGTCCCAGGCCCAGGTGTAGGTCACCAAGTGACCAGCCTGGGCCATCACGTGCATCCTGAGGGCGTGCTCTGGGTCCCAGCGCGCCGTCGCCACGCCGGACTCAAACCTCAGGCTTTGCTTCAGGTACCAGTGGTAGTTGTTCACCGTCCACAACTGGACTGAGGGGAGTGTCAAGCAGTAAAGAGATGAGAGGCATTAGTTTATCTGGGCATCAACGTTGTTGGCTTCAGTCATAAGTGTCGATTCTGACAGGTAATCGGTAACAGATAAAGATAACTCACTAGCTAGGCAAGCTGAATGGTGAAAATTTGATAAAAAGTCTACGGTTAAGGATATGGTTTAAAAAAAGCCATTATCTCTTTTACGTATAACTTTGATTCTTGTTAATTCGGGTTTCTGAATTTTAACACATGTAAAATTTAATATTACAAGAACAGTGCAAACGCACAATATTGAAAAGTTAAATCATGCCAAAACAGTGGCTCAATGCACCCTTAAAATACTTGTCGCCTTCGCTGACCTGTTATTTATATTAGTTCACAAAGTTTGCCTTCCTTATTGTTAAGCCTGAGTATGGTTGATTATGATTTCTATAATTTACAACAGTAATCAAAAAACTCTATTAAAAACAAAACAGAACAACAATTTAAAATTATCCCTCTAACCTTTCTCTGCCAAAAAACATGTTTCAGATCAGTTTTCAGATTTTTTTTTTCTCTCCTGTGTGGCGTTTTTAAAGTGGGCATTGTTATTAAAATTAAATAAGCCTGAGAAATGCAGACTTCATATATATTCACAAATATAACTAGAAAAGCCCAGTTATTAGGTAACAAGTTGGATGGCGAGGTAAATCAATAGAACAGCACATGATTTTTAATCAAGAGGTCATGAAGCCGTTTACAATATAGCCTATATAGTGCTGATGTTGGACGTTAAACCAACTAACTAGTCATGGGTTTGAATCCTAAGCAGGCCGCCATTGTTTACCATTATAACCTGACTGGCTGACACAACCCTGGTATCTCAGCTCTGTCTAAAATCTTGGGACTGTACAAGATCTCCCTTAGCAACCTAAACTAAAAGACTTTTGCTCTCTAAAACCAAAAAAGAAAAAAATAAGTTTACTTTTAAGTTGTATACTAAAAAAACCAAAACAAATAAAAAATAAAAACAAATACTCACTGTATGAAACATCCAGTTTTGAGGTTCCATTGTATTCATCTAAGTGTAGAGCAAGGATAGTTGAATCTTGATTCCACATAATCTTTTTGACCTGAAGATAAAATAAAAGGCATTACTTCTTTCTCCACAGGTACACCAGACACTTCACAAAAATAACAATAAAAAAGCACAAAAAAGGTTCTAGTGATAATAAAAGCTGAATACTAATTTTTATCCACTACTGAGATCTTAACTATCAAATAAATAAAAATAAAAAATAATTATCATGTTTTCTATATCTCAGTAATATTATTTAGCAAACCAACTTACAAACATGTCATTCTGGGAAACAGCAGGGATTAGGAATTGCCCATGTCGCAAACCATTCTTTTCGAAAAACACAACTTCTTGAGAGCCAGCATGTTGCAATGTTTGTACTGATGCAATCAAAGAACCAGAAGGTCTGTAGAAGTACAAAACACAGAGTCATAATAAAACAAACAACAGCATTTCATGGAACAAAGCTACTTAAAACTGTTGTCTTACCTGAGTATTGATCTGTCGAAGACTTACTGGCATCTCTAATGTTTGGATTTAATTCATATCCTTGCAGTTTTCTTATTTTTTTTTTTACATAGATTAATGTCTTTGATTAAGAGCTGACAATTGTAGTTATTTTTGCAAGAAGATAATTAGTTTCTTTTGTTCTCTATTGAGTGCTTTAAATTGAAATAATTATTGCTGATTATTTCTTACTAAGATGGCCAACAATTAGTCATGGTACTAAATAGATTGATAATGAATTAGTAAAAAAAAAAAATGTACCCCTGTAAATGATTTTGGGATAAAATTGTTGATGAAAAGTATATACAACGTTAAAATTGAAATTGCGCAGAGAAAATGATTCCAAATGTTGGTCTATGTAAAATGGTGGGCCTAAAACAGTTTCTCTCGCTTTTGTGAGCATGACCAGCTCCTTAAAGGGAATATCTTGGAGATAGCATAAATTAAATTCATAAAGCAATTTATTGCAAACTGGTACTGCTGGAGTGATACTCAAAAAATCTCAAAGGAAACAATTATAAACAACTGTTTATTTATCTACGACTACACCAGCTCACTTCCAACAGAGCGAGTGCTGCAGTCCATCCACAGCTTCTGATCTGGCCTGGAACACACACTCCCTTGACCACGTGTAGATGAAACGACCACCTGGGGAAAAAAGAAATCCACACTTTTAGAAGTAGACAATAAAAAAAATTTAATTCAATGCATATACTACCAAAAATGTTTTTCACAAACTTATTCGAGCTACATGGTATATTTCCCCAAAGTCTAATTCAGCATATGCTGGAGATGTATTTCTGTTTTGCATATCTTGCTTCTTTTGTAGATTTTCTTTTTGTCTGCTGAAGGCTTAAGACCATAAGCTTACATGTCTTATATTGTTTTGTAATTTTTAGAGCTGACATATGTCTAACTGTCAGTGCTTTTTCATAAACTTAATACTATTAGTATTAAAACTACATGAGGCAATGCTTTGCTTGGCTAGATGTGATATTAATGATGTAAAAAACATCTTACCAGTATCCGGTTCAATGACAGACACTGCGAAAAACTGTCCATCGCCACGCCAAGAGATTTGCGGGAGTCGATCATCTTTCTCATTAGCAGCACGAATTTCCTTAACAGAGACAGCATTGAAAAGAGAAATTATCTAATCTGTCTTGCAGATGGTGTGCCCATGTGATGATAAAGTATTAAGCATTTTATTTGCCTCTTTCAAAAAATTGCTCTGACTTTTAAAAAATCTTGTATCTTTAAAGAAGGATAGTTGTTTTAACATAATTTCCAATACAAATGACTCAATAAATAATATAAAACATAAAGCAAACAATTACAAGAAATTTTCAAAATACAGGGTCTGATGACTCAAGTTTTGGCTAATCTTTGATTGACTTATGTTACATTTAATTACTTATGCTAGGATATTTTACTTATTTCTTTTCTATCTTTTAATTGAGGGTACCAACAAAATTTGTAGAATACAACTACAAAATTTTTTTTTTATAATTTAGTAAAGGTAATCACCAGATAGTTTTTAAAAATCTACTAGTAATCAATACCCAGAATAAATTTGTCAGAGAAACAACCTTATGTAGTGCCAAATTCTACCTAAATAGAAATAGCTTATTTCAGAATAATTTATTCTCCCATAACAATAATTTATGTTCTCAAACTTTTGCACCCCTTTAGTTTTTCTTCCTTGAAAGCAGGACTGCGCAGATAAATAATTTTCCAGTGAAGACAGCTTAAATATGTGGGGTTTATGAAGTGTTGCACAGTAAAGGCGAACAGTCACGTGAATCCTTGTCAATGAGTACTGTATGCCTAGGTGCAATACGATGCTTAAAAGTTTACTTAATCCATCTACTGTGCATGGTGTACAAACAATCTGTGCTGTGACAGATGATAAAAAAAGGTGAAAATCAATCCTCAATATCCCTGATTATTTTATCCTCCCGGTAGTTGTAAAAATATTATTATAAACATGCTATACAGGGGTTTTCTATCATTTGATTTAGACTTTTAGCCACTCATCTAAGGAAACTGGTTGTTAAAAATCTGCTATTTTTCGATAATGGTCTATGGTTTGAAAAAGAAAGCTGTATCGCTCACCACCAGCTCCACCTTGGCTGCCTGTTTGCCAGCACTCCCATGGAACTGAGTCTCTTTCTTTCCCCAGCCCACAGCAACATTACTGTCTGGGAAAAACAATGGTGGTCATGCATCAAGATTAATCTAAAAGTAAAAGTAAGACCTTGTGGCTACAACATTTATACAAAGGTTTCTCAAAGTATTTATTTAGATTTGAAAGACTTTCCGGTTAAGCCATAAAATGAACAGAAAAAACAAGATGAGAGATTTCAAGTAAAATACATGTGGATAAAAAACTAACAAAATTATTATTTTCAGAAAAACAATCGATACCAAGCATATCATCTTTATTTGGTTCTTTGGAATGTAGCATAACTTAACTGTAAGTTTCACTTCACAATGGTAAGTAAACAGTCAAAATGAAACAATCCTTAATGGAGCTCTGACTAATTCTCTTTAATTACCCCTGTGACAAACAAGTACTTTGCTAACAGCTCTAAAAAATGAACAGCGGTGTTATTACCTTCCCCTTCGACATTGGGAACTATTGTCGTCTCCGTGATGACATCAAACTCATTGGTCATCATCAAAAGTTTACCATCACCTGCATTTAAAAAAAACAATAAGAAGAGACTAAATGATCTCCTCTTTTTATGGCTAAATAGCATTTTATCATCCTGCAAAGCTCTATTTCTCTACCACCCAGTTCTGCCTTTTGGTGGTTATTAAATCAAATTTAATGCATCCTTTATTTTTCACATCCACAATCAAAGCCACTCACTGGCAATTTCTATATGAGACAATGTCCCATGAGAGGCCAAAAATAAATTTGACATCATGTGTGAGCTTAAATAGCAAAAACTACAGGTATCTTTAAAGTAAAAGTTGAGAGGTTTAACAAAGTTGAACTAACTTAAAAGCCCAATAGGAGATGGATGAAATATTTTTGACAGCATAAAAAAAAAGAACAATTAATGTGTTCCCACTGGCAAAAAAAAAGTTCACAACCCACAATTCAAGAAAAAAAATCACATGAAAGTGATGGCTTCTAGACTACTTCAATATTGTCCCCAAAGTTTGCTGTTTTGTAGCTTCTAGACGTATGCAATATTGTAACACAGTTTGTTTTATGTGGCTTCACGTCCAACTCCAGCACTATATAGGCTAATATTGTTCACAGAGTGTCCACTTTGGAAATAAATTCTTCCATTACAAACATCCAGTGCGTGCAGAGTGAGGCTACCTGTAGTAATGATGAGAAGCTCATAGTCTGGGCTCCAAGACATGGCCGTCACTCCCTGCGCTACTTCCCCACAGACTTCAAGCTAAAATATACATAAACAGAGCATTGTTTTAGTCAATATTGTGCAACTCGATTTATACATTTGAAAAAAAAAAGTTAAAATAAAAAAACAACGACAAAAAACAAAAAGAATGAAAAGAAATTGTAAACCAAATATAAAAATGATATTCATATGCAGATATAGTCTTAGCTACAGAAGATGAAAAATCTACTTATTATTTACTGTTATACATGTAAAATAAGAGCCCAGTGGTAGTATAGCCAGTGATCAAAATATCAGACAAATGAAGCTTTGAGTATTACTTTGCAGATGTATTGTTACAAAACATAGCTTAATCTTATGTATGGTTTTGCAAAGTAGTTTAATTACAGTGGAATCCAGAAAAGATAAACTCAGCCTTAGGGACGACGGTCTTATAGTTTGTTTTTTTTTAATTTCACATTTATATTAAATAGTGACTATAAAGGAAAAAAGGGAATTGGTGCTTGGAAATCTAATTATCTTAACCCATTAAGCGCGGGAGGCCAGTTGACTGCCTCACTGTGAAAGCACAACTGGTTCCGCCTGCCGCTCCTTCACTGACTTAGCACCTCCCAACTGGGCACTGCGGGGTGCCGAGTAACTGCCACTGGTAGTGGGCCTTCATTCAGCCTTTATTTCTCCTTTTCCTATCACGCAAGAAACTCGTGAATGGGTGTACATGCTCTTTAAATGTCAACCAAGGAAATCAATGAGTAGTTTGGAGGATTCTCAGCCTCTCAGTCACATCATGATGGTTATATCACTGATGGTAGCCTAGATCTCTAAGAACGGAAAGGGCTGAGGAAGGAGCAACATATCCCTGTAGAGATCTTTGGTAATCTGGAGGTGTTTAATTCCCGTGTATAAAGATGGTTGGCCCACTGATGTAGGGAAAGATTTAGATGAAAGCCATGCTTTACATTGAAGTGTCAAACGCCGCCCCACGAGACACAAAGACAGACAGACAGACACACACACTGATGTGAAACAGGCGCTGACCACATTGCATCTTGAACTCAAGTCTGTTCTGTTCGTGAGACTGTGGGCTTGTTATTGCAATTTGCTCACTTTAACACTGTACTGAATTTATTTGGATAGTAGGTCGACACGTGCTGTAACTGCCTGTGCTTTGTTTGATAATCTATCATTACATAGCCTGCATTCTCAAGCAGACATTGCGATACTCGGCAGGTGGCCAAAAATCTGGTCTGATATTATTCTAGAAATTCGTGGGATGTAGATCTTATTGAGGAGCAGGAGGTCCAAGGTTAAAATCTTTGGAGTCGCTGCTCTTTTTCCACCCACCCCCGTTCACCTTGTTGACAGGAGTTCAAGATGCAATGTGGCCAGCGCCTGTTTTTCCACCCACCCCCGTTTTCCGCCCATCTCAGTAGGAAACCTATGGGACATGCCATTAATTTGAAGATTGCATTTTCAGCAATATAAGGCCATATATCTCTAGCATTAGTGCCCTGGATTGACGAGTAGGAGGCCAAAGGTTTGATCCTTAGCTGATATTTCCATTTCTGTTTTGCAGAACTTTCAATTGGGGCTACAGAGGTTCTAAAAGCATAACCATTTCAGTCAAGAGACACGGGAGGAATATTGTTCAATGTAAAAAAGTATTCGAACTGAAGCATATTACACCAATAAGTTTAATATTAAGTTTAATTGTGATCACCTTCAGGAAAGAGAGTAATAACTGGCTTCTCCTTTATTCCACCACACGATAAGTAATGAAAAGTTATTTAAAAGCAGAAACGAACAAGATAGTGAAATCAACCAACTTCTCAGCGCAATAGAAATATATAGTTTTATGAACATATAACTAGAAATAATGAAAATAACATCGATGATAAAAGCGCAATTCTCAGAGCATGAGTTAACCAAGTGAACAACCACACCCAGTCACCCGTGCCAGACTCAGACTGGCCATAGGGCGGTCTTCAAAGCGCTGCATGGGTTAACATCTATAGAGGATTTAATTGCACTAAAGACAGATTCTCACTTACTTCACTTGACATTTCATGTTCCCACAAACAGATTCTCCCGTCTCTGGTAACGAGGCAGACAGCGTGTTGATCAAACAAGTAATCAAGACCCACGGGTTCGCTTTCTGTGCCAGACTCCTCAGGGACTGATGAAACTCGACCTACCACCTGCAAATTAACAAAACGAGATTTTGGGTTTTGAAATTATCTTGAGGAAGAAGCTGTTAGTGTTAGGAATACAGGATATTTTAGAAAATGATTTTAAACAAACAATATGATTTCTATCTCTAACCCTTGTGCTAAATTCAAGACCATTGTATTAATTACTAATTTAATTTCACAGAGGCTAAAAGGTGATTAAAGAAAACCAGCTTGTAATACATATGACTATAGTATGATAAATAAGGTTACAAAAAACTATATATTTCACATTGTGTAGGTAAGCTTTTAATCTTAACTTATATTTTCAAGTAAATTAGGGTGGATGGTACTATTAAGGTTACGATCAGTTTTGTCCACAAACTTTCGCTGTGTTTGAGAGCCTTTGTATTAAATATGCTGCCACCCATAGTGTACTTTAATTTGGCATGGAATAGTCCATTAACTTGCATATACAGCTTGTTTAGCTCTATTTATTATTATCTCGTGGGGTCAGTGGGAGGAGGCCTGTTTTACCGCTCTCATCTCCTCAAAAAAATCCATTGAAAGATCACTACATTGATAAAGTGGTCACATCCAAATAAACCAAAAAAATTGTTGATATACCTTTGCATGCTTTAAGTTTTAGTCTAACTTTTTAAAAAGTTCAATTTTGTGACAATTTAAATAAAAAAAAACAACATATATTTCATTTGGGGCGAAATTGCACCGATGAAAAGCAGAGGGTGGGGAACTTTGACCATGCTGTTTGGTCTATTTCAACCACCGCATGATGAAATTGTGTCCAGATATTATAATTTGTTTTTTAAAGCCTATTGTTATGTGCAAGACAGTAGTTGAGCGTCTTATAATAAGAATATGTCCAAACCTTATAAATGTTATTTTCCTACATGTTATTGTTAAAGGTGTAAATGAAACCAAAGTTAAATAATCGATAGTAGCTTAATAAAAAATGATCAAAGTGATCGGCGGGAAAAGTGAATTCACTATAAGTAAAAAATATAGTTCACACCAATAGCACTCATACAATTTGCTTTTGTGATGTTTCCTTTCAATTTTGATGTGTTCCTTTTTTTGTGTGCATTATAATTCTATTTGGGCGAAATTGTACCACCCTGGTCGACATAGTACCAAGCGAGTAGGCGAACATATTTTACTCTCTATAAAATCTTATTCAATATTTTAATAATTGAAACCATTCAAAGTCTCGGGAAACAATAAGAGAATCAATGGAAACATGACATGAAACTAACATTGAGAGGTACAAATATTGGGGGGTGTTGTTCAAGTACCACCTGACCCTACCAACCTCTCCAGCTTTACTTTCTATTGCCACAACTTCTGTTGAATTAGCTAAAAACGCAATGCCAGTGTCAACTGTTACTGCGATGCATTCAACGTCAGAGATGTTGAAGCCTCCTCCGACAGCAGCTCTGTTCAAAAGCTGCAGATTCCTCATTTTTCGGGATGTGAAACTGAAACTAGGGATTTAGAGAAAAAAAATCACACTACATAAATCCACTTATAATAAAGCCATTAGATCAGGGGTTATAGAGATGCATTTCTTAATTCAATGGTGCAAGAAAATCCATTAAGTAAGAATTAAAAGCTGAAATCTAGGCTTTGCAGAGAGGAGAAAGTTCGCAATTTTTGTTTGACATACTAAAATCAATTGTAAGAAAATTTAAAAT
Organism: Elysia chlorotica; assembly: GCA_003991915.1. NCBI lineage: Eukaryota > Metazoa > Mollusca > Gastropoda > Plakobranchidae > Elysia > Elysia chlorotica. Next base: position 389,682 of record RQTK01000143.1, read on the forward strand.
TGAAAGTTAGACAGATACAAAGTTAAAAGACTACCTGGTCATGGTCATAAATAACCTAACATTTTAGAATTTTAAATCAATATCTAGAACATTCAAAGGTAAATATTACTTAGGCTATAGTTTAACAATATTTCATAATTTCGTAATCTTCTGTGGTGAAAGTGTCTCATGAGTATGTTGTGAGTTATGTTAGGGTTGCCTAGATGCCTGAGCCTATAGAAGTGTGATGTTAGTGAGTTGTGCTAGGCTGCAAACACATGTATCTAAAAATCTAGATTCTAGTGCATAAACCAAAAACCAATTTAAATAGATCCAGTGGGAATATAAAATATTGTGTATATTCTATAGGGATATTTTACACTTTATATAGAACGTAAAGATATAGGCACTGTCATCTAAACTAGATCTATATTACTATGACAACTATCTAGATCTAGGCCTATAGGCTAATATTGGGAATCAAAGGTGTCACTAGTGTGTGATAATATCTGGATAATTTGCCTCAGGAGATTTCCTTACCTTTCGTCCCAGAGTATTTAATATTCACGTTCAGATACTATGAAACGAATTACCCTTGACCTAGTCTAAACTCTCATAATTCTTTCCCAGTTTTCACCCATTAAATTAATCATGTGTACATAAATCAAGCAACTCTCTCGCAATCGCAAATTGCAATATTATTGGCATCTGCTTCTACTTTCGATTTCGGAAACTAAAAAGCATTGGGCATTGGCCTACTAAAGTTGTATTCAGATTGGGGAAATAATTATGGTTGCGGTTATCCGGTTTATACAGACTACAACCCAGCAGACCCACGTCTACGAGACAGTTACACATTTTGAGCAACGTACAACTTTACGACTAGCACTTTAACTGTCTCTTTTTTGTAGAAGTATTTCGGTACTGGATAAAATATTAACCATCCATTCCATAAAATTACAGATTATTCTAAGTTCTAGTTTTTAAAATGTACAAACATGTCAGCCTACACATAGATGACGATGATACATTCTGTTGGTGAGAATTCATAATCATAAAGGAGTGGTCCCCATTCCCTTCCCCCACTAAATGGCGCCAGAGACCCCTACAACCTAAATTCGGCACTGCCAATGTCTATCACTATCTATTCTTTCTAACATGGACGAGGAAAAACTGTTTTAAGTTTCTCAATCACGGTGTATTATGGTTTGTTTGTTGCGAATAGATTAGGGCGGGGAGAGCGGTCTAAAGAGGATATTAATGTGGGAAGTATTTTCCGAATCTCAGAGAAGTGGTGTGTTAACAAAACGAAGGGCGAATAAGATCAAATGGAAACGTGTTCATGGTGTATGTTGTTGTTCTTGTCAGTTAAAACTGGTTGTGTTAATATGAATTGAGTTAAATCTTGATTCAATATATAAATAAATACGGTACAGGTTGAAAAAATATCTACCTCTGTATCTGCCTGTCTGTGTGCCTGTCTGTGTATCTGCCTGTGTGTCTGTATGTCTCTCTCTTCTTTCTTTCTGTTACTTACTCAATAAATAATAACTCAATAGTGATACAATTGATATATACAAGATATTGAAGTGTAACGCCCATAACATACTTTTTTATACATCATTTTGTAGGAAATAAAATGATGGCCATGATATCACCCCTTTAAATAAAAAAGAAATCCATTAAAGTCTTAAAGATTGAATTAGGCAATGTGTTTTTTTTATAATCCAATATGGAATATCATATTATATGTGTCTCAGTATAATGTGATCGGCTGGGACATGAATCCAGGCCTCACTGCACTGCACTGTCTCGTGTTTGACAGCACATGCAATTGCCAGGCGTTTATCTTGGGGCCCGCCCTCAATACAGCCTCTATGGTGCCGACGTTGGGCGTTTATCCACAGAAAACATAACAAAACAAACAGGTTTTTGAATTTAAATCACGTAAAATTCAAATTTTATTAAAAGGGAAAGATTATTGAAACATAAGGAGTAGCCTAAGAGATTCCCTTTATGTAAGTGAGTAGCTTAATATGTTTGAGCGATTCTGGAAATAAAATGTTTGTCCAAATGTATTTAGATGTACGAAACTTAAGAGGGAAAAATACACCGACAGTTCTGGAAAAAAAAAAGAAAATAAGAGAAAATAAAGGGGGGAAATAATTGTAAGAATCGTTCGGTTACTATTCGGTTCAGAAGATTGAGTCCCGCCCTATTTCCCCTCACATGTTTTTGTTTACAACACAACCGGAAGTGCTTCAAAATTGTGAGGATTTTAATAGTATGGATATATTATATCGATATTACGTATCGAAACTATCACTTAAAACACTGCTGTAGTTTTTTTCCTCTTTTTTTTTGTAGGTTTACAACTCACATAATATAAAAAAAATATAAAAAAAATATAAAAAAGAAGCAGACATAAGACACCACATTATACATATTTTATGATAGAAGAAAATGAGAACAATGGTGTTAATCCTCGGAAGCCCAAAAAAAAAAAAAAGTGAAACACCATAGGTGTTTTTGGTGCACATTCCTCTCATGAGAGAAAAGAATTAGACCCAGAAACAGTTGGAGTTCATGATAGTACTCTAGTAAACCAGGTTACCAAATTTTACTGCAGCCCATTAAGAAATTAACAATGCTGATGAGGTTGATAAAGCAGAGGATAGAGAACAAAATTAAAAAAAAGACGACTTTGGATGGAAAATAGGTATCTTTTACATTTTGGGACGATTTTTTATTAACTTTCCAGATATATGATTTTTTATTCTCCATCATTGCCTTGTGGAAAAGCAGGAGCCTAGATTGTCAGATGTATCATCATCATCATCATCATCATCATCATCATCATCATCATCATCATCATCATCATCATCATCATCATCATCATCATCATCATCATCATCATCATCATCATCATCATCACCATCGTCATAAAAAAAACGACAACAACAACAAAAACAATAAAAACAACAACAAAAAACTACAAAACAAACAACAACAAAAGCAACAACAAACAAACTAACAACAACCCCCCTCCCTAAATAGACACAAAACCGAAAGCAAAACAAAAACACAAAAAAACAAAAAAAAAACAAAAACAAACAAAAAAAAAAGAACTGAAAAAGAGCACCATTGAAAGAAGCAATGGAGAGTGCCCGGGTCTTCATGGCAGTCACTCATTCAGGTACAGGACGTGACTGTGTCAACTTTCGTGGCTTTGCACTTCTCTCATCTCTGTTTGTAGGCTACTTTGTAGTTCGGCCCTTCAACCCATTCTGTAATGCTTGTGTTCATTTCACTCTCTGTCTTCCAGCTGCTCACTTTCCTTCAATAACACCCGTCGTCACCAATAGTTGAATGCAATTCGTTCTCCATAAACAGAAATTACTGACTGAGAGAGAGAGAGAGAGAGAGAGAGAGAGAGAGAGAGAGAGAGAGAGAGAGGGAGAC
>RQTK01000143.1:393310-404367 GCA_003991915.1 Elysia chlorotica
AGATAGATAGATAGATAGATAGATAGATAGATAGATAGATAGATAGATAGATAGATAGATAGATAGATAGATCATTCGCTATAGACTATCGAGCAGGTGTTACATGATTCTGTGAAAAACCCGAGGGAGATCACTCTGACACAATGCTCTGGAACTCAGATAAACAGAATCGCATCCCCTTGAAAACGTGATATTTTCGGCTTTCAGCCCAACCGCACAAAAATGCGCATTACTCACAGCACAGCTACTTACTGATCTGGACCCGTCATAAAAATAGACCAAAATAGACTAATGCTTGGTATCTATAGTCTCTGGTAGCGCCAAAGACTGCACGCGGAAAGATGGGACAGCTAATATATAGAATCACATGTTTTATCGTGCACAAAAAACACCGGCTTAAATGAGCAGTAACTATTCCCCAAATCACCATGTTTTCCAAGAGAACATTTTTTATGGCAACACACGGAGATTAAATAATTAACTGACTTACTATGAATTTTAAGTTAAAGCAAATGAGAAACACATGTTTACAAAATAATAGTTTTAATTAGTATAAGGCAATAAAAGCTCTAAAATTCCAATTCTTGACAGTCACAGTTTGTCCTCTGTGGTTCCTAAGTACAACAACTCGAGAGCTCACAACTAGTGACAATCATCCTTATTCTTGTATATTATACAAGCATTCCTTATGATGTGTCGTTAGCTTACCACAGCTTTGTACTTACGATCATAGATCTGAGAAGGTCTCTGTGTTCGCGCTAGACGTTCGGATGCCCCAACGACCGTCCACGGGAACACATTGTTCATCGAACTGCCTTATCTTACGTGTCTTTACAGTCTTTGGTGCTACGTTGGTTGGTTGGTTGGTTGGGTTGGTTTAACGTCCAACAGCACCACTATATAGGCTATATTGTGGACGGGCCCCAAGACGGACGTTTGACAATTTTATGTGCTGCCACACACGAGACAGGGTGGGCATACCATGACTCCTGTCTCAGCCAGTCACAGTATACTGACACCGACCCAACCAGTAGGGAACACAACAGCCAGAATTCGAACTCGGGACCTTTTGGGTCGGAAGCCGATGTCCTACCCCTGGGCCACGGCGCCCCCCTACAGTATTTGGTACTACAGGCTAGCCCGAGTCCAGTATGCAGAGCTAACCCACTGCCAGAGCGTCCGCCTGGCCAGAGTTCATTGAACTGCCTTATCTTACTTGTCTTATTCCAGTATGCAGAGCTAATCCACTGCCAGAGCCCATGTTTGCACAGCGGACCAGGGAGAAAGGACCCGGGTGCTTCAATCTTCCCCAGGCAATCAGACTGAGGGCTTTAACTCTGGAGGAATCTTGGGAAGGACAAATGCCTAGTCATTGGGAGTTTGATAGTGAACCCAGTCATTTTGCTGTCTTAAATTCCTTAAAGTCCTTTCACCAGTAGAGAAAGGAAAACAAAAAAGAAAAGAAAAAAACCCCACAAAGAAACCACCGTATGGCTAAGTAGTAATGGAAATGGCTGAAAAAAAAGCCACAAACAATAAACCTAAATGTTCTACGACTTCTTGGTAATTCTGTTCCTTTACTTTTGAACCCACCAAAGAAGTCTGCGTGAAGGGGAGCAGTAGCGCTGTGGTTAGAGCATTGGCTTTCGCTGCGGGAGGGTTCGTGGTGCGAACCCCCCGCTCTGGCGTCCACGTGATTCCCTACCGGTTCAGTCAATGCCATTTTAATGTGTATGACTGACCAAGTCCCGTGCTCTTCACTCTGGGGGCCCGTCGCCGTATAGGACTTTTCTTAAGACCAAGCGACCACGGCCTGTCACGGGGCACCCTAGGCGGAAACAGCGACCACGGACCTGTCACGGGGCACCCTAGGCGGAAACAGCGACCACGGGCCTGTCACGGGGCACCCTAGGCGGAAACAGCGACCACGGGCCTGTCACGGGGCACCCTAGGCGGAAACAGCGACCACGGACCTGTCACGGGGCACCCTAGGCGGAAACAGCGACCACGGGCCTGTCACGGGGCACCCTAGGCGGAAACAGCAGCCACGGAACAGTTACGGGAAACCCTAGGCGGAAGCTGGCTATGGTCGTGGCATCCGACCAATTACCTGCCGCCAAGGGTAGGGACGCTCGCTTGAAGGAAACTTCGGGCGTTTACCACAATCATGTACCTGAACATTTGTTTTACTATTTGATGTAAGGATTATTGTTCCTGGGACATCTAGCATAAATGGCACCATACCACTTTCCATGTACAATCAGTTTTAGCTGAATCTCTGAGCACTAAGTCACGGAGGAAATACAGATATCCGAAAACAATGTACAAACATTTAAACTTTTAGCTAAAGTTACGTACATTTCATTAAAAGAAAAAAGGTCTAGGCCTATAACCCCTCGAAACTTAGGCCTACGACAACGACATAAAGCGTGTTCTTTCTAAAAGTGCAGGCAAAGATCCACCGGAGAATTCTGGCCAATGAGATCGGGCTTATCAACCACGCGCACGGAATTTTATTGAGCCCTGAGGAATAATTACTGCGTGTGCCTTTAACCTCACCGCCCTCTCATTACAACAGACTTGCTACATGAAACTGCTTCAAAATGCATGAGGTAGATCTTTTTCTAATTACTAGGTGTATCTATACCTCAAAGCTATATTCTCTCTCTCTCTCTCTCTCTCTCTCTCTCTCTCTCTCCCTTTCTCTCTCTCTCTTTCTCTCTCTCTCCCTCCCTCACAGGTTGAGTGGAAGAGAAGGAAAGCTTATAACTCTACCTTAGTGAATTATTTATCTAAAGTACAGGTGACTTCACAAAGTCGTTATAAATCCTGACAGCTCTGGGAATTCCAGGCACGTTGATTGCGTTGTAAAGTTGTATAGCCGGATCGTTCATTTATTTACTGTCTTTTTGATACATGTCGTCGTGGAGAATCCTTCTCGGGGATCTTAGTATTGGAGATGTTAAACCAGGCTAGAGCCGCTTTGATGATCGGGTTAAGACCATTGCGTGCGCTTAATGGATTATTGAATAATACTGATGTATTCGTTACAACATAAGCGTACATAACTTTGATCCATATGACCTCTCAGGTAACAACGTATCACCAACGTAGGCGGATTGCTTGCTACCTTAATCTTTTTAATCTTCTTTCCGAGAACAAAAACCTTTTTTTTTCTCTCTTTTTCTAATGCAAGAAAATAGAGGAACGCGTTTTCAGTGTTCTTTACCACCCGCTAATGAGCAGACATCTAACACAACCTCAAGAAGTGTATGAGACAACAGAGGCGAAAGTGAATACTTCACTACATGGATGCTCACATGGATACTCAGTCGCAAAGGCCGCTCTCTTCTGTTTGTCTATTTGCCCCTGAAGGCCACGCCTAAGGCTGCTTCTGTGGATATACCAATAATTGTGTTAAGCCGAGCCGTCTCAAGGTAGAAAAATAATTGTTTTAATCCGAACCCATTCGCTAATTGACACCCGAACCGTCGCTGCAGTTCTTCATTCTTCACATACCGATCCCCAACTCTCCCTCTCTCTCTCTCTCTCTCTCTCTCTCTCTCTCTCTCACACACACTCACACACACACACACTCACGCAAGCACACACACACACATACACACACATCCTCTGTCTTACTATCTGCTTGTTTGCCTGTCTGTCTTTGTGTGTCTGTGTGTGTGTCTGTCTGTCTCATTTTGTTTGCCCTTCTCTGTCTTCCTGCTGTCAGTCTTGCACAACTAAAAAAAAATTATAAAACAGTAAAAAAGCAAAAAAACAACAACAACAACAAAAGAAACAAACAAAAACACATGCAAAAATACCAAACCAAACCAGACCAAAACAAAACGAAACAAAACAAAATAAAATACGCCATTAAAAAAAACCCAAAACAAAACACCTAAAAAACAACAACGAAACAACAAAAAACAAACACTGGTTTAATCATAATTTTGGATTTGTGTTGTCTTCTTGTCTTTTATTCATTTATTTATCATTGTCAAGAGGGAATGCTGTTCTATGTCCTTTCTGATCATTCTTTAGAGCCTTGGGTCTAGCTTGATCAATCTTAACCCTTATAGTAATTTGCTCGATTTTGTGTGTGTAATCTATTTGCAACTAAAATACATGTAGACCAATGTAAAACCAGGGCTTTTAGGTTCTCTCTAAAGGATGTTAGAAGAGGAATGAATGTGGTTGCCGAATCTAGTAATTACTCACATTTTTTTCCAGCTGCGTGTCTCCATTTCAAGACGTTGGGTTTGAATTCTCCGAAGATAAGAAGACATGTGACTTTGTCTCTAAGACCATCTATGTCTACCTATCTAATCAGAAAGTGCTTAAACAAACTATAAAATAATGATCCTAATGGTGCACGTGTATATAAAATACAAAATCCCTTCATTGTTTCATTTTCGCCAAAATATTGTCACTTATTACTGACTGGGCTTTCCCGGACGCAACATAAACACTGAAAACGGCGGGTTCTTTGATTGTCTGTATCCTCCCATATTTTATCTAGGAAAATTATCGGCCATGATTATTAAAAGTCTATTTTTTGTTCAATAATTTTAAAACAATGAAAAAGCAAAAACAACAAAAACCAAAACATATAACAACAACAACGAAAAAAAAAAACAACAGCAAAAAAACAAAAAAAAAACAAAAACAAAACAAACAAACAAAACAAAAACAAACAAATACAAAAATACCAAACCAAACCAAACCAAAACAAAACGAAACAAAACACCTAAAAACAACAACGACAACAAAAAACAAACAGTGGTTTAATCATTTATTTTGGATTTGTGTTGTCTTCTTGTCTTTTATTTATTTATTATTGTCAAGAGGGAATGCTGTTCTATGTATTCTCTGACCATTCTTTAGAGCCTTGGATCTAGCTTGATCAATCTCAACCTTTATAGTAATTTGCTCGATTTTTTTTGTAATTTATTTGCACCTGAAATAAACGTAGCACCAAGGTAAAACCAGGGCTTTTAGGTTCTCTCTAAAGGATGTTAGAAGAGGAAATCTATGGGGTTGCCGAATCTAGTAATTACTTACATTTTTTTCCAGCTGCGTGTCTCCATTTCAAGACGTTGGGTTTGAATTTTCCGAAGATAAGGAGACATGTGACTTTGTCTCTGAGACTATCTTTGTCTACCTATCTAATCAGAAAGCACTTAAAACAAACTATGAAATAATGATCCTAATGCTGCACGAGTATATAAAAAAACAAATTCCTTCATTGTTTCATTTTCGCCACAAAATTGTGACTTATTACTGACTAGGCTTTCCCGGACGCAACATAAACACTGAAAACGGCGGGTTCTTTGATTGTCTGTATCCTCCCATATTTTATCTAGGAAAATTATCGGCCATGATTATTAAACAACAATTATTTGTCTGGCGCAGAGCTAGCAAAAAATTGATGTGTTTGTAGAGGAAGGATTAATGATGAAGTGTAACCCTTTTTCTATTTTGTTGGCTTCTTCCCCTGATAGATTTGCAGCCGATACATTTATTTATTATTCTAGATTTCCCTTTTTGATCAGTACTCAATTTATGCGTCTGGCTCTAGACTAATAGTATTGGAGTATTAAACGATGTTATAATTTTATTATTTGAGCCTCTTAATTTTCGCTATTTATAAGCAAACAATGAGCATTTTTATAATAATATTATATTTATCAAAATATAGTTTATTTGAGATAATAGTCTCGCTAAAAAAGAAGTCACAGTCACCGAAGTAAACACAAATATGGTGCAATGGTCATAGTTAGCTATATGTATATCATCGGACATAAGATAAGATCAGTTAAGATATTTACAATCTTGCTGTGTTGGCCGAGTCGCCTGGGCTAATGTTCTCAAAGTCTCACAGGAGACTCTTTACTTCTCACATTCTCTGGTACCGACTACCATTGTGCTCCAACTCTGCGGGGGGCGGGGGGGGGGGGGGGCCAGGGGTCGTTTCCCGAGTTCGAATCCTGGCTGTAGCGTTCCCTACTGGTTGGGTCGGTGTCAGTATAATGTGACCGGCTGAAACAGGAGTCATGGTATCCCCGCCCTGTCTCGTGTGTGGCAGCACATAAAATTGTCAGACGTCCGTCTTGGGACCCGTCCATAATATAGGATATATAGTGCTGCTGTTGGACGTTAAACCAACCCAACCAACTCCAACTCTGCTAAAATGAATGAAAAATAGACTACTGTTTTCCTGTTCATACAGCCTAGATCTAGTCAACCGGTATTGGCATGGACACAGTGATGATGGGTACAACTGCTTTCACGTGTGTGACTGAGTGTGCAGCGCATTCATGAAATACTGAAGGAGTGAGTGGATCTAGCAGAAGGCGCGTCGGTGAAAGTCTTACACAGAGAGAAGCGGGCATCAGTTGACATTCGATCCTTGGACCTCCAGTTTGTCAATTCGTAACGCTAGCTACTGAGCTATCTGAGAATGAAAACATTAACGCAATGTGTGGGTAAATGTAAGTATCTTTATTTTCCTTCGAGTTTTTCTTCTATGCGGAGAGGAAGACACCAGCTGAGGTTCAACCTCTGCCCTCCCACTAGCCACTCCACCGCAGTACCGAGTGAGCTACCTGGGCGTGAAAATAGTTTGTTTTATTAGTTTATTATGAGTTTCACGCCACCTGGTCTCTTGGAAAATCTCAAACAAACCCGGAAGCACCAGCGTGTTGCTAGTTCACAGCACTGCCGACAGTGGTACCTCGGCGTGGATATCTATCTTAATTCTGATATTCTTAGTTCCACCGACCACGGAAAAGTCACAATGTTAGCTCTTCTTGGTCTTTCGGCCGCTTTTGACACTATCGAGCATACTTTTCTTCTTGATCGCCTCCTCACAACTTTCGGAATCGGCGGTACCGCTCTCTATTGGTTTAAATCATACATCTTAGACAGGAGATAAACTGTTAAAACTGGAAACAAAGTCAAGCTTAATCGACTTTACATTTTGAATTCTTCAAGGGCCGCTTCTGTTCTCAATGTATTCATAACCATTAACTGATATCCTAAACTAAAATGAATTTAACTACCACATGTACGCTGATGACACCCAAGTTTATGGATGTCAGCCAAGAAGTTACAGTTTAATGAAGACAAAACAGATATCATGGTCATTGAAACAACTGATAAACTACATAAAGAAAATATCGCCGAAGTAAAAATTAGTAATCAAAAGGTTACCCCGTTTTGTCAGTGAAAAATCTTAGCGTTCTGCTTGATTCAAATCTCATGATGCGTTCTGCTTGATTCAAATCTCATGATGGATCTATATATTTCCAAACTACGTAAACTATGATACCTACAATTAAGAAAAAGGTCACAAATAAGACTTTACTTGACGGTGGATGTCACCAACAAACTTGTATGTTCACTTGTACTTTCCAGGATCGACTATACTAATTCATTGTTGGCAGGGCTACCTGATTATAACTTGTTTAAAATCCAACAGATTCAAAATAATGCAGCTGAACTTGTCAAAAAATTGACAATAAAAAAAAAGAACACCCCACACCCTTACTTAAAGATCTCCATTGGCTTCCTGTCACCTCTAGGATACATTATAAATTAGCTTCCATTTTCTGTCGGTGCCAACAATAATGTATCCGACTTTCCAGAATATCTAAAAAATTAAGTTATACCCTACACAACATCTGGAGCTCCGAGTTCGAATCCTGTCTGTTGCGTTCCCTACTGGTTGGGTCGGTGTCAGTTGAATGTGACCGACTGAGACAGGAATCATGATATCCCCGCCCTGTCTCGTGTGTGGTAGCACATAAAATTGTCAGACGTCAGACTTGGGCCCGCAATAATTATAGTCTAAATAATGCTGCCGTTGGACGTTAAACCAACTCAACTACTACAACTCTATTTGAATTTGTGATGAAGTTTAAACAAACTTTTTCTTATTGAAGAGTTTCGTTCAATTTGCGTAACATCTAAGCTTTCTATGTGATCTGATTATTTTGGCGATCCGTCAATTCTTCCTAGCAACCTAAAGTCTATCACAGCGCGTTTTGTTATAAACAAACCAGCCAGAAAAGCACCGCCAATTCATCCAGTTACCAACTGCTGAATCCTGAACTTGTTTTACGGTATATTTTGGGTTGTATGGACCACAATTTTTTTCAATAGGAAGTCCACCTTGTGTATAAGCACGATCCAATTTACAAACTAGGTCAAGCATAAGGCACGCACCCTACGTCCTCACTCTTTCAGTTTAAACATAGATAGATAGATAGATAGATAGATAGATAGATAGAGAAAGAGAGAGAGCGAGAGAGATAAAGAGAGGCAGACAGAGACAAGGAACGACAGACAGAGAAAGAGAGAAAAAGAGATAGCGAGAGAGAAAGATAGAGAAAGGGAGAAAGAAATAGTGAGAGAAAGAGAGAGGGTGCGAAAAATAAAGAGAGAAAAAGAAGGAGAAAGAAATAAAGAGAGAGAGAGAGACAAAGATAGAGAGAAAGAGAGGGAGAGAGAGAGAGAGAACATGGGAAACGAGATCAGGCTTTCAAGGAAAAAAATCAAGAAACAATCTAGTCACAATAATTATTTCTTAAAAATTTTGAACTACTATTTCAGTGTGAAATCAGCGATTTCATCGCGCTGTTTAACATAAAACGTTAGCTGTAATCCGGAACCATTATTGTGCAGTCTCATGAGATTTGTGTAATCAGTTTTCTTACAAGGAAATCTTACCTTGAAATGGGCACTCGACGTTTAAGCACACTTTTCCGAATTGTTTTTAGGTATTTGCCCATCTACTTTTTATAAGTATACATAATGCAAACCGCAACATTTTTCTCCCTTTCACTCATGTACGCAGCCTATCTGCCTAGCTCTGCCAGTAGTACATGGTTACACAAAAGGTATGCTTACGCATCTCTTCTTTTGTCAATGAAAATATAAGATGTATTATTTTATTCCTCTTTTCTCTTTTTTTATCATTCACATTTATTTCTCTCTCTCTTTTTCTCTCTATCTATCTCTCTCTCTTCTCTCTCTCACTCTTTCTCTATCACTCTAACACACACACACATACACGCTCGCGCGCGGCCTGTTTTGATGTCTGCAGCCGTGTACGTCTCTTCATTTATCTCCCTGTTTCTGTCTCTTTGCCCCCAGTCTGCATGTTTGTCCTCCCCCTTCCACCCTTCCTTTTTCTCCCGACCCCACTCCCACTGCATCTCCTCCCGCTCAACTTTTCCCATACCGTACTTGTCTGTCTGTAAGCCTATGTCTGTCTGTCTTACTCTGTCTCTCTGTTTATCTCTGTCTCTGCCTGTCTGTCTTCCTCTGTCTCCCACCCTCTCTCTGTCTGTCTGTCTGTCTGTTTGTCTGTCTGTCTTTCTCACTCTCTCTCTCTGTCTCTCTATCTGTCTGTCTTCCTCTATCTCTCTGTCTGTCTGTCTGTCTGTCTCTCTCTCTCTGTCTCTCTGTCTCTCTGTCTCTCTCTCTGTCTCTCTCTGTCTCCCCCCCTCTCTCTCTCTCTCTCTCTCCCCCTTCCACCCCCCACCCTCTGATCCCTGCAGGTTGCAGTGACTGACATGCTACAGCCACTGCCTCTCCTGCCGCTCACAGGACTCGGTTTGAACACATAAATCTCATCACCATAATGCCCGTTTTGACAACCTCTGCCTCGCGCTGCCACACCCTGCTCGTAGCATGTCTCTTGGCTGTCTCCTAGCTGTCTTCTGGCTGTCTTCTGGCTGTCTCCTCGTTGTCTACTTGTTGTCTCCTGCACGAAAGCGCTCCGAATTTCAAAAGAGGCCCCGATCACAGGAAACTTCAACCTAACTACGATGCGATAGCTGTGCAATTTTAAGACGATTGAACATGGAATGGCATTATTTATTTGTTTGATTTCATATTACGTGAAAACTATGTCTCTAGTAGGAAGTGAGCAAGCTATCATTTGTCGTGGTTTTATGATCCCCTCCCAGACTAAGCGCATTTATAAAGTAAACAAAAAATAGGGAAATGTTTTTTAATCAGCAACACCAAAATGTACCCGTTTGACAAGATATTAAATACTATACATAGAAGTCTGTCATTGCACAGCGGTGCTGAAGTCTGCGTAGGTGCATTTAAATATCAGATACAATATTTTTGAGAATGAAAAGCAACCCAATGCAAACCAACCTCTCCTTGCGCAAAGTAAAGAAGAAAAACTTTAAAATCATAAGGACATTAGTTAAGACCAAACTGCTGAGGGCATAAATATATATTATATTAATTATATTAATGTCATATTTTATACATTTTCCTTTCCTGCTCTGAATTTTTTTCTTCTTGATCTTTTAACTTCTTCAAAGGAAAGAAACTGACTGCTTCTATCTTTTCGGGTGAAAATAAAAAAAAATAAAATTCTTCTTTGTAAGTACATTTTTAAAACGAATAAAGGAACACAACTTTAAAAACTACAGCAACAACAACAGCAACAACAACAACAACAACATCAATAACACTACACAACAACATCAACAACAAAAGCAGCATCAGCAAGAACAACACCAACAATTAACAAAAACAAAAACAGATGTAAAGATAACAACAACAACAACAAAAGCAAACAATATTTAAAGTCCAAACAGAAGACCAGTGCATCCATCCAATAACTGAAATAACTTTTCTAACTACATAAAGAACTTATTAATGGTATAAAGCCATGATATAAAAAAGTGAAATCTAGTGGTTTAAGTGGTGCTTGCACGATGAATTATGAACCCTGGGTTGAGGACTGTATAGAACCATACACTGTGAACGTTGAGAGGTAATCATGTGAAAACCCATCGAACTGATTGCGCAACTGATCGATCTCTGCCGGTCTGGGGAGGTTAGGGGTCAGGCCGTCTGAAAACCGCGCTGATTGACTGGAATAATGAAATTGACCAAGGCCCAAGACTTGCACTCAGTCGCTAGGGAAGTCGGCGCACGTACGGGCTTCTATACAATCTCATGATGAAAGTTTATTAATCTGATTCGTGCAAAGGAGAGAAAGAGAGCAATGGAAGGAAGGA
>RQTK01000143.1:404508-461759 GCA_003991915.1 Elysia chlorotica
GTAGTAGTAGTAGTAGTAGTAGTAGTAGTAGTAGTAGTAGTAGTAGTAGTAGTAGTAGTAGTAGTAGTAGTAGTAGTAGTAGTAGTAGTAGTAGTAGTAGTAGTAGTAGTAGTAGTAGTAGTAGGAGGAGGAGGAGGAGGAGGAGGAGGAGGAGGTGGAGGAAGGAAGGAAAGAATAAAGAAACATACAGACTGCACTGATAATAATTGCAAGAGGGATAAAAACGAAAAAACTGCAAGTTCCCAAATCGTTAAAAATCTTTTGACGACCAAGTGAAATCTTAAGTTTTCACTTTGTCCAAAGAGGCTTCGGTAAATCAATATTTAGAAATCAGAATTTCCGCATGGAATGAAGTGAACTGGCTGGAAAAGGAAAGAGCTGTTTATAAATCTGTAGCTACAACTTCATGGCAAAATTGGAGCCAATGAGGCTGACCCGCGGTCTTTATCATTCGTTTTTACTTAACGTTTTTATTCACGACGAGGACGTTTATTTTGATTGATCACCGGGCGTTTTAGAGAAGAGGGCTTTACGAGTGACATTTTCAGCTTCGTTCCATTTGTCTCAGAGTCCTTTGATGACATACTTAGATACAGCTAAACCGAAAAGCCATCATTGGTGCCCGAGTGGACTAATTGCCCTGGTTCGGGGTAGGCCGGGACTCAGAGCTGTCAGGAGCCAAAGGCAACATAGGTCTTGTGGTCTTTGTCTTGGGGGAATCAACAGTTTGGTAAAAACTTAGTTAAGGGGATGATGACTAGAAATGCCTTCTAGTTTATGTTTATAAGGTTAGTGATAATAAACGTGTTAGAGTTGTTTTTCGCAGCAAGGGCGAGGGGTGGGAGGGGGGTAGTTTATGGGTGGTTGGGGTCACGGTCTATCAGGCTATGGAATCTGGAGCGATTGCTTAGCCCAGTTAATTCATTTCGATATTCAGCACACACCGCAGCGAGCTAGTTTTGGATATAATTGGATACGAGTAAAGGTGACAGAATAAAAGGGTGTCTTATATTCAACGTCAACTCAGCACCTCCTGTCTCAATAGTCTGAGAATGGACTTTGTTACTAAAAACCGCCAAGGCTATTTACAGATCTTCTTTCAGCAAACTGTAATTTTCGTAATGCATAACGAATGTGTGATTTCGAAATGTTCATAATAGCCGTTTTTCAACACGCCCAAATCGATTTTGTTGTAGAAAATTGGCCACTTTGACTCCGGTGAATTTAGCGGCACACCGTTTATTACAAATGGAACCTAATCTAAACACAGAAAAATACAAGTATTACACAGAGAAACACAAGAAAGCCCGGATCCCTACATATGTTGAACCCGGAGCACTGGATGACACGATATCTCTCACTTTTCTCTTCGTCTGAGAGAGGTGCTAATTTAATAAACAAAACAAAACTGGTTCGTTTCTTTTCCTCTGAACATCGTTCGCTTTCCGCGCAGATCTTCTTTCAGCAAACTGAGTATTTGATTTGTTGTTGAGAACTTAGTAATATTTATATTTGTGGCGTTGATTCGATAAAATGCGACCCTGTTTCAGATCAATTTGTGGACTATAATTCGCACAGACTGGGACACACTATCTTGTGAACATTAACAAAATAATGAATATTAAAATTCCTTTGTAGAAACGCAATAATTTATCTTTATTAATAAACACCGTGTCTGAGGGTTAAGAATATAACTCAAAGAACTTCTAGATCTAAATTCATGCTTGGCAATATATCTAGACAGTAAATAACAGCGTTTACTGCGGCAATGAATTATGTTACAACAGGATCAATTAGTATACTATCTCCCTATCTCTTCTAATCCTGAACCAACTAGCATTTTCTCAAACTTTTCAGAGCCGACTATCTCTTCTAATCCTGAACCAACTAGCATTTTCTCAAACTTTTCAGAGCCGAGGCCCAACAGCTGTTATGGTGAACACTACTCACTGCCTGTATGCACTGTAGTGTAAAGAATTTCACAATCTTGCATCCGATTTTAGTTTTAAGTCTTCGTTAGGTTCAGTTTAAATCATTACATTTTGTTGACTTTTCCAATCTGTGTATCTTTTACAAGAATCTCACATGGCTTAGGTCCCATTTGTGCGCCCCTCATTTGCTTTATATGGGAGTACGGAGTTTGGTTGCCATAAAATGCTTTTGGCCAGTGGCCGGATAGGAATCTTCTAGATTATACCTTACTTGTTGTTCTTTCGGTATTCCTTCCTCACCCTCTGACTAGTTCCGCGTGAACCAGTGTCAGTTTTACCAGTGCTGTCCCTATGGATTGAAACAGCTTTGTTGTGAAAGATTTCCGGGAATTCCCAGCTCAGTGTTATCTGTCACAGAGGGTTAGGGATTAGAAACAAAATAAGCGAATCAGCTAGAACGTCACCTAGACAGGATCAATAGCAAAATGAACACTCAACAGTTCAGTCAAAAGTTCTCTCGACTCACGAACGGGAGATCGAAGGTTCAAATCTCAAAAGGCATTCCAGACTCAGGCTGGGATTCTTCGGGAAGCACAGTGGAGACTAACGAGATATCACTTTTTATTTTCGAATAAAACCACGGTTTATCTAACATGGTTGGATTCTTGAAGTTAATAACTGGGATATTCCGAACTACAATGAGTGTATTGCGTACGCGCGTGTGTGATAGAGATTGTGTCTATATGTGTGAATAGATAAATATAGCGATAGTAACTTGGCTCAGTTGATAAGTTAATCTGGAATCCAAAACTCTAATAGTTGGACATCAACTCCTCTTTTATAATACGATAATTATAAATAATTATTATTCCATAATTATTATTCCACTAAGCTCAGTTATTGACAAGGAGATAAAAAGGACAAGGAAACATTATGTATATGGAGGTAAGAGAAAAGCAATTTTCAAGCGATTCATCAAGATACACCAATTATATGTAATTCTAAGTATTTTTATTTGATCTAATTTAGAATTATTATCGTTAAGATTTTAAAATTACCTATCGAAAGAAACAGCATTCTAGTATGATGCAAGATTTTCGTTCATCCTTGTAAATCTCTACAAGCCTTTGTCTCACGATCTGAGATGTTGTCTTCAATTCGAATATCCTGTATAATTATGAAGTTTTTCTCGTAGGTTCTTCTATTTCAACCAGTGGATAAATTAATAAAATGTAAGTGAAAAGTGAACTAAACGCAGAAAAAGAATAAAAGGCATAATAACTCCCCTGAGTAATTATGTAAAGGAAAAACAAACCATAAACTAACAAACAGACCAACTAATTCCACGAAAAACATTAAACATAACACCAAGAATTTTATGAGACGAATCCTAAGTTGTAGTCACTATGTATCCTCGGTCGCTCTGTATGGAGACAGGGCTTAGCGATGATTATGCCACGAGTTCAAAAGATAAACTCTGTAATTATGCACTCAGCAGGCGGGATTTCAGGCGATACCCTAGGACATTGGAAAAGCCCAAAGGATCTTCTCAGCTCCCCATCGAATAAACAATCTCAAAGGCCCTGGAGATAGAAGCTTGGAAATTGCCACTATGGATCTTTATACATACACCCACCCTCAAAGAACGACCGAAAATGTTTTTCACCTTATCATCTTGGCTGTTGTGGACGCGATAAAAATAGAGCTGAGACTTAGTGGTGCTGCACCTGTTCAGCTTACTCTTTCTCGTCCCACAGTGCACCGCGCCATTATTGCAGAATGAATTGATTGTGCAACTCTTCCATACAAAGTAGACGAATGTGCAACAATAGCTAGGGCAACGAGTTCCAATCCTATAAGAAGTATTACTTTTTACAAATACCAATATACATTAAATATTTTTCTGTTTATCATATTTCTAGAGAACTTTAGTGCTTTAAAAATGTAAGTCATAAATAATCCCAACATTAGTTGTAAAATTTTATTTATTTTCACAATTTTCCTTTTCTTTATCACTTTCACAGAAAGGCAGATAAAATGATAAATGGTTGCCACAGAAAGGTGGTGGGGAGGTTAAGAATTACTGATGATTGTTCTCGATGGAACCCATCGATCAATTGTAAATACTCAAAAGAAAGAAAAAAGAGTTTGATTTTATACGTGCTTGACCAATGTGAGGAGAGAAATGATGTGTGGCCAGAGCTACGTGGATAAGATGCAAATTGGACAAAAATTTAGGAAGTTTAAGTCTACATTTAATCTCTGTTGTAGTTCCTTTAATTCAATTAAAAACGTTTGTATATTCACCAATCTGAAAATGAAAGACAACCCATAGAAACTGGAATCAAATATGTCTGTGGAAAAACTGTTGGATAATGATTACGCTTTTAAAGCCATTTTTCTAACTCTGAAGTCACAATTTTATTAGTGCGCAATATACACCTATACAAAAGGACCATTCTCTCCCTTCATACAAACAAGAGCTGAAAAGAACAGAAAGCAAAAAGGTCCCCGGGGGCTTTCATGTGGAGATCATTTGAGACGTGCCAACTGGAAGACCCCCATTGGGATTCTCCGCTAGCGAATACCGCAGAACCTCCTCTGGTTCGGATAATCCCGTTTGTAACAGAAACCCTAGGGCAGCGCTTTGCACTATTTTCAGGACGCTGGTGCAGGTGGCGTTGGAGGCTATTTCTGTTCTTTCCATGTGACCAAACACCGCTTGAGTAGATCTAAGACAGTACATAACGAAGGACAAAACAAAGAAAAAAAAAGAAAGAAAAAGAAGGCCCGTTTGACTTTTTCGTACTTTTTTTTATGAATGATATACACGAGATTAACTTTAGCAAAAGAATATCATGATTCATTGTTGTTTTTTTATAACATAAACTTTTCCTCCAACTTATATCTTGGTTTGGCCAAACTTATATAGGTCCAAGCTAGACCAAAAAATCTCAGAACCTAGAAAATAAATCTTCTTAGACCAGAAGCGCCAGATACAGAATTATTCAGAACTGGGGTAACACCACAAGGTCTATAAATAGAACTCTGGGTAACACTGATTTATGGGCTAGGAATTATACCGCTTTTGCAGCTTAATCCCAAAGGGAAATCACTCGCTATTTTATAGTCAACAGTAGAAGATAACTGAAAGGCGCGATGGGAAAATGTCAAGGAAATTTCACATCTGGTTTGTTTCAGCGCATTCCAGGGCGGAGATTTTGTTCGTGCCACCTTTGAGATACATTCAACAAATGCATCATTGTTGGATCACACTCGCTGGGCTGGATGGGGGACAAGAGGCTAAAGTGTTCACGCATGGAGGGACAGGAGGGGAATGGGAGCTGAATGTAATAACTATGAAGTAGATAGATTAGTCATGGACGGTGGAGATTAAATTTAAAAAAAAGTATGCTCCAGTAAGGTTTTAAATAAATATAGTATTCATTATGATGTTTATAGTGGTGATGATGATGATGATGATGATGATGATGATGATGATGATGATGATGATGATGATGATGATGATGATGATGGTGTTCTCTTCATCCAAAGAGATGAAGATGGTTACTCACTCATGATGGGCGTAACTTTTAGTATCCTTTTGAGCTTTCCCTCTGCCCACCCTCATCCCGATTATGTTGAAGGTGAACTTGAAACTACAAATCCAATTGTGAAACATTCCAAGCTTATACATCTCTCTTCCACACTTCCCATCTTCAACTCGCCTACGCTTTAAATAGGTAGGCTGAATCGGCCTGGTTTTTTATGCAGACGAGGAATCAAAATTTATCCACCTCTTCCTGTTATCACAGGTACTTATAAACTTAAATAAAAACCCTCGATTAAAAAAAAATCTTGCGTTTGAGATGTAATCGTTATGCCTCTGATGTATTATCTTTAAAGGGTCTTTAATGTTAGATTTGTAATACTCATGACCATAATATTTTGTTTTACAAAAGACATCCATGGATCTCATAGATGTAGCATACAAACCGGATGGGCATGACATTGATTTTAGATGTCAAACCATAGATTGGTTATAACATGACATCCATACTATTTAAACCGATGAAGGCACTTTCAACGTATGAGGAAAATAATATCCTCAACTACATCATAAAAAATTCTTTAAAATTACCAAAACAATTTAATTTTCACTGCACTAAAGTGGCTGGGGTAGAAAATTGAACATATCCTATAAACAACCAATATTACTCAAATCCTTTTCCTTTTTTTATTCGTACGTAAGAAACAGCGCGAAGTTTCGGAAATCAAATAAAAAAAATATTGTTATTTGACTGTTTTACTTCCACAACATCTCCTATTTATGGTGTAAAAATGAGAAGAGAGCGAGTGAGTATTACAATGTACAAAAGAAAAGGAAGACCTGTTGCCCCACAGTTAACAAAAGAAATCGGGAATAATTGTTGACATTATTGCAGCGGCTGTTTAGTTTGTGAGCCACAGACAAAGCTCTTTATGACAGCTTCGACTTGACGCAACCTATCGTAGGAAATCATTGGCGCCCAGCCCATAACGCGAAATAATAGGCTTTGGTGGGTACAAGATTTGTTTCTAGATGAAAAAAAAAATTGACCATATCTCGCCCCACCCCTCCTAATTCACGATATTTAACATAAACATGACTTTAATGGTAAAAATTGGATGGTTTCAAATAAAATTTCATTGGTACCTTCATATAAATGGTACTATACTTCAATCTAGATTTGACCACAATGTGTCTTAAATAAATCGATTCATTTTTATTACAGGCAATTTCACAATTAATTTTTTAAAGTTATGAAGGCAATATAACGCAAGGCAATCTTTAGATCTGTTTGCCTACTATGATGCCCTGTAAAATTGGGAATTTTATGATTTCAAAAAACACTGTTTTCTTAAACCTTGATTTGAGTGGATGATAACCTAGTACTCTTGATTGGTGATTAAAAGGTCCGGCGTTTTAATCTCAGCTAGTGCCCCATTTTCCGTTAAAGGGTTTCTTCAATAAACCCAGAGGGGCCTATTTATTATAACCAATCGAAGATTACATTCTGAATGTCCAGAAAATCTAGAGGGGAATAGTTATAGATTACAGAGTAAAATGTAATCATCGTTTATGGGGTGTCCTCGGGAAAATCCGGAGATATAACGCCACGGCGCTCTCTGCACTCAGAGAAATCAAATTAATTAACACCGCTCCACAGTCTGGTATTTCGGGGTTGTAAGTTAACGGCACTTCACACTTTTCTGTTGTTGTTTTTTTTAACTATTTTTTATTTTTTGAATATAACAATGCGAGTCTTTTTGCTCACAAAAGAGTAGTATGGTGAGATGATGCTAGGAACATATTTGATTAATGGTATAATGAGTTTTTGAAAGCTGAGGTTGAAGGTTGCAGAACTCTGGGCTTTGCTTTTTTACAGACATTCCCTTGCTTCCCTTACTGCACCCTTAACATAGAATATTGCATTTTAATATAAATGACTTCAAATAGCTTTGTTACAGTGATAAATGGCAATAATACATTTAAATGAGAAACTGATTGCAATAATCGTGTTCACTCACAGTGTTGTTTATAGTAACACCATACTGGTGTATAATCTTGCCACATTTCTGCTTTGCTTTATCTCCAATTGAAATACGAAATAAAAAGGACATGGAACAGAGCAGTTCTCAAACGACGATATGTGCCACATTTCTCAAATTAAAATTTAATTTAATACTCAAAATTATCTAGGCATTCTCAAAAAGTTAAAAAGAAGCTTCTTGTGTACAAATAAACCTAAAACTTTGTGTGGAAAGTACATGTAAAAGAAATGGATAGATAAAACAATAAAAAGATAGAAAGATACTGGTATATAGAAGACAGTGGAAGTCGAAGTAAAAGTGATATAAATAGATAAAGGAGAGAGAGAGAGAGTGAGAGAGAGAGAGAAAAGAGAAGAAAGGAGAGAGATCGAGGGATGGAAGTAAACAGAGAGAAAGAGGGAGCAAAGAAGAGAGAGGAACAGAGGTAAAGAGAGGGAATGCGAGAGAGAGAGAGAGAGAGAGAGAGAGAGAGAGAGAGAGAGAGAGAGAGAGAGAGAGAAAGAGAGAGAGAGTAGACAGTCTCACAAAAAAAGAGAGAGAGAAGAGAGACAAACACAGAATAGCTGTAATATTGGGCATAAACGCGCAGTATACGTTTTTGAACTCCATGATTGATTGCTTAAAAGTTCTCAAACCCAAAAATCAAAAGAAAGAAAGAAAATCCGTTGATACACACTTTTATACGCTTTTCTTAAACCCGGCCTGATCAGCTGATTTGCGTATTGAGATATCTCCCAGTCAGTGGTAAAACATTGATTCAAACACCGAGGCTAATAGATGGATCCTGTAACGAGCCGAATCAATCATCGCGCTTCTCCCAAACTTATTTATGTTTCTAACAAATTGAATATTGATGTTTTTTTAGAAGATTGGAGATTTTGTGGCCATTGACAAGTAAACAGCGCTTCACATCAACGCTAGTTTTATCCTGCCTACTTCAGAGAGAAAGATTTGCAAGCTCTAAAATGAAACGCCTCTTTACTCTGCGTGAGCTAGTCTAAATCTCTTTGACAATTTTCAATAAATTGATTCTTGAAAATAAATTGAAATCCATCCATATCAGTTACCAATCTTGCAATATGTTTTTTTTTATCAATTGCTTTATTTATAACAATTTTCTATAAATACACTCATGCAATGCCATTTTAAGTTAGAGCTTGGTATTATTTTTCGTTATTAATAAGCCTTAAGTACTGATTTTCTGCAATGCAGTTAGAAACGAATTTCTGTCGTATCAAACGATCTTCCAAATCCAAGTTTGATTGCTGAGAAACGAATGTGTACCGCGCAAAATAGTAAGTAAATCCGTTAAATGACACATGGGAAGTTAGCACCATGCCGATGCTTTATCGGTAAGGGCAGCTTAGAGACTTAGAGTTCCCCATTACAAAGATTAACTCACGCTATAGCCAGGGAGATCTGGTGGTGAGCCGAGCCTTATGACATCAATAATTTGTGCAGTGGAGCGGGCACGACCTGTGAGTAGAAGCCGTGTGTCCTGACTTGACCTATGGGCAGCCTAGAGTCTCCGTCCATAGTCCCATAGTCCATGCTTTAGGTCCATTTGCGACCCCCCCCCCCCCCACACACACACCCCCATATCAAATTTTGTTTTAGGCTCTTTTACTCTGCAAGGATGAAAGCAAGACAGTTAAAAAAAGCTGAGCAATTCCAAGGCTAACAAAGACTATTGTTTGAGCGAAATATTAAACCATACAAAGGTTAGTGATTAAAGACGGATTAAGAAGAACGCAAAAAGCAAGCACGAATCTAGATCAAACTCATGAAAAAGAGATAGAAAGACAGTGTTTGACGCGCTTGGTATTGTCTTCGCAAGGCGATTGGGTTTTGAAACCCATCAATATTAAATGTAGTTTCGTCTTTCGTCCTATCTGTTATTAATTACAGAATGAAGCCCTACAGCCCCTCTCAATCCCAAATATCCTGATCTTAATGTATTTTACGAAAGATCAAAATACGAAACGCCCAGATTCTAACACTTTTGGTAGATAGCAATGGACGACAGCTCTTGAAAAATCCAATGGAATATCATGATTTTATGTCTGATAATACATTTTTCATGTTTTCTTCTCTATTTTTTATTGTTAACAATCATCCGTCGACATAACCGCCTCATGACAGAACGCTGGAGTTATCGACCGTTTCTGGTGACCCTTTGTCCATTTGGACATACTAGTAATGGTTTCTTACCCCAGCTCTAGCGAATCTTTTGACTGTTATATTAAGGAAAAATGATTTTAAACAAAAATAATATTAAATTAAAAAGGGTTACAAAGACCCCCCCCCCTCCCCCAACTCGAAACAAAAAGCTTAAGAGACACAAAAGAATTGAACTTTTTAAAATGTCGATACAACGCATAGATCGATCCCAGTCCGAGCCGACCTCTGTGCACCTTAAAAACTATCTAAAAACAAACTGTTTTATCATTGAATGGCGACATTTTCAATTTAGATAAGACCTCTAACAAATTGCAAAAACAACAATAAATAATGAAGCAAAGAATAACAACAATGGTGAGGGGACTAAGCGTTTGTTCAGCAATAAATACGGAGACAAACTGCTGGAGATTTCTAGCACTGATTCTAGAAGTCCTTACGGAAATAGAAGCAATTTAGCAGCGATCCATTGAAGCTCCCGAGGGTGAGCCAAAACTGTTCACGTTTACTGAGGGTAGCGCAGACTAAGTGTTAAGAGAAGGAAAAAGAGGAGTTAAAGATAGAGACGTTAAGACTCAGAAATATATGGATGGAAAAACGGATATGGGATCGATAGAGAGTAAGCTAAAAGAGTGAGAAACGGCGAAGAGAGACGGACATATACATATAGCTTGATAGATGGAGCGAGTTAGAGGTAGAGAGATATGGAAAGATAGATAGATAAATAAATAGATAGATAGATAGATAGATAGATAGATAGATAGATAGATAGATAGATAGATAGATAGATAGATAGATAGATAGATAAAGAGGGAAAAAAGACAAAATAGATAAGATAATATATACCTTTATTTGTTCTTCAAAACAAGACTTTAATTGCGCTGAGCAGAAACAAATTTGTTTATCTTTGCTTAACTGGCTATAAAGAAGGACAGAGAGAGAGAGAGGGAGAAAGAGATAAATAAATAAGTAGTATGAGAGAGACAGAGCAGCAGGAATACAGTGGATATTTAAAAATTTGAAATGAGAAAGACAAAGTAGAAAGCCGCACAATAATAGACACCCACCTTTAAGACCCCGAGGACATAACGACAGACACACGGAAGAAAGTTCCTAATCTTAAGACTTTCTTATCCTTACTTCAAGATTCTCGCTCCATGGCAAACCGGCAGTCAGTCAAGATTTAAAAAAACATAAGGTGAGAAACGTTATTGGGCTTAGTTCCGCATGTTAATAATCTGGGGTAGTAAGTACAACGGTGTTATAAACATACAATCTATACCAAGTTTTTAATATATCAAACTAACCTTAGTCCGACGCGATTTGATGCGTATTTTTCTGTAAAAGCCCGACTGGCTTTTGTCATTAGATTTAATGTTGAAATGTAGATGGTATAAGAATGGTTGCCTTACTGGGCTATCATGGCGTTCTGTAATCAGCAGTGCAAGACTTTGAAAATAGTCGAAAAGCAAGCCTCCCAAAACAGCGTTGGATTGTTATGGTAAACTTACTTGGTCACCTTACACTGTTATCGTCAAGTTATACTAAAAAGTGATAATTCCCATAAATCTTTTTTTTTTTTTTATCAAATTAATAATCTGTGTTACTATCGTCAGGTGGACAACAAATATTGATCAGTAGCGATCAATATATTTTTAAAACCGTTAAATTTACAAATCTTTATTTGTCGCAACAACAGGGCACAATAACATGTGCCTGAAGTCTTTCGTCGCACCAATGTTTCTATCCCACCCTTATCGCTTTCTGATTGCATCGCTCAGGCCGAGAACACGCGAGATTTATGGCGCACTCTCGAGATTTCGCCGGGACCCAGACTCCCGACCTTGACCTTCATCACCACCGGAGACCTATCAATCTGGGGCTGGACCTGACAGGCTGGAGCAAGAGAGAGAGAGAGAGAGAGAGAGAGAGAGAGAGAGAGAGAGAGAGAGAGGAAGAGAGAGAGAAAGAGAGAGAGAGAGAGAGAGAGAGAGAGAGAGAGAGAGAGAGAGAGGGATAGGAGAGATAGGGAGAGAAAGAAGTAGAGAGATAGAAGGAGGGAGGTGGAGAGAGAGGGGAAAGAAAAGGAGATAAAAACAGGGACATGGATATCATAATTCAAATTACATTTTGAACACAGCGCTCAGACTAACCGACCATACATCCTGAAGATAGTTCCATGTTGAGGTTGACAAATCAAGGGAAGAACTGGATTTTCTTAATATCTTAAGCTAACGAACAAACCTTACCGAATTTCAAAACGGAATCTCCAACAAATCGATAAAAGGAACGAACAAAAAAACAAACAAATAAAAAACAACCCCCCCCCCCACACACACACATAAACAAGAAAACTTCAAAACAATTTAACAGCAACAGCAACAAAAAGAATAAAAAAAACGTATATAATATTTTCATGTTCAGGCTATCCTTAGGAACCCCCCCCCCCCCCCCCTGCCCACACTTCACACACACACACACACGCACACACACGCACGCACACACAAAACAATACATTGTGCAGTCAGATTCTTCTGAAAATTCATACCTCTGACAATTAGTTTTCATTATATGTACTTGGTTTTTTTTTTTAAGTGTTAACTTTTTTTTTATCTTGACAAGAGAATAAGCTTACACAAAGCTACTGATTTTTTTTTATTATTGTGAAAATAAGTACATTAACATTCTTTTTTTTTAATTCAATGCATTTGGTATAGAGGAAGATAAGAAAAACTGGAAACATGATAGGTTTGCAATTCTATAAATTAGTAACACCAGCAACAACCACGGCACAAGAAGATGATACAGGGCAAGAATTTCTTTCACAGGGAAAAACTGAACGTGATTTGCAGAATTTTTTTACAATCTAACACAACTAAATAAAGAAAGGGGGTAAACGTAATCTGAAAAGACTGAAAAAAATTAACAAAAAGTAAGTAGGGAAAACGTTTATCTTTCTCTTGATAATTAATCAGAAAGACCAAAAATCTTCATAGCCCTTGGCTGAAGAATATCAAAGAGGAATTTATCTTTCTTCGCTAACAATCAGTGCTTAACCAAGAGAGATGAAAATCTGTAAGATATGTTGAAAAGTGTCTAATCAGAAAAAGACACAAGGACTGAATAAAAACGAAAAATAAACAAAATTAAAGAAATAAGAGAGAGAGAGAGAGAGAGAGACAGAGAGAGGGATAGAGAGAGAGAGCGAGAGAGAGAGGGAGAGAGAATGAGAGGTTGGGAGAGATGGGAGAGAAAGAAGTAGAGATAGAAGGAGGGAGGTTGAGAGAGAGGGGAGAGAAAAGGAAATAGAAACAGGGACATGGATATCATAACTCAAATTACATTTTGAACACAGCGCTGAGACTAACCGATCATATATGCTGAAGATAGTTCCATGTTGAGGTTGACAAACCAAAGGAAGAACGGCATTTTCTTAATATCTTAAGCTAAGGAACAAATCTTGTCGATTTTCACAACGGAATCTTCAACAACTCAATTAAAGGAACGAAAGAAATCAACCATAAAACAGCAACAACCCCCTCTCTCTCTCCCCCCCCACACACACAAACAAACAAGAAATCTTTAAAACAATTAAACAGCAACAGTGACCAAAAGAAAAACTTTGAATATTTTCATGCCCAGGTTGGGTCCGGTTATATCCTTAGGACACCTACCCCACTTGTGATAATTAGTTTCCGATATATGTACTTGGTTTTCTTTTTTAAGTGTTAACTTTTCTTCTATCTTGACAAGAGAATAAGCATACACAAAGCTACTGAATTTTTTTTTCAATCGTGTAAATAAGTACATTAACATTCTTTTTTTTTAAATTCAATGCATTTGGTATAGAGGAAGATAAGAAAAACTAGAAACATGATAGGTTTGCAATTCTATAAATTAGTAACACCAGCAACAACCACGACACAAGAAGATGACACAGGGCAAGAGTTTCTTTCACAGGGAAAAACTGAACGAGATTTGCAGATTTTTTACAATCTAATACAACTAAATGAAGAAAGGGGGTAAACAACGTAACCTGAAAGGACTGAAAAAAAATTAACAAAAATTAAGTAGGAAAAAGGTTTATATGTCTATAGATAATTAATCAGTGTTTGATTCAAAAAGACCAAAAATCTTCATAGCCCTTGGCTGAAAAAAAATCAAAGAGGATTTATCATTCTTGTCTAACAACCAGTGCTTACAAAGAGAGACTGTAAACCATGTACAAAGTCTAATCAGAAAAAGACACAACGAATGAATAAAAACGAAAAAAAAACAACAAAAATTTAAAAAACAACAACAAACAAAACAAAACAAATCCAAAGCCCTTAGAGTGCAGTGCGGAGCAAGTGAACTGCTTAAGCCGAGGCCTGTAGTATGTGTTTTAGTTAATAGAAATCTCTGGGTTTAGTTAAACCATCACGCTCTTGCTTACTCACCCCTCTGTAGCCGCCTCGATCAAAAAGCGTTTCCGCGGCGAGGAGAGCTCCGCAGGCGTTGCACTGTTTGTTTTCTCGTTAATCACGCCCACAGACCTAAGTGGACCTTTCAGATTACCCCTCGGGCAGGGCTAGCGCCTTTTTGTTGTTGTTGCCGTGCTATTTTATCACACATTTATCTGTGCAAATGTGTCTAGTTTTGATGCCGAATGGCTGAAGGAGTTTATATAATTTATATATTAATAAATAGGATTTAAAAAACAAAGTGTTTGGGATATAAGCAAGACCCCATGCACCTCACAGTGAAGCCCAAAAGCACTTTTTTTTAAAATTTTGTGCACGACTCAAAGGCTTACAAACAATATTAATGGCTTGCGACCAGACTGAATATTTAGGTATTTTTTTTATAGACAAGTGAACTCATTATCACCGTCTTTTATTTTGTATTAAATACGTAAATACGTTGGGCAACGTTGTAGCCACATATCATGTTGCAGGTTTTGTATGTCTCCTAATAATTCAGATTCCAGATTGACATGCCATTTTTTCAACATAAAAGCAATATTTTCAGTACAATAAAGAAAAGCAGTGTGTTTTATAGCCTTTTCACTTAATCATGGGATCCCACAATCCTGGAGTTCTGGCAACTTCCTATCACACAATCCAACAACCCTGAAACCCTGCAATCCTGCAATCCTGTAATCAAGTAATCCTGTAATTAAGTAAACAGGACGCCAGAAATCTTGCAATCCTGTAAAGGAGCAATCCAGCAATCATGTAGCCAAGTATTCCTGCAATCGAGCAATCATAAAAACAACAACAAAACAAAACACAACAAAAATCCCAAGAGATAACCCAGAAATTTAGCAATCCTGTAAACCAGAATAGGATTCCTAATATACCAACAATCCTGCAAGCCACCAATCTAGCGACCCAGCGATTTAGTAATCCTATCATCCAGTAATATTTCAATCCCGTAGCGTAGCAATCCACAACCTATCAATCCTGGATATCCGTTAGACGGTTCTGTTCCCTCAAACCTGGATATTGGCCACAAATAATCTGGTGTTGACGTTTTCTTTGTCGATTACCGTCCTTGTGGTCTCAGTACAGCTTGTGATAGCACTGTCAGCTCTACTTCATCCATTTTCGAGGGTCGTGGTCCACCGGGACCTGGTCATAGTGTTTGTGAGTCAATGACATGGACTCCAAGACGTTCTTTTAGGAAGCGATAAAATCAGGCAAAAATCTTGTGGTCTTTATATGGTGTGTCACAAAACAAAACACATATTAGCTATAGACATACTATTTTATCCGTAAACACTAGTTAACAGAAGACGCTTCAAATTTAAGATGATGTATCACCTTGTTACCCTTTGAAGCTGCTTTTGACTTAACAAACAAGCAGGAGGTAGTAGGTTCGAATCTCGGCTGATGTCCTTGTTTATGAATAATATTCTTCAAGGCATCTAGCGAACGCAAGTCTAATTAAAGATTACAATCTATTAGTACTGTCAGCATTATACATTTTGAGAACTACGCGATAATGTGAATAAAATTTTAAAAAAATATTTTTTTAAAAATTTCATCATAGGCAATTTTAAAAAAATCAACATTTTACTTTAATAACCAATTTTTTTGTATATCCTATTTGTTTCTTACTGTACTACAAAATTGTATGTAATGCTTACTTTAAAGAAGAGAAAGAACCTAGCAGTAACCATAATACTTTAATCTCTGTAGAAAGTTTATATATCCAACCTATCACTTGTTAACTTTTCTTATAGAAGAAATGAGTTCGTTCCTTGAAAACTAGTTTAGGTTAAGGTTGGAAAAAAGTTGCCCAAGAGCTGCTTTCAAAAGGCACATATAATTTTTATACATGATAAAATACAGTAGTCTTAAAATGCATAAAAATCAAAGAACTTCACAACTTAAAAATCTTTGATTCACCTTTATGAAATACACTTAATGTGGTTGAAGCAAAGTCACCGAAAGAGACAAACATTTGCAGGTAGAGTTAAAGTGAGCTATACATTTGAATTAGTAGATACCATTAGGACAGTATACATTATTGTTTATTCTCCAGCTAACCAGTTAATAGGAATACGTCCTTGTTATACTTGTTTAACGTGTTCACTTCGGTCCATTCGGTGGCTTGGTCTTCTATTTGCGATGTTTTTAATGCTAGAGAATCATCTGCTTCTGGAAGAGACAGCCATGTTGAGAATGAAACACCAGGCGAAATCTGGAATGTAAGTGAGTAGAGCCAGCATGTGGCACGTTCCATAAGGCTAGTTAATCCTTTACCACTGTAGGTAATTAAAGTGGGAGACGGCCGGTGTCTCTAAAACAAACCTTTGTGTGAAAAACAACAACCAAACAACCCAAGTCACTTTGGATCAATTTGATTTCTATCTCGAATCTCAAAAATGTGTTAATACCTAAATGATTTACTTTGGTTAATTTATCATATTAAAAGGCGATAAAACGCACACATACACACACACACACACACACACACAACAAAACAAAAAATATACCCCCCAAAAAAAACAAAACAAAAAAAAAACAAAAAAAAACAAGAAAAAAAAGCAACCAACATAACCACGCAAAAAAGAAAAATTACAAAAATCCCCAAACAGCAAACAAACAATAAAAAAAATGAAAAGAAAACCCATGAAAAGAACAAACTGAAGAAGAACAAAATGCAAGGGAACAATAACCAAAGAAGAGCGATACAAACGAAAAGACAAAACAACTTTTCGTCCTTGTCGCGCATCAGAGACGAAGAATTCATCCCTCAAAGATCGAAGCTGGAGAAGAAGATTATGACAAGAAATTGTTAGAGACCGTTGGCTAGCCCGCGGGCCCCCAGCCGTACACGCCTCTGATTGTCTATCGACTTCTCTCTATCGCCTGACAGGCTCTGACTGTCATGTCCGCCCTCCTCTGCAATCCCTGGTCCCTTCCCTCCTACGCTCTTCTTTCATTTAATCTAATGTACTTCCTATGACTACTATGACTACACTTAACTACTGGTACCTCTAGTTCTTTTCAGCGGTCTCTCTCTTTCTCTCTCACTATCTTTCTCTTTCTTCCCTTCTCTCTTGTTCTATCTCTCCCTCCCTCCCTCCCTCCAGCCTTTTTTTTAACCTCTCTCTTCCTGTCTTCGGCCATATCTGTTTCCATATCCGCTGTTCTCTGTCCTCTATGCCTTCCTCAATAGTCTATCTGTCTAACAGATTACTCTAAGTTGAGCCAAATCGTGCCACAGAAAGGAACATTCCATGCAAACCTTAGTAGACTCTATTATAATTGTGTGTATTAACAGTTGTTTTAAAGGACGTTTTCGCCCATTAACTTAGGATACAACAAACATAGTTACCAGAGACATAGTATTATTTGCGGTTGCTAAAAAAACCAGAAAATCGTCGCACAACCTTTTTTGAGTGCAAAGAGCGATCTGTATGACAGTAATTTGTTATTTTGTCTATGTATGTTAGTCTGCCTGCCTGCCTGTATGCCTTTAACCTCTTTTTAATATACAACATATACATGCTTAGACAGCTCCCGGCCTACCCATCTTACACCCTGCAATGATCAAGGACCACAGCAGGCGCTCTGTTTGTGAGGAAGTTTGTTTTTACGCCCGTGATGTCATAAGACAATTAATACATTATACTAGTGGCAACGGTGACTCCTTTTTCTCTCTAAGTGCTCAAAGCATAACAATTATTGTGCATAAAAAGGGTGGTAAAAAGTAAAAAGTATACACAGTGTTTGAGAAGATCCAATTAAATTTTTGTTATAGACTCCAATGTTCTCCAGATACCTTAGTAGGCACCGAGGACTAACATACGTAAATATGCTCTGAAGTGGGTTGGAAGTCAGCTTCATACTCTTTCCCGGTAGAAAAGCAGAGGTTCAACCATAATATGACTTATGCATTATTGACAGTTGCAGGTATGGAGTACCACCTAGTCTGGTCTTCTAGCCAAGTTTGTGGCCCGCAGACTGGTGATTTTTTTCTACTTTGGTAGAGTCGGGTGTGGTTTTTTGTTGCTTTGAGTGTATGTGATATGTATCATGTCAATAGGTATTATGAAGGTTAGTTGTTTGGTTTTCTTGACTTGGTGATGATATAGACAGAAAAATACTTAAATACATTAAATTAGAGATAAATACGTCTACATAATAGAAATATAAAAAGACAGGAAAGAGATAACTCGTCGCATTTTCTCTGTCTGTCTGTCTGTCTGTCTCTCTCTCCTCTCTCTCTCTCTCTCTCTCTCTCTCTCTCTCTCTCTCTCTTTCTCTCTAGCACTCTATACATTTCTCCATGAATTACATTATTTTATTGAATATCTATTTTCGGCATGTTTTTCTGTCTTTATCTATTACTGCGTCTGCCCGTCACTCTTTATTATTTTCCAACACACTTTCTCTCACCATTTTGCTTTGCCTTTGTTTGATATATGTTAGTATGTCTGTGTATCTCTGTATCTTTCTCTTTCTCTTTCTCTCCCTCTCTTGCCCCCCCCCCCCTCAATCTCTCTCTCACTCTCGGAAACATTCAATATTCTTGCACGATATTTTAAGACAAAATCCCTCTCTTTTTACGATAGTCTGGTTGCAACGAGTATTTGCGTCGAACGCCTCAAAGGAACTGCGTTTCTTGTTTGCCCCTCAACATTTTTAAACATTTACGATGTTTAAACATGTCTCCTCTACATTCTCTTTATCCCGTCTTCTCTCGCCAATTTCGATTTATTCCTTTTTTTTTCACTTAGTTTTGTTCTGTGTAGGAGCAACACTCTCTCCTAGTTTAACGACTTGTACGTTCACGGCGACATTTCTTTTTGTGGATTTCATATTAGTTTTTGGTTCTAATTCAACAAAATGTCTCTTTCCCGGCTTCAGGTTTTTTAAATCTTGTCTGGGTATGCCATTATTTTTTGTATGTCTGTTTCTCCCACATGTCTCTGCCTGTCTTTATGTTTATGTTTTTTTTTATAAGTATCTATGTATTTTTCTATCTCTCTCCTCCTCCCTATCTTTTTTTAGCTACCTGCCCATGTCCTCGCTCCATCCCGAACTCACAACACACACACACACACACACAAACCCTCTATATTTCTCCAGACTAGCTACTTATGCATTTGTTCTTCTTTAACTTTTATCATTTTTTTTTCTTCTTCTAAGTTTCGTTTACTTCGCTGCAAGGATCCTGCAATACTTTAATCTGAGTCAATGTAATCTTTGGAATAAGAACAACCTGAAGCATTCTCTTCAACAATAAGAAAAGTTGAGCAAGGATAACAGAACAGTGGGAGCTTTGTTAAAATGTATCGAGCGCAGTGCTCTCGGCCAAGTTTTATAGCTCTCTCTTAATTCCCCTTGCTGCTCAATAATGTAATTAGTGTCATTCATAAAACTCCTTTTCAATTGTCACAATGACACCACGATTTCTAAATCAATTATTATGCCTCAAATAGAAAGCAAGAAATATCTTAATTTGATTAAAAATGTTGAGAGAAAAACCGTGCCCCATTGCAATGGGAATCCAAAACACACACACACTCACACACACACACACGCACACGTCTATGCATAGATGCAACTGCATAGAAGGAATCGACAAAAAGAGAAGGAATAACATTTTTCGAGAAATTTCTCTAATAAGCAATACTTTGCGTAATACAATTACTTAGCAACAAACTATTGGGGTTTTAATTTAATGTTAATCCTTGTTAATATTCTACTGCAATACTGATTAACATAAGATTGAAAAAAATAAAATAAGGTTTTCACATTAATACTATTCGCCACAACTGAAAAGACTTTGGCTTGCTCTAGGCAAAGACTCTGTATCTTGGAGGGTGTAGCCCGGCGCATCAGATCTTCGATTCACACAAGTGGCTGTGCTAGTCTGCTTGTCTGCTCCTCTCCATTCCCTGCTGCCGAACAATACCGGCGTTATAGTGGGGGTCGCGGTGGTCCTATGGTAGATCATCGGCTTTCGACGCAGGAGGTCTGTAGTTTGAGCCCCGCTCTGGCGACATTGTCCCCTGCTGGTTGGATCGGTGTCAGTTTAATGTGACCGACTGAGACAGAGTCATGGCATCCGCGCACTGTCTTTGTGTGGCAGCACTTAAACTTGTCATATGTTAATCTTGGGGCCCGTCCATAATATAGTCTATTAGGTGCTGAAATTGGACGCTAAGCAACAACCCTTACCTTTACCCTTTTTTCTAGCGAACAGAACCAGCGTGAAAATAGAACACATTCAATAAACTGCATGGCCAGATAAGCAAACTTTCTTGCAACTGCAAGGTCTCGCATGGACACATAGAGCATTCTGTATGTCGACAGGCTCTAAGACTTAGGTCCAATTCCTGTGAGGTCAACAGAGGCAGAGCTTTTGATGTCATGACTTCTGTCTCAACTGGTCAGATTTTTACAAACAGCGATACAACCAGTAGCAAACATTCACCATGCTTCCCTCTTTACCCTCCAGAAAAATGTGTATTCTCTGATCAAATGTATATCCCTTAAGTTTCACCAAACATTTTTTTACAGAGGCAGGAGATACTGGCTGGTATTAGAACCTGCCACTTCTTGTTCATCAAGGCGGGTCACTACCAACTGAGCTTCACCAGTCATTATACCCTGATGAGGCAACGATGTTAACATACCAGTGTGATTATCCATTTTGTTAAGGAACATTTATGCACTGGCTGAGGAATGCATAGATGTTGAATATTCTGGAATAGGGAGCTAACATTATAAAGACATGGCTGTTAGGCCAGAACTATTATAATGCCATGGTGGAGATACTCTCTATTTCTTCTCAAAAAATATAAGATGTTACTACAGCATGTTGATCACAACACTTTTCAAGAACCTTAGTCTAGAGGACATTTCTAACCATGATATATAGCTCCGATCAAGAACATTTTTCCTTGTATCTCACCATACAAACTGGGTTATATGATATTTATAGGGGAATCTCTTTGGGAGAAGACTAACATCATAACATTAGTCAGCGGATGGATATTTGGACTACTTTAATTTTGATTCGATCAAGCGTTATAACAAAAGGTCAAAATATCAGACAGTGAGTAAATGGTTTTGCTTTTAGCCGGGAGTCTTGGCGAGTGTTAAAACGGCACTGGTAGGCTACTGGTCTTATCCCATCTGTTCCGCTTTCAGAGAGGACTGATTTAATCACAAGGGACTCGATATTGCGTAAACCGGAGGAAATTGCATGGTACTTTTGGTAGCTTGGTTTTAGTAAGTCTAAGAGAACTTGAAAGGTATGAAATGTCAAAGAAATAAAAAGAAGAGCGAAAACGATAAACAGAGAGTCAGAAGAGAGAGAGAGAGAGAGAGAGAGAGAGAGAGAGAGGGAAGAGAGAGACATACCGACAGACAGACAGAAGGGAACCAAGGAGAGGCTGGGCCAGGAGAATTCTCCCCGGTCATAGAAACTGCAGCCCCCTTAACCTTGAAATAAATGCTTCTTTGTGAATCCTTTATGAATTACGTTATTTTCCGGCTGAGACACGGCAAGATCATAATAAATTCTTTTATTACCTGATAAAAGAAGATAATGGCACCTCCTCAGAAATACAAAGTCCCATGTCGTTTTCGACCATAGATATGATAATTTGATGCAGAACAAAGCACGCCCTGCGCTAGGCATTGATCTGTTACAGTAACAGTACCATTGTTCTGGTAGGTCTAATTCATTATGGCGGGAACATTGCGTCAAAGAAACGTTCCTGGCCCAATTAAAACCACTTTAAAGTAAACATAAAAAGGGAACATTAATTTCAAATGAGCTTCGTAGACTTTTACAGTAAAATCAACGATTTTGTTGTAAGACAACCACCATCATACAAAACAAATGAAGCTTTACAGTTCTTTAGCACATTCTTTCTGTCTCTTTTTATTCTCTTTCACTCGCGCGCTCTTCTCTTTCAGCTACTCTGTCTATCTCTCAGCCACTTTCTCTCTCCCCCTCTCTCTTTCTCTCTCTCTTTCTCTTCCTATTTATTTCTCTTTCTCCCTCTCTTTCTCCATCTCTCTCTCTCTCTCTCTCTCTCTCTCTCTCTCTCTCTCTCTCTCTTTCTCTCTCTTTCTCTCTCTCTCTCTTCTCTCTCTCTCTCTCTCTCTCTCTCTCTCTCTCTCTCTCTCTCTTCTTTATCACTTACTCCATCACTTATCCGTGTACCTCCCCTTCCAACACAAAGGCTATCGCCATGACTCCTCTAGGAAGGATTATCTTTTGAATTGTCAACATTTGGTTTTTGTTTCTCCCTACCTTATCTAAATTTGTCTTTACAATTCTTATTTCCTTTGAGTTGTTGTACCTCCCCCCCCCCCCCCCCCTCCCGCTCCCTCATATTTATATTTTTTAACATGCCCAAATCCCTAGACCTAAAAATGACCCTCTTCAACCACAAGATCAATCCAGCCTAATTGGACTGACCCCAGGGTATCGAAACCTGTCCAACTGCGTCACGAAATGAAATTAATAATAATAAATTTGAGTATATACCAATTAAAGTACATAAATGTACTTTCTTGGAAAATCCAACAGAGCCCTAAAATAATCCTGGTAATATTAACCTAATGAGAAGCGACAACGTGTGAGTCATCATGCCACGCAAACGTTCAGCACAAAATTGCGAATGTTCAATACATTTTACGTTTTACAGTAAAGTTCTGCAATATCTTGTAAGCATGAACAATCAGGCAATTGAATATTCTGAGTGCAACGCCGCGCACATTTTTTTTCCTCGTAAGCTCTGTTACAAAACCAGTTTATGTGGTTATTTTCACTGGATAAGGAAAGTACACAGCTCACTTTGTTTATTAGCTGGTCCAAGTGGTAGAGCGTTGGGCCCCCAATCGGGACTACCCGATTAGAATACTTATTCTCGCAAAACTTAGCTGTTGGATTTCTTTCTTTGCTGGTTGGGTGGGTGTCAGTACTTGTATAATGGTACCGGCTGAAACAGGTTACAGAAGTCCTATTATTCCCACATGTCTCTGGGTGGCATGATATAAAACTGTCCGACATTAGTCCCTAGACATTTCGCAATATAGCCTAGCTCCTGACGTTAGGCTTTAATAAACCAACCAATTAACCACGTATTCGTACTATGAGACTCGCTGGAATTGATTTTACCATAATGATATATCACCCCTAGTTTTGCTCTTTTTTTTCCTTCTTCTGAAACTTGAGCTCTCAATTCTTGTCTACTGTGTGTGTGTTTGTGTGTGTGTGTGTGTGTGTGTGTGTGTGTGTGTGTGTAGGTTAAACAGATGCATGGTGCCAGTACCGAATTTAACCGTTTTTTCAGGATGCCCAAAACACCTGCCAGGGACTCGCAGCGCAACTGATCTCGAATGGAATTCAGGGGAGAGAACAACATGGGCTGTTTTAGGAACAACTGACAGCTGAAAGCACAGCTCGGTATCACGGAAATTAGCAGAAGGAAAAGTTTGGCTGGAACAAGTAGTAGAATTGAATTATTTAATTACCATAGGGAATTTAAAAGAGAACAAACGTTTTTTTTTTCATTCCCTGATCCTTCCCTTACTACTGTTTTTCCTAATTGTACTATTTACGACTCTTTCATTTGTTGTTGTTGTTGTTGTTGTTGTTGTTGTTGTTGTTGTTGTTGTTGTTCTCCTTCTTCTTCTTCTTCTTCTTCTTCTTCTTCTTCTTCTTCTTCTTCTTCTTCTTCTTCTTCTTCTTCTTCTTTATTATTATTATTATTATTATTATTATTATTATTATTATTATTATTTTTTTTTGATTCTACGTCGTACTTTTCTCTACCTTTCCATTGTCCTTTTCTTTTTTTTTCCCCTTTTTATTCTGTAAGATGCTTTTAGTTAGTTTTACTGCACCAATTCAGTTGTGGTTGTAGTTAGAAAGTATTTCAATGATTATACACTGTCTTTTGCGGTGTCGATCAGTTGTAAGGAATTAAACAAACATCACTACGCCAAAAGCATGTCCCTAAGTTAGAAAAGTAAAAAGAAAAAAAAAAGACTTAGTCCTTTAACCTATACCATTTTATCTTAGATCTTTTTTTCAATGAAAATGGTCCTTTGCCTTTGAGTGTTTTATGAACATATATTTTTTAAAAAGACATCCAATTTCACTCTGATTTTCAGTGAAGCAAAATACATAAGGTAGAAAAAATTCACATACATTTCAATTACCAAACCAAGCAAACAACAGCAAAATTTTTTCTTCGTCATATTTTATTACGAAACACAATCATGTACCTCTATACTCGTAATTACCTCCAAAAAGACCACATTATAGCTTTTGATATCCTATCTCAACGTAAAATACATGATAAGCAAAGAAGGTAGTTGGTTGTTCGAAGAGGTCATTTTAGCCTCATATGAATGACATAAAGGACACTTTATTACGCAGAAATAATGCATAACGGCTTTTGGTAATAAAAAGAAAGGAAACAGAAAAAGTGTCCAAAATGAATATTTAATGGTAAAGAAAATATTTATAAAAAATCTAAGAAAGTTATAAATAGCATCCTTTTAGCACTTTTAATCTTTCCACAATCATCTTCAAAAAAGACGTGCGGTAGTGAAATGAGAAATTTAATACTCATTCTATTTTAGGGAAAAAAACTTCAAATAGACAAAGAAAAGGCATTACAAAACCGAAACCCGTAACCAATGGCATGTATAATAATTCAGTTTCCGCCATAGACCTAAACAACTATCAGGTACGACGACGCTGGTATAATTATGATTGCGATTTCACAAAAAAGTTAAGCAACTTTTTCTGTCTCAGTATACACAAGTTCTTCTAATTAACTGTAGATCCACAGTGTTATTATGTAGTGCAGTACACAAGTTCTTCTAATCAACCGTAAAATCACAGTGTAATAATGTAGTGCAGTACACAAGTTCTTCTAATCAACCGTAGATCCACACTGTTATTATGTAGTGCAGGCAAGCATGTTTCATGCAGCGGATGGATACAGTCTTTTACATAGACACGGAGCTCTAGGTTTGTACGACTTTCCTCCTTGCACGTATACTTCGTCCTTGGACTACTTTTTATGCACAGTTCAGCCCTCTTCATAAAATTTAATAATTATAGTCATTTGCTCGATGAGCTGATAAAAAAGCCTAATTGAAGCACGGCTCATGACTTCTTAGAAGGTACCCCATAACTGTTGTGAAATCGCAGGCCTTATTATGCAGTCCGTATACAAAAGTCATAGTCTTGTAAAAATACAGTGGACAATTTTCTGACAGCGTCCACGGTTAATGAGAGGATATAAATATTGAAATAATCATCGATAATTATTGATATTAATCGATACCAGCATAAAAATATTGAACAATGATGTAAGACAATGTTATGCCATAGTTACTCTGAAGTTACAGTTAATTGTTACATTAATATTCGTATTGGCGGAGACAACAGTTGCGCCAAACATGGTTATATATACATCGCAATGGACATCAATTTGTGAACATTGGCGTTTTTGTTACAAGTCCAGGAATTCAAATAAACAACAAAAAGTTTAATATAAAGATAGTATAAACAACCCCACTGTTTTCCGCCTATTAACTGGACCCAGGCTAATTTATACAAAGAACGCAGATACTGTTTTCAGATTGGAAACGTGTATTCCATCTTTATTTCAGTGGACGGCCACGACATAATCACGACGCGACCAAAAGACCTTTCTTTGTTTAAGAATTAAAGTCTCATAGTTTTGTTCTCAGCACTGAAAATTGAATAGTTAGTGCCCCAGTAACTTTAGGATTTATGACCTGAATCTACTTGATATGGGTTTTCTTTTACCATGACCTCTAGATCTAGTTCATAATACTTTGCAGAAAGTGTTACAAATGATTTCATTGGTTGATCGGACGATATGTAGATTTTTTAAATGATTAATATGAAATATTCTGTTCAAATGGATAAGGGCTTAAAAATGAAACAATACAAAACAGCACCCCCACCCCTTGCGAAACAACAACAACAACAACCACCAATAAACACACACGCACACACAAAATAAATAAACAATAAAGTACCCTAGTAAAGATTCAAAGAACAAATCGTAAACTGGTGCTTAACAAAACATTTTGTGCTGGATCTGCCCTGTTACTGTGAAAAGGTTTGAGGTAAGTGCCCGATCCGAGGTGGGCAAGCTGTAGAATGATAAACAGAGTTTATAGGATAGTTCTCCCGAAATAGGCGTACGGCTACATTTACTATGCTTCACATTCAACATTCCTACTTGAGTTCTCTCTCTCTCTCTCTCTCTCTCTCTCTCTCTCTCTCTCCCCTCTCTCCGCCTCTCTTTCAACCTCTCTTATTTTTGTTTTCATTCTACCAATCTGTCATGTTCTCTTTTTTCACAGTTCTGTCTGCCTTTTTCTCTCTAACTATCTCTCTCCCTCTCTCTCTCTCTATCTCTCTCTCTCTCTCTCTCTCTCTCCTCTCTTCCCCCACTCTGTATCTTTTGTCCTCTGTTTAAATTAAACAACAATTTATAGAGAATATAGAGATTCAATCTGTACATGGAGATAATATAAAGTGCACCATATACAATAAAAATATCAATATCTCAAAGCAAGACTCAACCTGCACTCAAACCAAACCATACACTACTACTACTACTACTACTACTACTACTACTACTACTACTACTACTACTACTACTACTACTACTACTACTACTACTACTACTACTACTACTACTACTACTACTACTACTACTACTACTACTACTACTACTACTACTACTACTACTACTACTACTACTACTACTACTACTACTACTACTACTACTACTATTCTAACCTTTGGTTAAAGAATGATAGGGATCTCAGGTA
Organism: Elysia chlorotica; assembly: GCA_003991915.1. Taxonomy (NCBI): domain Eukaryota; kingdom Metazoa; phylum Mollusca; class Gastropoda; family Plakobranchidae; genus Elysia; species Elysia chlorotica. The sequence continues at coordinate 431,564 of RQTK01000143.1, forward strand.
TTGCTTATACTTGTTTATATGAGATGAAAGAGGTGTATGGTTTGGTTTGAGTGCAGGTTCAGTCTTGCTTTGAGATATTGATATTTTTATTGTATATGGTGCACTTTATATTATCTCTATGTACAGATTGAATCTCTATATTCATAATAATAACAAAAACAACAATTACATTCTCGTTCACAAAGCTAATAGATGAAGAAAATATATATTGCAAAATATAATCGTGACTTTGCATCTGAAATTAAAATTGTTAGACTGTAAAACGGTATTATTATTTTAAAAAAAACAACCAGAAATCCACCAATGTTTCTTTCCGTGTAATTAATGTGTGCATGTCAATTAATTGCTCTTAGTCCAGTTTCACCGTCTGGACCGTCTATACAGATCAATACAAGTTTTGAGTTTAAGGATGCCACTAGATAACTAGATCTACTTGATATCATAGATCAGATGCTGAGTGTGATTCTCTATAGTAAAACACTTTTTGGAAATCAAAATCATATTTTTATACAGCAACAATATTTTCCTTATAATTAAAATAAAAATATTATGCATATGATTTAAACACAATAATGTATTTCAGATGAACGTAGCAAAATTTCTTTTATTCCTAAACGTCACTGTCAGTAATATTGAATATTGTAAATAATATTTTGAATATTGAATATTGTAAAAAATATTTTGAACTGAAAGTTAAATATAATTATTGTTGAGGTTCACTTATAACTTTGAATATTAGTTAAAAAACAACAACAAAAGAAAACAACAAAAACATTTCGGAAATTTATCAAGGGGTATTTCCAATTAGCTTTGTTCAAACCTCACATGATAATCGCGTCCTTGCAAGGCCTCCAAGAATAAAAGGCAGGATCACCAGAACGAACCAAAACTTGCAGCAACGGTCATGGCGAACAAATTTGTCAGAAATAAATAAGCGTTACCGTTGGTGCGTAAAAATCTCTGTTTCGCTCAATTCGGTGTTTCTGTCTTCTATTTTTGGAAGCCTTGCATCCTCGGGACCCAAACCATGCGACTTGCTTCCTTACACTGTCGATGCGTTCTCCAAATTCAAAATAAATGACAAAAAAAAAAAAAATAGAACTGAGTAGTTTTACGTTCACAAGGATTCCGATATGTGGGCTTGAGACAAGATTTGAACCTCGAACCTCCTGCTAGCCAGCGAAAAGCATTACTGACTAAAAAACAACAACAAAACAAACCCAATCACTCATAACTTTTTCTTTTATGGTCCATCATCGATTCACACAAAGAATCGGGCATAACTCGTAACGGTGTGGCAAAAAATGATCTTTATCATCGAAAGTCTTCTCTTCTCAAATCCCCTGCTCGTTTACTTTTCCACATCCCGTTGGATATATGACCAATGTTTTTTCACCACAAGACGTGAGTTACGTTGTTTAGGCAAGGCACCTTTTGACGTCATGTTTGAAGGTCTTTTTCTCATTGTTCTGCACCGCCTTTATTAGACATTGTCCACAGCAGTTATTTTTTTAACAACAGCACAGACTCGGGGAGATCGCCGTGTATCACAGTGGAGTTTGGCTCTCTGGCCCTCATAAAGAGGTGATGGGACAGAGTCGAAGGAGGGTCAACATAACCACACAGATCAGAGCGGTCAGTGGCCAGGTGTGTCGGTGCACGTGACCTGAGGATGGCTCGTGGTTGTACTCGGACTCCTTCTGTCTGTCGTGGGCCTGGGGCTCAGAACCGGTGCCTGGGGAGTGAGAGGGTAAGGTTGGATCAGGTCAAGAGTAGAGGTTGCAAAATGACAGCGATGATGATGATCGTGATGTTGACGATGGTGTTGTTGAAAATGATGGCGGTGGTGGTCATTATGATGATGATGATGGTGGTTGTAATAATGATGGTCATAACGATGATGATTGTGATAATGAAGATTATGATATTGATGAAAATGATGATGATAATAATAATAATAATAGAGAAGGAGAAGAAGATGATGATGATGATATGATAATAATAATAATAATAATAATAATAATAATAATAATAATAATAATAATAATAATATAACAAGAACAACAACAACAACAACAACAACAACAACAACAACAATAACAACAGCAGCAACAACAACAACAACAACAACAACAACAACAACAACAACAATAACAACAGCAGCAACAACATTACAGAACGAAATTCTGATAAAAGAGTTAACTGTAATTCGGCTCCTGTTTCATGGTACTTCGTGGTAAATAACTATGTTCTATTGCATCTCAAGATAATGTTGTCTCTGTTAGTACCTGTAAGTATTTTAATTAAAAAAAAACAACAACATTGGTTTACCTCTTCGTGACGTGTCGGAGGCAGCTGCAAAAGAAAAGAAAAAAAAAGAGATTTATAGGACATTTAAATTTGTGACCTTTATTTTTTTTTAAATAAAATCCATTTCAGACTGTTAAAAAGAATTATACTGGACTTTTAATTGAAAGTCTTTGAAAACGCCAATTGCCCTTTTTAAACATTTTTTATCTTATTATTAAACATAATGAAATTTTAAAAAGCATAAGGCTAACAGGGAAAATAAGATTTAGAAAAAAAAATATGTATTTGCATAGAACCGACTACAATGGATTGGTTTCAGCACATACAGAGAGAAACAGCCTATGTTGTTAGCGTCTATGGTATTTAAAATAAAAAAAAAAACACACACAACAACAACAGACCAAAGAGGTAAGCGATAATGTTTCTTACCGTAAAAACCGTAACGCAGAGGTTAGCGATGTTGCTACTCACCTTAAGCAAACCGTAACATAGAGTTTAGTGATAACGCAACTCACCGTAAAAAACCGTAACATAAAGGTTGGTGACAATGCAACCCACCGCAAAAACCAGTAACATAGAGGTTAGTTATAATGCAACTCACCGTAAAAATAGTATCGTAGAGGTTGGTGATATTCAATTCACCGTTAAAAAAACCCCCAGTAACATAGAGGTTAGTGATATTTAACTTACCGTGCAAAATATGTAACATTAAAAGAGGTTAGTTATATTCAAGTAAAAAACCGCAACATAGAGGGTGGTGATATTCAACTCACCGTAAAAAACAGTATCATAGAGCTTATAATATTCAACTCACCGTAAAAAACCGTAACATAGAGATTGGCGATGTCGTTCCTGCTGCTGCGGCAGATGTAGTTGCCGCTGTCGGTAAGTTTGCTGTGATTGATGATTAGTGTCGATGTGAACGAGTTGGATGCGATGAACTGAGACTTGAGGATAAATACATGCCTGTGAGGGAGGGAGAGAGAGAAAGCGTTTGCTTGAGAATACAATCTGGGTGGTTTATGTGTCTACATTTTGAGCGAGCAAATTTTCTATTTTTTCTACGACGGCACACGATAATCAAGAGAGAGAAATAGAGAAAGCGAAGGGGGCGAAATGGAGACTGAGAAATTTACATAAAATAGCAACAACATATTAATGAGCTAAGATGTAGGCTGCAGGACTTTTCAAATATTTTTTTAAGATACAAGGAAAATGCCCATCGGGCTGAGCCTACCGAGCTGGACTTTCATTGCTCCCTCTTGGCTGATAAGTTGTCAGTATCATGTGACGGACTGAGACGCATGTAGCACCGTTTTGTGTCTGTCTGGCACCATGGAGGAATCGTTAAAGAGACCCTCAGAGGTGCGTATTGTTCCAAGGGCAGAGCTCGCCTCTAAAGGTTGCGTGTTGGATCCCCGCTCCAACCGCTTGGTTCCGTGTCAGTATTAAGTGAGCCGCCAAGTATCGGGTAAATTGTGTTGGGATGCTATCTCTGCATAATATATATTCCTTGAGAACCTGGGACTCTAAAATAGTAGAGAGCTTCTTTTTTTCTTCGACCAAAAACTTGTTTTGGAAACGGTCGTCATATAGAACCGCATGGGAACTAATGATATCATAAAGTAAGCTTTTTCTAAGAGGTTCTGCATTCACATATTACATTCGATTTGTATCGCGCGCCTCATTAAAAATCTACGCAACCCCTTCATCCCCATCCTCATATAAATATTGCCGTCCTTGAACCAGTCTATCTCGTCAGGCATGACTTTCCTTCTAGAGCATATCTTTTTTCTCTCTTTCTGTCTCCCCCTCCCTCTGTCTCTCTCTCTCTCTGTCTCACTCCCTCTGTATCTCTATCTCTTTCTGTCTCCCCTCCCTCCCTCCCTCTCTCTTTCTCTTTCTCTCTCTCTCTCTCTTTCTCTCTCTCTCTCTCTCTCTCTCTCTCTCTCTCCCCTTGTCTCCAGCTCCTCCCACACTAATACTTACTGGTATTTCTCCTCCCCCGAGTCGATCTTGTCGCCGCCTTTGAATTGAACCAGGCATGACTTTCCTTTTAGAGCATATCTTTCTCTCCCTTTGTCTCCCCCTCCCTCCCTCTCTCTTTCTCTCTCTCTCTCCCTCTCTTTCTCTCTCTCTCTCTCTCTCTCTCTCTTCTCTCTCTCTCCCTCTCTTACTGGTATTTCTCCTCCCCCGAGTCGATCTTGTCGCCGCCCTTGAACCAGTCTATCTCGTCAGGCATGACTTTCCCGCCCGAGGCGTTGCAGGTCAGCTCGATCTTCTCGCCCAGGTCCACGTACTTCTTGCCAGTGATGGAGATTACTGGGCGGAGGAAAGAGGAGGATGGGAGGACAGTGAGGGAGAGAGGGATTAGGGTGACCACAGTGTATCTGTCTCAGCTTGTAGCTCTAAAGTAATTGAATTCCCAAATGTGTGATGAGAACAAAGGGATTTGATTTTCGACCTAAGTGAATTATTTGTCTGAGTGTATTGATGGTATAGTTGTTGAGGTACCTGCTGAAGGTACATTAAACGTTGTCTAACAAATTCTACACCAGTTCTATAAGCAGTCGTAGAATTTATGGATGGAATGGGAAAGTCTCTGCGCGTTCCTACAATAAATTATGACATAATCATCACAAAAATGTTTAAGGGAATGTGTTAACGATTAATTTAATTATATAAAATTAGTCATGTAATCAAGCCAAAAAAGTATCAATCGTTCTAATACACTCTCTAAATAACTGGGAAGAATTATTCTTATTATTATAAAGTTTATAGTTATTATAAAAGTTATATCGATGCATTATTATTATTATGAAGCAGAATTATTAGGGACAAAAGTAGCAAGGCATTAGACAGGCATAAAAGTGGTTATTTTATTATGTTTTGTAAAAGTAATATACGTTAAGAGTCAAAAAAAGTTAAAATACACTTTTAACGTCCCTATCCTCATCAAAATTCCTTAACTCTTTGTACCTATTGTACATATTGGATAAAAAGTTAATCATCTAATCAACGAATATTACTGTTACTGAATTTAAGCCCCCCTTTTTTCAAATGCATCGGAGAAAGTAAGAGAAACATGCTCACAAAAGATAAAAAGCGGCAAGATCATTATATTAATAATTATAAAACGCGAATAGATGGTCCACTTTAAATTACCCCACCTCCCTTTTTATATTAAAAAATATATCTTTTTCTAGGCTATCTGAATCTAAAAGGCTCTTCGATTGTCATAGTAGACTCAATTTACGAAGAGAAATTGGCCTTTTTTTAAATTTCCCACAATCCTTTAGGTTGACAGATGAGCGTCTACGCGTCTACAGTGATAGCGCAGGGGAGAGCACAACCAAGGAGGGAGGTCACAGCACACAGCTAGGGCTAGATCTACTTGATTTTCTTGGCCAATCAGCGGAATAGGCGCAGGAATACAGTCAGTGAATGGCTATAGGTTTGGTTTGGGTATTGGATCTAGATCTACAGGCGTGATAGAAAGGAAAGAATCACGGCAAACACCGACATCCATTTATTTTAGCTGCATTAACGATGTAAATCTTTAAACTCAAGGAATGATGATAAAACTAAAAAAAAAAAAAAGAAAAAAAACAAAAAAAAAAAAAAAAAAAGAAAAAAAAAAACAAACAAAAAGCAAATCCAATCCCCCAAAAATGAGAAGGAAAAAAAGAAGAAATTAATACATGTACTCAGGCACATCCATGCACACGATACATAATGGTGAGTTCATTTAAAATGTTTTAAAACTAAAACTATTGACACTCGAATTATCCATTTGGAACCTGCGTCCCCCCGCCGCATCGTAGTACGACTGTACTTTTCGTATGTACATTTACAAATAACTATCCCGCTCATGCAAGTAACACTTTTCTGAGAATTTTGTCTGATATTTTATACCGTCCCCCAAATCGTATCGTAGTACGACTGTACTTTTCGTGTGGATCATTCACAAATAAATATCCCCCCTCATGCAGGTACAATTTTTCTGAGAATTTTGTCTGATATTTTATGGCAAACGTTCTAGACGCCTGAAATTTGTATTGCTTACAAACCCACCAAAACAAACAACACATAACAAAAAAGGGAGACAATAAAACAGAAGAAGTGAAACAAACAGACAAACAATTAAAAACAAAAACAAACAAAAAAAGAACAGACTTCTGGAACAAAGAAAAAGCCATCATCATAAACAGCTAGGCAGCATCCGCATGTCCAAATGTCGGGCAATAACAACTTTCTGAATTAGTCCTTTTCATGCTCGGCGGCCACTTGAAGAAAACCATGGTATTTTAGAAATACGGCGGGGTGTCTTTTTTCCTCGATTCAACCATTTCTTTGCAATTGTCTCCTTGCCCTTTGAATTGAGGTATTCTAGATATTGTGGGCTATCTTTCAAAACATTCGATTAGATTTACAATGTAGTTGGCTACCTTTTCGATTTTATTATTTTGTAAGTGGTGAGCTCACTATTCGCTATTTAGTTTTGTGGTTAAGTGGCTCCTATTTGCTCTTTATTTTGCGAGTCTTCCATATCGCTTATATCGCTAGGTCTATCACTTTGAGCTTCAGATTTTTTGGAGTGATAATATTGTTTTGATTAGAAGCTTATCATAAATGGGCCGTCCATCTGCTTTTTTTATATCCGGTTGTAAGTGGGCTAAATATTGGTTATTTCTATTCTTTTAGAAGTGTACCACCTATTTGTGCTTGTCTATTTGTTTTTTGAATCAGTAAATTCAACATCTAGTTGACCATCTATTTACATATTATGTATATTTAAAACACTACTAATATTCTATTCTGTCTGAATTGGCTACACACACTTTTGGCTGTAAGTAGACCATCTAGTGGATCAAGGTAGACCATATATTGGCTCTTGGTAGAGAAGCCATTGGCTACAGGTAATAATATCTATTGGCTCAAGGTTTACCATCTATTGGCTCTAGGTTTTTCCATCTATTGGCTTTAGGTTTACCATCTATTGGCTCTAGGTATACCATATATTGGCTATAGTTAGACCATCTATTAGCTCTAAGCAGACAATCAGTTAAGACTATCTATTGGCTCAAGGTCTACCATCTTTTGACTCTAGGCAGACCATCTATTGGCTCAAGGTCTACCATCTTTTGGCTCTAGGCGGAGCATCAATGTGTTATACGTAGACCACCTGCTAGTTATAAATAGACCATTATTTGCTTTCGACAGACAATCTATTTTTCTGGGTAGACTATCTATTGGCTAAAGTTAGACCACCTATTGGATAACGGTTAACCACCTGTTGGCTCAAGTTAGACCTGTTGGCTTTAGATGGATCATCTATTGACTATAGGTAGACTACCTATATGCTCTAGGTTAACCATCCTTTTACTACAATCTATTAATCTATTAGTAGTCAGTAGTTTTTAGATCTCACGCACCATGCAGATATATTTTCTAAAAGCACAACTATTCTATTCCACCTGAAATTAACCATATATTCAATATTATATCCTGCTTGTAGATGGCCATATACTGTCTATATGAAGACCATCTATTCGCTACAGGCAGACCATCTATTGGCTCTAGGTAGACAGGCTCATAGCTATTATGTGGACGATCTATTGGCCCTAGGTAGAAAAGCCCATAGCTATTATGTGGATGATCTATTGGCTCTAGGAAGACAAGCTCACAGCTATTATGTGGACCATCTATTCGCTCTAGGTAGAGAAGCTCATAGCTATTAAGTGGATGATCTATTGGCTCTAGGAAGACAAGCTCACAGCTATTATGTGGACGATCTATTGGCCCTAGGTAGAAAAGCTCATAGCTATTATGTGGATGATCTATTGCTTCTAGGAAGACAAGCTCACAGCTATTATGTGGACCATCTATTGGCTCTAGGTAGAGAAGCTATTATTTGGACGATCTATTGGCTCTAGGTAAACAAGCTCATGGCTATTATATGGACGCTCTATTGGATCTACGTAGACACGCTCATGGCTATTATTTTATGGACCATCTATTGGCCCTAGGTAGACAAACTATTACATGGAACATCTATTGGCTCTAGGTAGATCAGCTCATGGATATTCTATGGACCATCTATTGGCCCTAGGTAGACAAGCTCATGGCTGTTATATTATGGACGGTCTATTGGCTCTAGGTAGACAATCTCATAGCTATTATGTGGACCATCTATTGGCTTTAGGTAGACAAGTCATGGCGATTATGTGGACCATCTATTGGCTTTAGGTAGAGAATCTCATGACTGTTATATTGTGGACCATCTATTGGCCCTAGGTAGACAAGCTCATGGCTATTATGTGGACCATATATTGGCTCTAGGTAGATAACCCATTATGTGGACGATCTATTGACTCTACGTAGACAAGCTCATGGCTAATATGTGGACCATCTAAAGGCCCTAGGTAGACAAGCACATAGCTTTTATGTGGACCATCTATTGGCCCTGTCCTGGGGTACGTACAGCAGCCATGCATGTCTGCGGCGCCACACACGCTGACCGGCACGCTGGGCACCTGGTAGCCCGACTGCTGCAGGGTCTCCCGGAGTGCGTGCACGTCGTGCTCTGGCAGGGTAAGCAGTTCGGACCCACCGGAAACACCGGAGGCAGGCAGGCAAAGCAGGCAACAGGTGGACAGGGTGGAAAGAGGCGGAGAGAAAGAGGAAAAAGGGGGAGGTTGATTTAGAGTGTGGTGGCTGACAGTATCAGAAAGCTGAGGGTGAATTCTGGCTCAACAAAAGTTGACTCCAGTCTATCATTGCGTCTGGATGTAGATCTCCAATATATCATAGTATATAGAATGCATGTGTATTACAATTATTTTATATTTCTTTGCTTGATTTCAACTAAAAACGTCAAAAGAAAGTTGACGTTACTCCGTTTTTCTTTTACCATAGTGTCAAATAATTTAACATAATGTCAACATTTCTCACATGTAACAAGAAAAGCTAAACTTAAAAGGAACTGAACACAACGAGGAAGTGTTTGCGAGGGAGAAACGTTTTTTCAGAAATATAATAATTATGATCCACATTTCGTGACCAACAAAATCGGACCGAGGAGAAATGTAATTGTAAATTGAATTATTAAGTGAGAAGTTTTTATGGTAGTGATAACAGAATTACTATTTAACTAATATAGAATGTGATGCAAACACACTCAGCTTCAATGAAAGACAACAGTGTGCAATTAACAGAAGCAGTTATTATTCTTTACGAAGAAGATGTCTAGCAATGTAGAATATGAACAAGAAATCAAGCAAAAACTGAGTGGAATACAATCTCCACATCTGGATTATCAATAAAATCGAATCAGCCGATTCGGAGGTGCAAAATTAGTTTACAAAAGCAATAAATGGCTTTCATCATCGCTAGTCCTAATCAAATTTCTTGTAAAGAATGATATGGTCAAAAGTTTCAACTGATTGGTAATTATGTAATGATGGTAGGAAGCTAAAGGCGAAACAATGAAGCTATTATGTGAAACGCTGAAAGAAAAAAATCCAACCATGCATTTTGGGGAGGCAAAGATAGCAGGGTTGTTATAAAATAGTTATTAGCGTCAGATGTCTACTTTATCTCTGATTAGCTAGAACTGCACATACTGTCTGAAGACGCTGCCGCTCTAGTGTCTTTTAGCTTGTAAGATTGAACATTAAAATGTGTTAAAATTCCCTTTTTACTTCAAATCCTTCAAAACGCTCACTCTAAAACTATGGATTTTCGTAAGAAGTAGCCAAATATTCAGTGACTCGCTCGAACTAAACAGAACCCACCCATAAATAAGAAAGAAGCATTTAAAACAATGTACCCCAACACAAATGACTGACTGATCGAAATAGGTTTTACTACTTTTCTTTTGAAGTTTGCTTTAATATTCACTATATCTTTACAGTGTGACTATTCTTTTATTGTTTTCCTAAGCTAGAAATAAAAAAGTGAAACGTGAAAAACATTAAGACAGCGATTTATGAAACTTTACAACAGATTAGAATGAAGCAATTCTACAGTATTCTTCGAATGTTGAAAAGGTGATCACGATTTTATAGGGCTTGTTTACACGAAGGCTAGCGATGAAAAATTACTGCTATCTAGGTAGGCCCGAGAGTGATTTGTGAAACACGTTGCTGGTTTTTAAAGAACGAAATTAGTGCTTTCTAAAATACAAATATGCTGTATTTGACGTTTAAGTAGTTTGAGGAGTTTTTCGGCTACCAGTTGCATGGTGTTGTGTGTAAACAAGCCTTAACTAGGTTGTACAATTCTTTGAGAGTACGCATACTCTTGCCATGGTCCAGATTTTTAAAGTTTTGCAAACGCAGCTTTTATGTTTCGAGAAATCAAAACCTCCAAAACGGGAAAGCAATTGTATTCCGTATATGGAATGGATGAATGCTGTTAAACTATAATATCGTTGGGTTCACGCCAGTACCAACATCTGATTAGCACTAAACTAACAAAGCATACTAAAACATGAAGAAGAATGTGAAAAAGAGAATAATAAAAAAACAACAACCAAAAGTCAAAGCCCCATTAATTTTAAGATAGCCCTAAAGGAACCCAAAAGTCATCAAATGAGAATGTAAAAAGCATAAGCTAAGACATTGAAAAATCTGCAGCACTGTCACCAAACAATGAAATATGTAAAATGTGTAAAACTACTCAAGGCCTAGGGGATGAGATAAGTAAACAGAGCAAAAACATAAATCATGTGTACCAGAAAAAAAAAATCAGCAACAATAAAAATACAAATAAACAAAAAAGAACACCTCCAAAAAAACAACAACAACACAAAACACAAAAATCAAAAACAGAATAAATCACCTGACATCTAAAACGTTCGCCCTTATGATAATTTATCATTGAAAGCAACTATGATTAAATTATTAAAACTTTAAAGGGATATTTTTCTTATACCTTTGGGTATGGATATGCATATCACAATGCTATGTAACGTTACTACATTTATGTGGGTTCTTTGAGGTTGCATAAATGATTTCTGAATGTAGGAGTTTGACATCATTATCAGTCTATAATAGAAACCGAAGCTGCGAGTGTAGCTTTGTAACTCTAAGAGCCAAGACAGGTGGCTGAGCGTCATATCAAAGTTATAATTATTATTCTTTGACAATTTTGCGTCACTGAAGACCCGTATAAACTCGTAAACTTGAAAACCAAAAAAAAATAAAAAAAAATAAAAATAAACGCATTTTTCTTCCAGTGCGCAATAAGCAAAGAACACTTTTATCCTTGATTGGTGTAGGCCCAAACATTAATGCTTTAAAAAAATTGATAATTATTTGTGGGTAGGTTGTGGGTAGGTTGAATTAGTTTTAACAGCGTTCAATAACACCGTGATTTTGTATATCTGCCATGCTACTTTTCATCAATCATTTAAAGTTAATCGATAAAAAACGTTCTTTTTCCAAATTATTTAATAGGCTTTTCCCTTAGGGAAATTTTATACAGGTGCTCCGATCCACACCATTTAAGAACTTAAAATCTTCAACACCACTTCTCTTTAAAATTGGTTTTTAAGAGCTAATCAAACACCGTCTCTTAGCAGCAAAACCTCATTGGTACCTTACACAGCGTGGCAATATCTCCCCCCCCCCTTTCCCTGCTGACTTGATAAAGGTAAAAGTAAAGGTTAGGTTTTTAACGCCTAGCGCCAGGAACAAGGCTACTATCATGGATGGCCCCCAAGAAGATTTGGCGTCCTATCATACAGAGAAATAGTGAGAGGACCAGGCCTTCTGTCTACACTGGTCGCTGTACACTGACATTACAAATACTTTTTCGTGGGATCAAACAGGGAACCTCTTGAATAGAAACCACGGTTCTAGCACTTACGCCACCCCTCGCTAATTTGATACACACTTGAAGCAGAATTTTCGTAGAATTGACCAGACTTAGCATTAAACACGTCACAATTTGTTCCTGTCACCTCGTTTCCCCCCAAAATAGTCACAGGATTTATTTATTAATGGTATTGAGAAAATTCAGACACATTGTTGATGTTAGTTTGTAAATAAAATCATTTGAAAACATTGTATCTTTTCTGCTGGGAAAAATAGTCTACATTTAAATTATTCGTTTCTTCAAAACAAGGAAAGAAATTGGCTGTTATCCTGAAAGGGCAATGCTCTCAACGAACCATACAACGCAGCAACAATGGGTTAGAATACACGCTAAAGCGCACCAGGAAAAACACACATGCACAATAAAACTAAGGGAAGAAACCCGTAAAATATCTATCATGCATCGGGCACAGTTGATAAATCCAGCCTGACACATGTCAAGGATACTTGTGTTATCTATTTTTCTAATTGTGGGCCATGTGAACAAGAAGCATCGAAGAGAACAATAGGAAAAAAATAACAGCAACAAAGACACAGAGTTAAAACAATGGAAATTATGAAAATACTGCATAACTCTACCAACCTCAAGTGACTTACACCCCCCACCCCCTTTCTCTGTCTCTGTCTCTCTCTCATTCTGTCTGTCTGTCTGTCTGTCTCTCTCTCTCTCTCTCTCTCTCTCTCTCTCTCTCTCTCTCTCTCTCTCTCTCTCTCTCTCTCTCTCTCTCTCTCTCTCTCTCTCTCTCTCTGTCTCTCTCTCTCTTTGTGTGTGGAAGTTTAAAAGCGTTTTAACCCTCACAGAAAGTTACTTTGATCACGAAAAACTAATTAGTAAACCATAAATGCAGTACCAAGAAAATCAATAGCCTAGAGATGGAAGCACAATTTTGCGGTAGCTTACGACTCGTAACAATGTAAGAATACCAAGGATTACGACCTGTCGTAAGTACTACGACGTTGTAATTACGGCCCATAGTCTGTAATAAAATTATAATAGGTTCAATGTTCTCTTACGTGCGACAGGTAAAAAAAACAACAGATTTCAGATTCAGTCTTCACTAGTTGAGGAAACAGAATCACTAGATATTGAGGCAAAAAGAGAATGGACAAATAGCTCTAAAATGTTAGTTTAAAAGAGAGGCACAGGGAAAGCATGCATTAAAAACACAAACACCATGCACCACAAAAGTAGCTGACAAGAAAAGCTAAGGAAAAAAAAAGATTTAAACTGAAAATGAGAAAAAGTTCAAGTACCTTCCTTTGTAATAGGAGGCCCTGAAAATGAAACAAACAGAATGAGGATAAAAGAAATATCAGGGTCACACATACCATCGTTTTTCGGAAACTTAAGACAATAAAATATTTTATAGTATTCTGATAAATTTTCAAAGAAATAATGCAGCTTAAACCATATATCATAACTTAGTGGAATAGGATAATGCATATGTATTTAGTACCAAAAGTAATGTCAGAGGCACACATTTTCCAATTTCTATAAAAAAGTTTAGTTTCCAATACTAATTTTTAGCTTTAATAACCATTTTGTGCTGAAGGAAGCGAACTGTAGCCCCTCGTAAGCTAAACTCCAATGCCAATGAAGCAAGTAAAAGCAAATCACATCTTGCTTTGACGATCATCTGGCATTCAAAGTCTAGCCTGGGATCGACTGCGATTTGCAATGGGCGCAATGGTGCTTACACCAGTTTGTTTTTTCACTGATCTCTATGAAGAGCATTAAGTGGAATCTCTACAATCCTAATAGGAATTTCATGCTAGTTCCATATGCCTCTTGCATTACTTTTGGAACATGTTGTATGTTATATAAAACGATTTCCACATTTAGAGAGCAAGAAAACTTAAACATATCAGAAAAGATGAACAGCACAGGTATTCAGAATTGCATGGGAAAGATAAATATGCATGTCGAACTAGAATGAAGCTTAACGAAATAAGGTCGAATCAAACAAACATCACATACAGTTTGCATGTCATTGCCCTATTTTTGTGCTCGTTGTACATTTATGTATTTGTATCTGGTCTTCTGTTCAAAAACCTTTTATTATTTCTATAGGAAATGGGAAAGTATAATACATTGTTTTTTGTAGCCATGTTGAAAATTTCTAAAACTGAAACAAATGACAGTGGATTTAAAATGCAATAACAATAACACTAATACGTACAAAAATTATGGTAATGTTAAATGACAAATTAATAACAAATTTTGAACCTGCTTTACCTTTCCTACATTAACCTTTAAGGAGACGACAAACTGCGTCAAACCAAGGATCGAGTTGGTCTACAAACCTCAGACCTTTTGCTCACTTCATCGAGCGCTCTACCAATAAAGGCATTTTGTGAAAGTTGATCTAAACCCCCCCTCGTGATATTTCATTTTCAAATATGGGGCGCATATAGCCCAATAAATAGTGCTATGTTTGAGATGCTATGTTTTTCCCTATCTTTTCATATCTCCCCTCCTCTTCTCAATCCTCTCCCACTAGCCTTGTTTTCCACCTTCCCTCACCATTCTTATTCCCCCTGTCTCTCCCGCTCTCTCTGTTCCTCCCAATCTCTCTCCTTCTCCCCTATCTTTTCATCTCTCTCCTTCTCTTCACAATTCTCTCCCACTCATCCTCAACTTGTATTTTACACCCATCTTCCCGCGTCATCCAAGGATCAAATCTCAAGTGGCAGTACCGATTTCATCTCAAATTCTTGGTTTGCTCTTTCCAGAAAACGCAAAAACAACTTTAAGCGATGCGAGTGATAGATACCCAGAAGAAGAACTCCAAACAAACGACCACATTTATGCTCATTCATTGGGTAAAATTGGACAATGTGATGGCAGTTCGGTTTGTCAATCATACGGTACCCACACGTTGTAAAGGATCTCTCTCTCTCTCTCTCTCTCTCTCTCTCTCTCTCTCTCTCTCTCTCTCTCTGACGATGTGTATCTGTATTCTGCTTCTCTCTCCTTCTGCCCTATCTTTTCATGTCTCCCCTTCTCTTCTCAATCCTCTCTCAGACATCCTCAACTTGTGTTTACACCCATGTTCCTGCGCCATTCTCTCTCACCCCCCCCCTTTCTCCCCTGGCCCCACTCACCGACAACGTTGAGCTGGATGAGCCTGGCCACGCCTATGCGAGTGGTCACCTGACACTCGTACAGCCCGGCGTCCGACGGCCGGACATGGCGGATCTGCAGGTTCCAGGTGGTGATGTCCGGGTCTATCCTAGACCTGACCAGGCGGAACAGATAATACATAAACACACGGCGGTCTTAGACGGATCTGCAGGTTCCAGGTGGTGATGTCCGGGTCTATCCTAGACCTGACCAGGCGGAACAGATAATACATAAACACACGGCGGTCTTAGAAGGTACCTTTGGTAATGTGGTATTCATGATCACTTAAAACAGATAATAATAAATACATAAAATACAGTGTGGTGTTAGAGGGTAAAAACAACAGTGCTAACTGGTGCTTCTATCATCCATAAGTATTTGTTGAGAGAGAGAGAGAGAGAGAGAGAGAGAGAGAGAGAGAGAGAGAGAGAGAGAGAGAGAGAGAGAGAGACGAGACAAGGAGCTGCACCGATGAATGCGCGTACCTGCTGTGGACCAGGGATATGTTGTCATCCTGCGACCAGGTGCTCCTCCCAATGGTTACAAACCTGAAGCTGTCCTCGGTAATAAAACGCCACGCCACCTAAAACAGGAAAACAACAGTTTGACACGATAGTTCTCAGGGAATCATTAGATAAAGCCAACTTACCAAGGATGATGATCTTAAAGTCTTCCTTAAAAGGCCATTATAATCTCTACCAACTTTAAATGTTTTTTTATTACCATTTCACAACATACAAAATGAACAGCATAAAATATTTGAAGTAAATTATTTGGAGTATTTCTCTCTATGCATGCTAAGTGGGAAAGTGCTCTTAAAGGGAAAAAGGCAATAGTTTTGGTATAAACAAGGTTATTGATTTAAACTATTTTATTATGTGGTATACATAAGTTATTGATTTAAACTACTTTATTCTTTGTTATTATACTATAGAAAAATGCTGAACAGCAAGATACTGTTGAATCTACAATTCTAAAAGCCAACAGATTAGAAATTACACGTTTCAAGGGCTGGGGTGACTGATACAGAACTGTCTTTTAGTGGCATCACAAAATATGTCTCAGCACTATAAGTCTTGTCACTCGTAAATAATCTTCCATGTAAACCTAGGAGACCTTTAAGTAGGAGAGATTTTCACTTTCTGCCACCAATGAAACAAAAGCAAGTGTTCACCTTCTTGGTGCCGAGGTTCCTGACGGAGCAGGGCAGCTGGACGTCCCCGCCCTCCCTGACCGTGATGTTCCGCGTCCCAGGCAGGAACTCCGGGTTGGGCACGTCGATCCCCAGTATCTCGTCATGGACGGCGGTCACCTGCAGGACTGGACACAGGATGGTAGAGTGGTTAGCACTAGGGCTGGACACAGGATGGTAGACTGGTTAGCACTAGGGAAGTGTGTGGACAGTCAGGATGGTAGACTGGTTAGCACTAGGGAAGTGTGTGGACACAGGATGGTAGACTGGTTAGCACTAGGGAAGTGTGTGGACACAGGATGGTAGACTGGTTAGCACTAGGGAAGTGTGTGGACAGATGGTAGACTGGTTAGCACTAGGGAAGTGTGTGGACACAGGATGGTAGACTGGTTAGCACTAGGGAAGTGTGTGGACAGATGGTAGACTGGTTAGCACTAGGGAAGTGTGTGGACAGCCAGGATGGTAGACTGGTTAGCACTAGGGAAGTGTGTGGACAGATAGGATGGTAGACTGGTTAGCACTAGGGAAGTGTGTGGACAGACAGGATGGTAGACTGGTTAGCACTAGGGAAGTGTGTGGACACAGGATGGTAGACTGGTTAGCACTAGGGAAGTGTGTGGACACAGGATGGTAGACTGGTTAGCACTAGGGAAGTGTGTGGACAGACAGGATGGTAGACTGGTTAGCACTAGGGAAGTGTGTGGACAGCCAGGGCTAATTTAAAAACATGATGAATGTGATAGACACAGGATGGTAGACTGGTTAGCACTAGGGAAGTGTGTGGACACAGGATGGTAGACTGGTTAGCACTAGGGAAGTGTGTGGACAGTCAGGATGGTAGACTGGTTAGCACTAGGGAAGTGTGTGGACAGCCAGGGCTAATTTAAAAACATGATGAATGTGATAGACAATGGTTGGTTGGTTCTTTTCACTTTCAACCTCAGCACTATACAGGCTATATGGTGGACGGATCCCAAGGCTTACGTCTGACAATTTTGTATGGCGCCACACACGAGATAGGACGGCGAGACCTGGACTCTTGTCCCATCCGATCGCATTACAATGACACGGACTCAACCACTAGGGGACGATGTTGGACATATATATTTTCGACCGCTCCTGGTTTCAAACCAGGGACCTTTCGATCTGGAAACAAACGCTCTACCACTTGAGACAGTTCGTCCCCCGACAGACAATGGGCAGGAGAAATGATTAAAGAAAGGGCGAGGACAAAGAAGAAATGTAGCAGGAGGAGGATAGGAAATAGAAAATTATAGTATTGTATGCATAAATAGGTAGGATGTTACTCAGCACGACTGGTGGAAGTCGTAAAGCTACAGCTAGAGACGCATATGTTAAGTGTATCACAAAGAGAGATGGTTGGGAGAAGAGGGAGGGAGAGAAAGAGGAACAAGAATAAAACACATGATAGTGGCACTTTAGTATGGAGAGATGATTATGCAGGAGGTTGTGCTGGTGGGAAACATAAAAAGCTATAGGTCAGAAGCTGGAAGTCCATTGACAGGGGAGACAATTGAGAGACGGTGAGAAAAAGGAAAAGGATGAGGAGAGAGGAGGGGAAGGAGGTGAGGTAGGACAATGAAGTGGACATTGACTATTGTGTGATTTAATAAAAAAAGAAGACGAAGCTGGAGAAGAGAAAGTGATAGTCAACTTGCAGGAAAGAGGATAGATGAAAAGAAAAGACACATAATTTTGTATACGTTAATGTGGCGAATATATTTTGGAGGTGAAAGAAGAAGAAATAAACCAGGGAAAGAGCAATAGGCAGTGGATCTAAAGCAGACTAAGTAATCACTGTTTGTGAAGTAGCATCAATACGGACATATCAAGTAGCAACGAGTCAGTTCTAGTTCTGTACTGGTCCCATACAGGTCGCATCCCATACATGGTCAATGAATTGAGCTGCACCACGAAAAGTTGAACCCAACTGCGAGCATCGATACATTATGCGAGTCCAGCTCTGATTTCACGGTAAGCGTTGAGAGATTCGCCAACAAGCGGATCGTAGGGGAACATTATTCGTTTTCTTTAAAGTGTTAGATTTGTATAGTGAAAACGAAGCAGATTATCTCCATTTTCCTTCTCCTTCTCGTCATCCACCTTTTCCTTGCTATCCGCCTCCGTCTAGACACTAAACACACACCTTCAACACACACACACACACACATACATTTTGTTTCCAAACAAAGGCGTTGCTGTAAATAGATGCTAGTCGTTTAATCTTATAAACCAAATTAAAAAACAAAAAAAAAAAAAAAAAAACCACGAGTATGAAACAAAATTTAAACAAATTCAACAAGGTTTTCTTTCATCTCCTCCACACCACCTATGAAATTAATGTATCTTAAACTTGTCTAGTTGGAGCTAGACCAGAAACGCCTGGTATGAAAAAATATCTTGTCTTTTACTGAATTGTAAAAGCTGCTTACATTCTCTAAAATTGTACTAGATAACCTAGAAATGTTAAGTGAGAAAAGTATTGTTTATTTATCCACAGCTGTAAAATATTATTCAGTCATCGAATTCTTTGGCTGTCTGGAACAAAAAGGGTAAAAAATAAAAAAATATGTCAAACTATTTTTCATTTAACACATTCTTATGCTTCTCTTTCCGCGTCCTATATTTTTACCTTCATCATCCAGCACCTTCTCTCTCTCTCTCTCTCTCTCTCTCTCTCTCTCTCCCTGTCTCTCCCTCTTAATGCCTTGTTTCCATCCATTATTATTACTATATCTGTGTCTTCTCCACAGCAGCTACATGGTCCACATTGAAGTTCTCAGAAAACACTTACATACAACAAGAATAAAAAAGAATTTTAAAAGAATTTCTTTAATCGGTATCTTGCAACATAATATACGAATCAGTGCAAAGCACACAGAGAGATCTATTTATAACAATGAAATTTTACACTTATTAGGCTTAGACTAGTTCGAAGCCTGTTATATTTTCTTAAGTCTTTAGCCTTTATGGCTGATGCTTCTCATGAATTTGCCAAACATTTTCAACCCAAATGCTTATAATTGGATCTTAATATTTGATTGTTCATATTTTTTTTATAAAACTCTTTTACAAAAAACATAAATCGTAAAATCCTTTTCACAAAGATTTTAGCAAACGCTTGCATTGCGCAATTGAAAAATTTTAAGTGAAATATTTCGAAACCACCAAGCAGAATATAAAAAAACGTACCATGTAAAAAAAAAAATAGAATTTCTATTTTTTTTACGGACTAGACGTAAGCTTGCCTTGCTATTGCCAAAGTTATCTCAAAGCAACTTTTATACCCAGCTACATTCGGTGCCATCAAACGCAATAATAAGCCGGCCAGAGATCGGGCCCAGCAGTGCGAAAACTTCGAGATAGGTGAACTGGGATCATCATGCCCATCATCATGGCCACACGACCTGCGATTCCCATTGGGAATCCCCGTAGAATTTGCTGAATGCAGTGAACGCGTTATCTGTCAGCATAAAAAAAAGACAGCGTCCGTATTGGACTCCCCTCAGGAATTCGCTGTGGGCGCGACACTCTCCCCCTCCCGGAAAGAAAAAAAAGGCACCAAGCCTCGCTGGGACGTTTCAAACGCCTATGGCCTGCCATCTCGAAGACACATGAGCATGCCTGATGTAGACACAGTAATGGCGCGCGGCAGGTCTGCGGGCGGCTGATGAAGACCAGGCCTGACGGGCGAGGCTGGGGCTGTCGGGGCCTGTTCCCACTTGCCCCATCGATCCGGCCTGGGGAGCGCCGGCCTGAAGACCGTTGCTTCCCTGATGGACGGGAGGAATGCGCCGCGCTGGGAGCCTGGACGTGTCAACACTCCGAGCTGCTCTCAATGTGGTCCCCATGACGGCAACATTCCCCACCCGGTGCTGCGAATATAAGCGTTGCTTCTTACAGGGTTCTTCGGGAAACCGAGGGAGTTCAAAAACTAATCAGAGATTGCGCTGAGCACAGGAGAATTTCAGAGTTGGTATGGTTGATTCTTTCAAATCAAGAGCAGAAAAATGTCATCTTTAATATACACCAGAGAATGGAGATAATTAAAGACGTAGATTTTCGTAAGTCTCCGCTAGTTTCAGTTTTCCAACCTTTAAGTCATATTTAAAATCTATCTGCAACCTACAACTCACATAAATCTAAATAACTACGCATACGGACCACTAAGAGCCATCATTAAAAAACGAAAAACACGAGTACAAAAAAGATCCTTTAAATAATTTTATATAAAAATCATCTGATGTAAATTCAGGGCGATTTAGTTCTACCCTTCATTATAAATTACTTTCACAATATTTCAAAAGGAGGAACCTTTATATAAAACTTAAGGCATTGAACTTATTGACGGATCTTTTCCCTCCTCACCCTTCTTCGGGTGTGGTGCTTTGATACTTTTACGTCTGAATGTTTAGCCAAATTTTATATAGAACAACTTTATGCCTTTTTTGGTCGGCTCGTGAATTGAGTTTTGATCATTACGCACCGAGCAGAATGATAGAAACCTTATCTAACCCACCTGCCACATTGCATGGCCTCTTTCACACATGCGCAATACCAGAGCGCAAAGCGGAATCGGGGGGGAAAATAATCTCTTGAAAAAAATGCAAGCAAAAAAAAAGAAAAGCGGCTTTCAGGATGTAATTCAGGAAGCGCAGCGTCATTGTTCTCCTGACGATGCCACAACTTCCCACACATATTAAAGCCCCATGCAATCAGGCTTAAGGTCAAAGGAGGTGGAGATGAGGAGGAAAATACACGTTAAAAGGGCTAGTTTTCTTTGGCGTAATGTATCATTCGTGCTTTTGATTATTTCGGCATTGCACTATTTTATTTCTGGACGTTTTCTTGTGTTTTAGAACGCTCACCCTCCTTAGTTCTCACTACTAGAGGTATGCTAGATCAAACTCGTGGGCACATTAAAATGCCAGTATATACCAGCTATGTGGACGCGGAGAACCAATGTGAAAATAAAACATCTCATAACACTGCATAGCAAAATTTTATAAACAACATAATTATTTTTCTACGACCTCTAAAGAAATAGAAAAAAAACTGCTTTGAAAATCGGAGCCACCTTTAGATAGTCACATAGTAAAGCATAGTGCATTATTATCTAACTATTTAAACACCTTCACGGCTACCTCGTCCATACCCCAACAGTTTCACAAACACATTTCCCCATGTGCCAGGTTGAATGTTTATACATCAAACTGGTTTTTTCTTTGTTGGCACAAAAGGACAATCGTTAAAATTGTATAATATAGTATTGTTAGATATTACATAATACTGTTCTAAAACAAACTCCAAACCCCCTTTCCTTGTCCGCCCAATTTGATTAAATGTAACCCGATGACTTTGCACTGCGATTACGCCCCATCTTGGGTCATGCTGTTGGTACAAGTGTACTACTTGCACCTCTCCAGCAGTCTCTCTACAAGTTGTGCGACTTAGCCCGGGGGTCATGTGGGGTTTTTGTGGGCTGAGGGGATGCCGTCATAGACACGATTTGATGGCGGTTCTGGATGGGAGGCATCGGTAATCGATACAATGTGCTCGTCGGGCCCAGAGTAATCAAGTGATGGACTTGCGTGGGAAGCAGGTACAGTCCTGGCTTACATGAGGACCTATAGATCCAGATCTCCTACAAAATCCAGGATTGCCAACTGTGACATTGGCCGGGGTAGGGGGAGGGGAGGAGAAAAGACAAACCGTGGGACTAAAACAGGGCTCCTCCCTCTCCCCCTCTCCTCAATAATTCAAGATTTGTAGAACTGCACTATCTTTAGCAAATCCCTCATAAGAGAAGAAAGTTATGAAAACATGCTACGGAGATTTGTAATCTGTTCAGTTGGATAATATATAAACAAAGAAACACGAAAAAACAAAACAAAATAGTGAACAACACAAAATAGACGCCCAAAACAGACACAACTTTCCTATACAGTGGAAATTACAACAGCTGATCTTGGATCCTAGTAAGCTTAAAAAAAACATTTTATATGAAGATAACAGTAAGGGAAAACTTGAGGCTTTTAAAACGCCACGCAAACTGCGCAGCTGAAAGGAAATACCCACTTTTTTAGAAGAAAAAAAAAGAAATAATTGTTTAAATAGATGGGTTACGGAACGCTATCCTATGAAGGGTTAAATTTAGTGTCTACCAGCGCTTACATTGTGATGAGCAGCCCGCAAGTCGGTGAGTTGGTTGGCGAGTGACCTTTCAGTCTCTGATGGTTGCCAGCGTTTTGCGTTTTGGCGAGACCTTTTTCGTGCTGAGCCGTGGCGAGATAAGCCCCGCATGTCACTAATGTTTACTAGTAATCGCACTGCACTTTTCTTATTTCCTTAATTTCTTGTTTTCAATATGGTATGTTTCTTTACTTTTCTAAAACAGGGATCAGCGATAAAAAGCTGTAAAAATGTTTCATTTAAGGTCAGAGGAATTAAGTTCATTCAGGATCTATTTTCTCTTTACTTCTCTAAACAAACAACATTTCTCTGAATATTTTTCTCTTCCTACTCATCTTTACATGCTCTACCTACTTACGTACCAACCGACCTACGTACGTACCTACATACTTACCTACATACTTATGCACCTACCTACGTTCCTACCTACGTAGGAACCTACCTATCTATCTACCCTATTCGACCCCACCATCTCTTTCTGCCCACTCTCGTTTTCTGTTTTTCTCCTATACCAAGACAAAGGAACCAGCTAAGATTCGAACTGCGACCCTCCTGCTCTCAGTCCACAGCACTATCTGAGCTACGGACTGTCCAATCTTTGAGTTTTTTCTCCCATTCTTTCGCTCGGAGCGCCGCTGATTGGATATCTGGCGCCCCATCCTGAATAGAATTTCAAAGTCCGAAGGTAAACAAATTACTCCTGAGCATCCTACTTACAGCCCAAAGCTCTCCAAATACTTCTAATTAAAATTCCCCACACCGACCCAGCACGCTTCGGGGTTCTGTGGCGCCCGAAGACGCGGGACTATTTCTTCTCGCGGAGACTGAATGGGGTGATAAGTGCCGGTTCGATGAAGGTCAATTAAACTACCGATGATAGCCATGGGGGCGGGCGCAAGCAGTGGTGTCAAATCTGTTTGATTTAACTCTTCAGAGTTTACCAAGGTCTTCCGGAGTTACCTAAATGGAATGAATATTAGAGACAAGTTTAGAGCGTGAGTGAAAACCTTGTTCGAGCTGTTGTGTTAAAAATAGAGCTTGTGGTTCTCATTAAACTCTCGAGAAATAGAGGCGGAATACGTTTTGGTGTTGTTTTTTTTATTCAAACAAGACTCATATTTTGTATGTCTTTCTGCTGTCTTTAGACTTCATTTTAATCTTATTAATGATTTTTAAAGAAAGGCAGCCTATGGGTTTTATGTTATGTTTACCCATGTACGATTGATGCATCTACCCAAGGTTAACGTTTTGAATAAATCAAGAGTTTTGTAGCTTCTCCCCCCCCCCCCCTCTATCTTTTTATTTTTTCTCCCCCGTGTCTATTTCTCTCTTCCTGTCTCTCCCAACCAACTATTATCATTCGAAATTACGCTACTGATCATCTTTGTCATTGTATACATAGTCTGGCCAACTATCATTCTCATTGACATCAATACAATCACCATCAATTTCATTATCCTTCTGACAAACAATGGTATCAATACCCTCGTTGCAACAAACATTATCATTATCTTTTACAATTTATCTATGCCATTGTATCTAAAGAACTGAAAATAAAAACTTTAAGTCAAAATATTATAACTGTATTGCAGAAACGTATTTTACACGAGTGAAGAACAATATTTCTCAATGAGAAGATTAGATAAAAGGAAATAATCACCGTCGTTACATTTAATTACTACAACTATCTAACCAATTACTCGGTTTATATAAATATAATTGGAGTAATCCAAAGCTCTTTCATGCAACATCCCTGCACTATTTTAGAAATCATGACAAGAGAAAAAATGTAAAGGTTTACATGCCGAACACGAAAGCACGATGAACCTGAAAATATAATTACAAATTGGAATTGATTTCTTTTCGATCTTTGGGAGTAATGGTACAGTTAACCTGGAGGCCAAACAAATGTCACTGGGTCTCGACTTGAAACATGATCTACAATATTTACAATAAATTTGTTAAAATCATACTTTTACATCTATATTATTTTACATAAGTTATTATGAATAAAAACTTGTAAAATTCGGTTGTTAATGTTATGGAGATTGTTCAATCAATATGGCAGGGGTAAGTTTCTCTCAACGATTCCCTATGCAGGAATGCCTGGGGTAGACTGCGATGGTGGGTGAAAGTATTTCGCTATCAGCTGACCACAATATCGGGCCTCATATCCTACTTATCATATTCATGGCAAACATTCTTCGATCCCCTTTTGGTCTTCCAATTTATTTCTTTATTCTTTATCCTCTAACTCAACCTCTTCCCTCCTTCTTTCTTCCGCCTTCCATCTCTCTCTCCCTCTTTCTCTCCACTTTGCTTGTTCAAAATCTATTCATTATTCACTGTAAGAGATAGTTTTAATAACTACTAGTTATCGCTCTAATAAACCCACGCACCGAGGCAAGTCATTAACTTTACCAGCTGTTGACTGACCTACGAGTTATTTGGGTGAATGAAGCCTCAAAAGAAAAAAAATAACATATATATATATCTTCCTAAACCCACATATATGTATGCATAATTTTTTCAATATATATTTATCTACGGCTCTAAAGTTCAGCCAGAAAATGTGCAGCGAGAGTCAGAGGCGCATCCAAACAATTATAATTGTATTGATCAAATCACGGCCCAGTCGCCCCCTGACTTGATAAGCAAATCCGAGCCAAAACAATGTCGGGCAAAATGAAAAATCCTTATGGGAGTTCAGATCTGTGTGGAGGGGAGCTTAAGCACCGGGAGCTGAGATGGGTGTACAGAGCGGAGTTTAAGCTCCGACACTAATATTGGCCGCATGAGGGGCTTCCATCCCTACCAGGAGATTAGAATTTACGACAACAATCTCTGCTCCCCGCGGTCTGCTTTGATTTGGGAGGAACCACTGAAAATGAGAGAAGGATAGAAAGTAAGAAGAGTATACGCTAGGGGACAAAGAAAGAAGAGTATAACTATAAGGAAGGTAATAAGCTAAGAAGAGCCTAAGGAAGAGAAGAAAGTAAGAAGAGTATAAGGAATGGAACAAAGAATGAAAAGTATAAGGAAGGGAAGAAACTAAGAAGAGTATAAGGAAGGGAAGAAACTAAGAAGAATATAAGGAAGAGAAGAAAGTAAGAAGAGTATGAGGAGCGGAAGAAATTAAGAAGAGTATAAGGAAGGGAAGAAACTATGAAGAATATAAGGAAGAGAAGAAAGTAAGAAGAGTATAATGTAAGGGAAAAAAATTAAGAAGAGTATAAGGTAACAATGGGAAAAGATATGAAATTAAGAAGGGGAGTGGAGATGGAGAGTGTATTTTATTGGTAGGGGGGAGGGCGGTAATTGTGCCTAAAAAGACAGGAGATGGAGAGAAAATAAAGAACGGAAACTGAACGAAAGATAAGATGACACGTAAAGGTAGAAGAAATAGATAAAGGGAGAGTAAGTAAACGATAGAATATCAAATTGGAGACAAATAGATCGAGATTTGAGCAAAAAGATACATGGAACGATATAATGATATATTCATGAAGGTCGAAAAGTATGAGAGAGAGAGAAAGAGAGAGAGAGAGAGAGAGAGAGAGAGAGAGAGAGAGAGAGAGAGAGAGAGAGAGAGAGAGAGAGAGAGAGAAATGTATATTACTTTTGTAAGCCACCAAATAAAAGGTTGATCATGCCAGATCAAATATGCATGGGACGGGTGGATTGTTGGGATTCTAGGCCGGCCCTGATGTTCTTCTGGTATGACATGCATGCCCAAGGGATATCGGGCCAGTCCTCAGCGCAGCGTCGTTTATCATCACTGCCTGGTCCCATTCACGCTGTATGTATCA
Organism: Elysia chlorotica; assembly: GCA_003991915.1. Taxonomy (NCBI): domain Eukaryota; kingdom Metazoa; phylum Mollusca; class Gastropoda; family Plakobranchidae; genus Elysia; species Elysia chlorotica. Next base: position 458,093 of record RQTK01000143.1, read on the forward strand.
CCGACCAACAGACCACACGGGAGAGTAAGTAGATGAAAAACTATAGATTGCGACCTGTTACACAGCGCATATTTTAATATTTTTATATTCAATGATCAAGCAGGATATCCTTGGCCTCATTTTAAAAGTGCGATATATGCAGATTCATTGTAAACTGATGGAAACCAATGGCCATGGTAGAAACCGAATAAGTGTAAATGGTAGAAATGGAATAAGTGTAAGCAAAAGTCGAGTATCTAACTAATAATTTTTGCATCTCTGGGTGGGTGGGGGAGGGGAGGGGTGCCTTAGTCGGTAAACTCCGTGACTTCGCATGGTAAGTCGCGGGTTCGTATCCTGACAGCCTATTCTTCCTTCTGGTTGGGACAGTATATTTAATATTGGCGGCTGAGACAGAAGCCCTCGGCATGTCCGCTGTGTGCATGTGGGGTAGCACATACGATTGTCAGGGTTCAGTTTTGAGACTCGTCTGCTCGTCTATGGTAATAAAAACGCATTGAAAGCAAAGACTAGAGAACAGTAAGATGAAGAAAGATAACAATAAAAAGAAACCAACAGATAGACCGAGAGAGGGAACTTGAAAACAAAGAGGAAATAAAAAGGAAGAAAGAGAGACAGACAAAAAGTACGGCGAGGGGTCGAGCACTAATAATTATTGTATAGCGACATTTTGCCTCTGGTAAACGTAGGGTACACTTTGGCATACCTCTGGCTGGGCCGGGCTACTGAGTGTGAGCGCCGGCCCACTGTCTCGAGAGCGTTTGGGAGGGGACGCAAGGTGCGAAGCTGCAGGAATTCTAGATGAGCGGGAACCTGTCTGCTATGACATAAAGTCATGCAAGCAACGCCAGCAGAGGAAGGGAATGGCACTGAGTTGAAGGACATCACCACCACTCTACTTTGTTTCTCTTTATGGCTTGATTAAAAAGGAAGGAGAAGATCAATAAAGAGAAGAGTAATAGAGACTAGATCAAGAGATAAGAGAGAGAGAGAGAGAGAGAGAGAGAGAGAGAGAGAGGGGGCAGACAGACAGACAGAGAGACACAAGGCTAATAAGAGTATGTTAATTACAGGAACGGTGTAGTTGACCCACGGAGCCGTAACCGGCGTTGTTGTTACACACTAACCTATCAATAATGACTACGTCCCGTTAGAATCCCCATACGCTTTGCCAGACAAGCAGGCACGGGGCACGCTTTACTCTGAAGCCCTCAGATAGCATGATAACTGCTGGCTAAATATTTACTTTAATGTCTGATTTATTAATTACAACATGGATTTCACTAGTACATTTTCTACCTGGTGATCTTATCAAACGGTAGCCTAAATAAAGGGTAAAAAGTAAGACATGGTAGTAAGAAAAACACAAGAAAATGCTGTCCAATTTGCGTGATGTTACATTTCAACAGAAGCACGCGATTATGCCATAAAAAGGCCAGCAAAGATCCAGTTTTTAGCAATGAGTAAATACTCGGACGGTCTCAATTTAATATGATTTGTTTGCGACATGCAAGTGCATTTTATTTTTTTTTAACATTAAAGGTATAATCAGTGAAAAAAAAAAAACCCTCCCCAAATAAAAATGAAAACCACAATAAAAACTGTATTGTTCTATAATTCTGTGATATATCAGTTTTGAAAGTTAAAGGAACAGATGAGAAAATTGGCTGGGATAAATATCTCTACTACCCCAATTTGATCTACCATTTTTGAGGAATCATTATTTAGAGTTAGAACAGGCTAGAAAATGTTTATGCCAAACTTGCATCGAGCTCAAAGAGTAGAAAAGGTTTAAATAAAATACCACGTCTTCTAATTTCTCTCCCTTCCCTGTTATTTTTCCCCATTTTTTTATCCCCGCAACATTTGCAAACTTACGTTCGTCTCGAATTCATCTTTTCTTTTCTTTCTATATTCTCCTTCTTCGTCCTCAATCTGTTTCCCTTCTTTATTATGCTTAACATCATTAGTATACTTCATAGATGTTTATCCGTGAGACAATCGATACCAACATTTCTCGCGAAGCCCTGATGGTTTAAATAAACGACCCGTTTTATAACTGTATTGGGAATAATTGGTATTGGAATCTATTCAACGCATGTCTTATCTTTTACTCTCCACTCGTCAGTGCAGAACAGTCATGGTCGGTGTTAAGTCTGCTGCTTGTAAACTGTTTCCACTTACCATAGAAAAAATAGCCATAGATTAGATAAATGGAGGATACATTTTTTGGAGAGAGAAAAGCATGGTTACGTATGGAATCAAAGTGACAATTTATGACTATAATTTTCTCTGGCTTACGAATAATACCATTTCAATGGCGCACTCAGACACATACATTTCTGGTAAAGACCAATGTTTTTGAGAAAATGTCGAAAGACACAAGTCAAGATTACCCTCAATCACCTTATGGACGGGGTAATACATCGTATTACAGAGCTTGTTCTTTGATTAGCATCCATCATCTCCAGTGAACTACACTACTCAAACTTGACATCCTCCTCTGTATCACACAAGGTTAGAGGTAAAATAAAATAAAGCGAGTCACCGACACGGATATTACAGACAATTAAGCAACGCTGGATGCGGAAACCTATTATTGTATTCAGGAAATTGAGTTGCCATGCTATAATCCGAAATGAATTATTATTAATAAGGCATTATCTTAACAGGGTAGTGAGAAGGAGAGAGAGAGAGAGAGAGAGAGAGAGAGAGAGAGAGAGAGAGAGAGAGAGAGAGAGAGAGAGAGAGTTTTTTTTATGAATGTTACTAACTAAAATGCGTCCAATTTTGGCAAGAATACTCATGGAACTGGAAGGCTGGAGCCTTCTATACCCAGAAATTGCGTGTCTTGGAACAAAGACGAGGATATTGCTTAGCGGCATTCAAAACACTCATTACTCCAAGTACGTGGGTTGAGCAATAATAAAACGTGTCATAGCTTAGTGGTAGCCATGCTCGCAGTCGTACGAAGAAAAGTTTACAAAAATGTGCGATGCGTTAGTTAATTGTCATAATATGACATTTACGTGGGTATAATCTTAACTCTCCATTTTTCTCATTTACGCATATTGAGCAGAAAATTGTGAAGACAACTCTGGACATTTCGACATTTAAATGCTCCAATAACAAGGAAGTCTAAAAATGGAAATTTTCTGACAGAAACGAATTTGAATTATTGCAATTAATTATTTTTTACGCACGTAAATTTTAATACACACAATGCACGCTTCGTTAGAATTCTTGAATAATTGAAAAATCAGACGACAAAATAAATCATTATTAAAAAAAAGTAAATGATCTGTAAATACAAACAAGAGCATGTGGGTAACATTTAATTTTCTTATAAAAATGTTCAAACAAAAGAAAAAACGAGAAAACAAACCAAATCTTACCAGTGATGTAACCGTTTTCACAGCTAAGTAGCTCTTTGAAAAACATTTTTTAATTTCTAAAGGTATGGGTTATGAAAATCCATAATGTTGTGTTTAAGCATACTTCAAATTCATCCTACAGCTCTGCCCACCCAACAATCCTCACGAATTTCGCGGGTTTTCAACTAATAAATATAACTCCTCCTCCTCCTCCTCCTCCTCCTCCTCCTCCCCTCCTCCTCCTCCTCCTCCTCCTCCTCCTCCTCCTCCTACTACTACTACTACTACTACTA
>RQTK01000143.1:461785-484285 GCA_003991915.1 Elysia chlorotica
ATCATCATCATCATCATCATCATCATCATCATCATCATCATCATCATCATCATCGTCATCATCACCACAAATACCGCCACTTTCTCCCTACACTCCACCTCACAACCATCACTATCACTGCTATTTTCTCCCCTTCCTCCAGGTCTACCCTTCCTTTTCCCAGACGACCGGAAATTCCCACAATTAGGCACCAGTTTAGAATCTATAACAGTTCACTGCCCGCGCTGATTTGTCTATTTGCTCATCAGCCAATAAATCATTTGATCTGTCCCCCCTCCCTCGGGTCGGCGCGCCCTAATGTGGCCGCAGTCGCCGAGTACAGCCCCGAGGAAAGGACCTTTCATGGAAGCGCTGAACTGCTCACGTGTGGAGTGGCATCCTGAGTTACAACATCCACCTTCAGGGTCCGCAGGGTTTCTAAGGTAGTGCAGGTTACTGTTTACAAATAGTTGATTGAACTATTTAGCGCTTGATTGATGAATAATTTACTTCAAGATATATATAACACCACTCACAAAACAAAGAAAAAAAAACATCAACAACAACAACAACAAACTATATCTTTACAAAGCATGCTCTCCCCAAGGAACCTTATTCGACAAACAACACTAACAACAATTAAAACAACATCAGCAACAGTAGCAACAACACTAACAACATCAAACAGCACAAGCAACGAAACAGACAACAGAAACATCACAAACAACAACACAAACAATACAAACAACAGCAAATACAACAACAGCAGCGCAACAAAAACAACAACACAAACACTACAAACAGCAACATTAAATATTAACAACAACACCTATACTAACAACACTAACAACAACATTAACAACACAAACAACAACACAAACAATACAAACAACAGCAAATACAACAACAGCAGCGCAACAAAAACAACAACACAAACACTACAAACAGCACAAACCACACTAACAACAACAACACTAACAATAAAAATAATAACAACAACAACTAACATAAAAAGAAAAATATAACCAAGCCTTGATCACTTACAGACTGCGGTTCTTCAGAAATTTCTACAGAAATGGGCTACAATAAAATGTCTGTGTATTATTTCAAACAAATAGAATCAGAAACAAAATAATATAATAACATCAACAAAAACATTAACACATCGCCTTAAACAACCCCTCCTTCTCATCTTTGTTTTCTCTATGTTCCTGGATCCTGATCACCGCCCCCCCCCCTTCTCTAGTCTAACTCCACCCTCTCTCCCAAATCAATAGCCATCGCGTCTGGAGTGGCACAATACAGACACCGTGAGCAGAGAAAGCTAAGACAATTCAAAGACAGAGACAATGGGATCCGCCGGAGCCGCCGTATAAATAATTCTGAGTGCTTTAATAATCGTTTGATTACATAGGGATCCATTCTCATCGTGCCTGCAGCTCTTGCTGTAGATGGGATTCTCGTTCGCTGATACTCAATGGCGGAGACGACCGCCGTACCAATGCTTTGGATTGTCTAGATTTAATTAAAGGGTATTTTTTAGTTCTGAGCCGTGAGTCTGTATGTATGTGTGTGTGTGTGGGGGGGGGGGTGTAAAAGAGAGAGGTAGGTATATAGACAAACTGATAAAGTTAACAATATAAAAGGAAAGAGAGAGAAACAACACACAGAGAAAGAGAGAGACAAAGAGGCAGAAAAAGAGAGAGACAAAGACATTGAGAGATTATTGTGTAAAACTAAACGTTGGTTGCGGTGTTTTGGAGGAACCGATGCTTTTAATATAAAGTAATTGATACATCTACAGAGATAGAAGCCAGTCTAGGGTTTACGTTGAAGTGAAGGGGCTGGGACAAAACATTAAGATAAGAAAAAGAAATAGAAAGGTTCTGGGAGGTAAAGTGGATTAAAAAATACAATAGCACAATAACACACCTAAAACGAAAAGAAAAGAAGAAAATAGCATGTATGGGCGGGAAAAATTATTTACTTAGACAAATGGGCAGGGGAAAAAACCCACCCCGCAAGACAAGAAATCTTTGCTTTATGTGGGTAAGACACTTTGGCGCCTGATGAACGGCATATAGCACAGATAGAGCCGCACAAAAGATACTGCCATAAGAACCAAACCGACACTTCTAGTAATAGGCTTGGTTTGTTCGCACGATGGCGATGGTATTGTCAATGGATTATGAAAACTGCTTAACGCAAGATTTATCTTCCCTTATTTTCGCCTCTCCTTTGCCTCTGTCTAAATAATTCATTAATTAATTAACCTGCTTATATATGTTATGTCTTATTTGACAGAAAAAAGGTAGACTAAATAAATACCAACGTGTGGGTGGTTGCAAACCACTGTATATAACCGTCATTAAAATAGTATTTATTAATCACTGCAAATACACTTTTACAGCTTTATAAATTATTTATACCAGTGAAATAAGCACAATACTTCGAAAATGCGGGCCTAATATTATTAATGAAAAAAAGTAACAAAATAGGCACTTATTTATAATAGTTTCGGTATCAGTGACTGGAGGTCGACTGATTCAATTATCTGCCCTGACCAAAACAGCTTGTATTGGTTATTTCACATTGGTTCTCTCACAAGTTATGGGGTGACTGTGTCACGGTGTCACTGTGACAGAAGGGCCAGTGTGACACATGTTGGCGGACATTCTAACAAGGGCGGATCATGAAGAGGGTGGCAAATCCCGAATTTGATTAGAGGGATTAAGTAATAAATAATTTGACAGGGTAGGCAGAATCATTTGAGACTTGTTAAGATGCGGAGAAAAGTTTTAACTATGATTGCGACTTCAATCTAGGTTATATCTAGGAATAGTCTAGTTAGATGCATATTAGAACCATTCGAAATAATTTAATAGTTTGCAACGAGCAGCGACATTGTCCAAAGTTTTCCCACGTCATGAGAAGTAGTTTGAACTGTTTAGAATTTATACAAAAAACCCAGCTTATCTTTGAACATGCACTGCTCTCTACAAATTAAAGACAAAATGAGTGGCTGTTTAGGACGTGGAGATATTTTGTGAGATGATGTTGAATGCTGCAGAACGCATTGTGTAAGCGCGCTGTGACGGCTCCTGTCCTCATTGCGCCGTGTGACTGCAAGTTTTACAGAAAATTGAACAAAGAACCAAACATTAAGTATCCCCAAATCGGAAGATTTGTGAGCGCATTTTGAGCTAAAAATGTTGTAAGAATTAATGATTTGTATTTAGATTTAGTTTAACCGCTTTGTGACATACAACGTACACTGTTCGTCCGCTTTTTTCGTGAGAAGATGCTCACATACATTGGACGTCCTCAAATTCGCCTATTTAACCATTCCCAAAGACTTTTAGACGTACAATGTAAGTCGTGCAATTGACTGCGTAAAAGAGACACTCTCTGCAATGAAAAAAAAAACCCATTGCACATTGCATAGTTGAATTCAGCGATGTTGAAAGTGTGCGAATGATACCACTCTTCATGACCGTCATGGCGATTGAAAATACCTCCCTCACGTAGGGGTTAATTTGGCCTAGCGTTTAGTGGTTTGTTCTAAATTTCTATTTTAGACAATAACATAAGCATCACCGTACAATATGACTTGATATTGGACAATACGCCAAAAATAGTCAATTGTTTACGTGCACAAAAAGTGTACAGGCATGATGGTTTTGTGCTTTAAAACAAAGTGCTCACTGAGAGACTAGGCGCGACATTGTGGAAATACTGAAGCGTCAGTGACGTCTTTCTTTTTACTAAAGAAGGGTGTTTCTTTTACATGCGTCATACTATTGTAAGATGAGAGAGGAAAAGAGAGAGAGAAAGAGAAAGTGAGAAAAAGATAGATAGAGAGTCAGACAGAGACAGAAATAGATGGAGAGACAAAGGGAGAGAAGCGGGAAAGAGAAAGATAAACCGACAGAGAGACAGAGGGAGGGAAAGAGAGAGAGAGAGAGAGAGAGAGAGAGAGAGAGAGAGAGAGAGAGAAAGAGAGAGAGGGTCCATTTATATTTATATATATGTATATATAATGTATGTAGAGAGAGAGAGATAGACAAAGAGAGACAGAGAGAGAGCGAGATATAGAAAACTAAAGTTGCATACAACCAGCGTATTCTTTTTTTCCAACTAAATGGCTTCTTAACATCATACATAATGCAACGCAGCTTTTTCCGAGTCACATCTCCCGGGAGACCTTTTGGATTGTGTAAAGTCCAAATTGGAGGACTACATTGTTCAGATTCTTTCATTTTCACTTTTCCCTACAAATAGACAACGTAACCGCTTTTGTCTTTTGTTCTTTGTTCTTTGTTCTTTCATACGAGGGCTCAAAGAGAAAGAGGAAAGAATTTGCAATTACTCCGTTGTTTGTTTGTTTAGAGTGTAGTGAGTGGAGGTATACGAAAACACAAGATAGAAAAAACAGGGTCAATCAACAGTAGATTTACGAGAGTGTTAAACGTCGAACAACAAATAAGCAATGCAATTATTGTACTGTGTGCTATAAGCGCTTAAATAATTTTGCGAAAAATAGAGAGATGGGTGGATGGATGGATGGATAGATAGACAGGTAGATAGATAGATAGATAGATAGATAGATAGATAGATAGATAGATAGATAGATAAATAGATAGATAGATAGATAGATAGAACAACAACAACAGAACAAGAACAAGAACAACAACAACGACGACGCCAACAAAATCAGCACAAAAAGCTGAATAAAACCTAAACACGACAGAGGTAGCAAGTGAGCAGTGATCGGTCGGCATGGGTTTTACCGCATGCAATTAGACGACTCATCCTTTAGTTTCCAACCCTGATTCATTGTCGGTCGGTAGGAATGGAGTTAAATATCATCGTGGTCTCATGAGCAAGGATCGTAGTTTCGTTTAAAAAACCGTATGTTATTAGTTTTCAAGAATTGTGGTAATGGGTTAATTTAATTAATCCATATACAATTAATTAAAATATTGAGCAAAGAATTCTAAAATAGAGAAAAAAAGAGGCAGAAAGGTGGATGATAAATTATTACAGTTATAGACATGTGTAGAAATGAGGGAAGTAAGTTAACGTTTAAGCAAAAAAGGAGGCGATATAGATAGATCTTTAAAATGATTAGTTACATAGAACGAGAGATAGATATCTAAATAGATAGATAGATAGATAGATAGATAGATAGATAGATAGATAGATAGATAGATAGATAGATAGATAGATAGATAGATAACAGAGAGAGAGAGAGGGAGAGAGCTAGAGGGAGGGGTAGGGGGGGGGAAGAGAGAGAGAGAGAAAAAGAGGAGAGAGAGAGAGAGAGTGAGAGAGAGAGAGCAATAGAGAGGAAGAGAGAGGTGGTTCAAATACATTGTGAGACAAATAAAATCCATACTGACGAAATGAGGATGTAACCAGTAGTTTACGCAGCAAGATTGTTTTGTGTTTTCAACAAAAGGAGTAAAATGGACACAGAACGACTTTAACATTCTTGTTTTCGACCGAAATTTTAGGAAATTCTGTTTAAAGGACAGTCGACCCAAATGTTCGAATTTCGTACAAAGAGCAGGTAGCCAATATGCCTTAATACAATTATTCGCCCTATGGGGAATCTCAGTCGGTGCTGGGGACAGCACAGAGTACAAACACATAACGACAACAGCAGGAGAAGTAGAGAAGTCACTGACCCCCAAAATTGCCCAACTTAGTGCAACCCAGCCCAAATCGTTTTAACTGCTTTTCCGAAATTTGCCAATACAAAGAGAGGCTGTGGACCGATTAGTTATGTTTTTTTTCTTTCGAAAGCACTCTAGTGTTAAGGGTTCTTGTTGTTTCCCTTGGCGTTATACCTACGCTTTCTATTAAATTTTAGAATGAACAAGAGTAGGAAAATACTTCAGAGGAGAATGAAGATGAAAGAAAGGACAAAATCGTGTTTGTGGTTTTATTTCTTGTAATTATTTCTATCATTTATTAAGGCATCCCTTATGATTTGTAGCTAAAGTGATAAAAAAATACAAGTTTAACTGATTATAAACCAAACATTGTTTATGAAACAGTCCAAATTAACAACAACAAAGACAATCGAAAAACCCGCGTGATGAATCTGATTCGATCATCTGTTCCTTTCCTTACATGTGTCAAGGCGCATACTTTTCTACTGAGGCACCGACGATGTGGACTATGCTCTCTAGCGTGACCAATGGCGAGTGTGAGTAACACTGAGCCGCCCGAGAGCTCACCCTATTAGAAAACAAATCACCACGCGCCGGGAGAGCGTTTTCCCAGGGATCGGGTTACCTGTGGCAGATCACCCCCCTTGCCCAAAGCCCTATCTAACAATGCAATGGTTGGAGACCGTTAATGCCGCTATGCAACATCCCTGGGAGGGGGGTGGGGTCGGGGTTGGTTATAATTGAATATCAGATTTATGCTATTCATTATTTTTAATGGACGTTATAATGGACAATTGCATAAGCCTAATGGGTCGCCCGCTACGAAATAAAAAAAAAAGCTTCAATTTAATAAGCTTTGTAACAGTATCTGGGTAAATGTGTTATACACTAAAAGGTTCTTTCGACGGCCAACTTCATCAGAAAAAAATACGAATAGAGGAAAAAAAGAGAAGGGGGAGAGAAAAGGAGGAGGACTCATTGATCGATAGGTTAGACACGTTTATGTGGATGTATTTTCTAATTGGGTCTTAATTCTCTAAATAATAACATTTGTAATAACATTTATAAACTTCTTATAGAAAAGTAGTAAGGAGCCTAGTATAGCCAAATAAATGTTCCTTAGATCAAAACTTAACATTAACAACCATGAGCTAGTTTTAATTAAAATCTTGAATATATTGAGGGAAAAGTTGATTTGATTGATTTGTAACTCGGCATGGTGCAGCACTAACCAGAGATTATAAGTGGCATGGTATTGAGGGGAGGAGGGGACTTTAAAACTAACCAGGTTATAAGTGGTGTAATGCTGGGGAAGTGCTTTAAAACTAACCAGAGACTATAAGAATACTGTGAGGGGGCGGGGAGGGGACTTTAAAACTAACCAGAGACCATAAGAATTCTGGGGGGGTAGGGAGCTTTAAAATAACCAGAGATTATAAGTGACATGGTTCTTTTGGAAAGGGGGGGGATTTAATACTAACTGGGGTTGGGTTGAGTTGGTTTAGCGTGCAACGTCAGTACTTTATAGGCTATATTGTGGACGAGCCCTAAGACTGACGTCTGATAATTTTATATTCTGCCGCACACAAGTCATGTAAGTATAGGTGAATTTATATAAATAGGTTAGGTTAGCACTCCATAGATCTCTCGACAACAATAGTGGCAAAAGTCGTGTTTAGATGGTGTAAAGGCTGTGGACTTATACAAAGAAAAACGTAACCCATGACATTTGCAAAACTCAAATCATAATTATTGATTTCCATCTTTCCAAAATTTGAGTATGGCATTTATAGTGAATATTGTCAATTGGAATAATGATAATGATGAAAACAGCTATCGAATTTACTATTTCACCACACCAAAGCTACACTACGACATTTCCAACCGCCAGTTGTACGGGTATTGAACGTATCGCGATTGCTTCATGCGACAAGCAAGAAGCATATTTTACACACCTTGGTGTACCCAAATATAGCCGATTTTTTGCATTGGCAGCCTAGTTGATTGACCTTTAGTATTCTCTTAAGCTTGAGAAGATAACTTAGTAAAAAACGTACTTTTTGAAAGGATTGTTACGGCAACTGATACAAACCTTTTAAGTGTTAACATTGGACCTTGAACCAAACCCACGATCTAATAGAACATAACATAGTGTATTCTTGAATCACGTAATTGGTTCTTAATTCGAGAACACATTAGTACTATCAGCCTTATTGAGCAATGCATTTATTTAATTACAAGAGGTAAATCCACTGATTCGAAAGTATCCCATCCGATTTTCAGGGGACAGAATAGAGTAGGAGACCTTACACCCCATTATTATAAAACTTAGGAGCAGATAAAAATTCCTATAAAAGTCAACCAAAAAATAAACACGTTTAAGACAAAAGAAATGCTCGATTTTTTTTTATGGCAAAACGTAGAACTCGTTCACGATTGTTATTTTCCTAGTATTCTCTTAAGTTTGAGAAGATAACTTAGTACAATTTTATGTGTTTGCCCAGGTGACTTTTTAACAATTTTATGCGGGATATTTAAAAAATGTGCAAGTCTCTACAATTTTTAGGCGGAAAAAAATCCCAGCAAACAGTTTGACACTTTAACTATTTCTTCAGTTATGGTAGATCTTTATTTGATTTTTGTGCGTGGTTTAAAGACACCCGAAGAAAGCGAAAAAGACATCAACTCTTGACATTTAAAAAGCTTGACACTCACAGACAAAAGAAAAAAACACCAAAAACGTGAAGTGCACGGGTTTGCACTGATTCGAAAGTATCCCATCCGATTTTCAGGGGACAGAATAGAGTAGGAGACCTTACACCCCATTATTATAAAACTTAGGAGCAGATAAAAATTCCTATAAAAGTCAACCAAAAAATAAACACGTTTAAGACAAAAGAAATGCTCGATTTTTTTTTATGGCAAAACGTAGAACTCGTTCACGATTGTTATTTTCCCCAATCCATACTAAAAAGTTCGACATGAACGGGAGAAATACCTACCATATTTGTTGTTCCATCAAATTACAATACTTAAGTTTCCGCAAACTAGCCGCCACATTGCACAGCTTGGCCACAAAACTGCACATTATTAGGAATGCAAATGGATGCTCTATGTTCACTTACGAAGGGCTGTTTGTGCTTCTGCGAACTCCAACATTGTCTGGGTTGCTCTCTCCGTTAAAATAAATAACAGAAAGCTTGTTGTTATTTGAGTGTTTAATCTTAGCAATGTTCATTGCTTGGCGTATTTATATCAATACGGTGAATGGGCAGTGCCAAAGACTTTCAAATCATAACTTTTCGCGGTACCTGTCTACAACAGCAAGAGAAAAGAATATATTTGGAGTTATTGACGCCATGGTATTTATGTTCCATCTATTTATTTGGGAGTACAGTGTATACCTTTCCTCCACATACATGCAGCTCCTCCTTTTCAGTTTTCCTTCTCTTTCAACTATCCAAGCAAACTAATTGAAAGGTCCAACCAGAGACTTTGAAAGCAGTACAAAGGCAATCAGTATTTGAAGTTGGCAGATCTTTTTAAGTGCACTGACATAGCCGGCTTACTAGTGGGAGATCTAGACATCGACCTTTGGCATTGAGGTAGGGGCAGCTGGAACTACTTGCATCTGGTAGGAGATGAGAGGAGAGAGAGAGGATCGTACCTGATAGCTCTCAGAGGAGACAGACTTAATGTGTTCAGTATGTACCCGAGACGGACTTAGGAAAAACGGAGGAAGCCAAAAAGAAAACAAAATATTGATTTTGAGAAATATTTGCTGTAAAGTGCAAAAGGCGGTTCTCGCCAACCTGTCTCCACCTGACTTTATCAAACGTGGGCAGAGTTCAATCCGGGTTGAGAGAAGCATACATCAACGTTGGACGCACCGAATCTCAATGCCCGCACTGGCTACGGATCTCGTGGGCTGGATCAAAATTGATCGATGAAGATCAACAGTAAGAAAAAATTTTTTTTCGCAATTATTTGTTCATTAAAATAATAAAATGAGGCATAACGTTTGTACCTGACTCGTAAGCAGAAACTGATCCGGGGGAGGGGGGGGGGATGTATTAATTCATAAAAAATATTTTAATAAGAACGTGCTAAAAAAAAGATGAGCGAATGGAGATCGAACTGTTACATAGGGCTACAAAGCGCATCGCTTCCCCTTTATCATCTCACTGAGAGTACGTAGGACTGCTCAACACAGAGGTCGTGGGTAGCGCACCCTGGTACTCGAAAAATAATAATACAGACATTCCCGTATCTCACTCATGGTATTACAGGACTGCCACAGTTGCCGCATCTTCCTGAAGTTCTAAAAAGATATTCTGCTGACACTGATGACGATTGTGGGTAAAAAAGAATTGTGGGTAAATAAGAACTAAGAAAGGCATGAGATATGGAATGGAATAAAAAAGAATATCGGTAAATAAGAACTAAGAAAGGCATGAGATATGGAAAGGGAAAATGCCAGACTAAAAGCAATACATGCAAACATACGTATTAAGAAGCGAGTTACAGATAGGGAAACGGTAGCAGTGGAAAGAGGGGGAGGTAACAAGATGAATAAGTAGATAGAAAAACATAGAGAAAGAGAGGGAAAGAGACACACACACACAGACACAGACACAGACACACGCAAAGAAACATAGACACAGAGAGACAAAGAGAGACAGCACGCGAGAAAGACATCGAGAAAGAGAGAAAAAGACAGAGAGAAGGAGAGAGCGAGAGAGTGAGAGAGTGAGAGAGAGGGAGAGAGAGAGAGTGAGAGAGAGAGTGAGAGAGAGGAAGAGAGAAGGAGAGAGATTGAGAGAGAGTGAGAGAGAGAGAGAGGGGAAGAGAGAGAGAGAAAGAGAGAGAGAGAGAGAGAGAGAGAGAGAGAGAGAGAGAGAGAGAGAGAGAGAGAGAGAGAGAGAGAGAGAGAGAGGAGGAAGAGAGGGGAGACAGACACATAGAGAGAAAAGACCATGATTTACGAGAAGACAGGGCCAAGCTTGCGCCAGCACTCACCCATGGCTGCTAGTATGAAAAGTCCAGGAAGGATGAGGTCCGCAACCTCACTCATCCACCTCGTGGTGCATGTGCTGTGCCGTGTCATGGCACCATGGCACTCTCGGCCTGACGGGGTCACAGAGACAAGCAGTGCGCAGGCTGTGTCCAAGGAACCATTGGATGCTTTGATATATTAAGTTCCACACATTCTTTCTCACTTAACTGAGGCAATATCCATTCTTTGAGAATTGCAATTTAAAAAAAATCCAATTTAAGGCTTGCTGTGATGTTTATCCTTTTAAAGTTGGGTTTTTTTCTTCAAATACAAACACTGGTGCAGCTTTTATTTTTAAAAATCACTGTCCTGGACGCCTGAAGTCAACAGAATCCTTGATGTATAGGAAAGAAAATCTCTGGTCGAGCGGTGCTTTCTCCCCAACAACTCTGGGTAAATGTCAAGGTTGGGCAGTCTTGCAGAGTGACACTGGGGTATCTGGAAACAAAATAAACAATGCGACTTAGAAGGTTTATCATTTATGAGACATTCCGAGAGCGTATTGTAAAAAATTAGAAAACGCCAATGTAAATAATAATATTATTAGAAGGTGCCTGAGTATAAGCGCACCCTGTTTGTTTCATGCAACCAGATAGAAATGTAATGAGTATTTTAATTTCTTTTCTAAAATAGCATTACAAGGACTACAAATGCTTCATATAACAAATACCATAAAATTGGCTCAGTATTTTCATGATTGCACTCATTTATCATTTTAGCCTCCACCGTTCCATAGAGGACGCCTAGGTTTCTGATAATTGGTGGTTTATTTCTTGTTGGTTTAGGCTGAGTAACATGGCGTCCCGTTAATGCTTCCCAGAGTCGACCCAACAGGTCTTACATAGGCTACACTCTATCAGTGGGTGCGTTACTTGAGCAGTTCACTAACCCAGTGACTAAATTGGTGCCCAGCCTCAGATACCCCCGTGACTAGTAAGAACAACTCGTGCGTGTTAGATACCCCCGTGACTAGTAAGAACAACACGTGCTTGTTCGCCAAACACAAACTAACGGGTATAAGCTGATCGCTTCGTCTTGTTAATCACAGCTTTCAGAACGCAGATACGACCGCATCTCTGCTAACGAGCAATTACAACCGTTTAAGCATTACACCATCCCAGTTCTGTGTTGGCAGCGCTATTTCCGCCTCAGATTCCTCGCATGTATGAGGGACGGCATTGCATTTTACAGGCAGACTGGCGAAATGGTGTAGATACGAGTTTCCTTGGTTGTGATTATTTTCTTATGTTTGCAGTGTCTAGCTTAGGGCAACAACTACTATCAACATTTCGCTTTTTTAATAAAAGATTTAGTGAGTAGAAAAAGGGGAAGAAGTGAAAGAAATAGATCGAACTCACTATAAAAACGTTTCGTTTCGAAAGTCTCTAACGAGGAAGAAAAATAGAAAGAGAACGCATGCCTTGCTTTTCAATGTTGACCTCAAACTTTTAAAATTATTTCAAGGATTCGTCTCATTAAAAACAAAAATAGAAAATTCTGTGGCGTCGCTCAGCCAATCAGATGGAGGCAGACGCCACCTGGCATTGTGGGCGGAAGTTGGTGCCAGAGAAAAATCCATGATGGCTGCCGCGCGCCAGGGAGACGTCAAGGGAACGTCCCGCCATAATTGGCCACGTCTGGAGCTGGCGACGAGCAAAGTCTCGGGCCTGCAGTTTGTGGAATCCTGAATTACATTCAATTAATGGGCGAGGGGACCGGAATTTCAAACTGTGCAGGTGTTTAGTTGTGCAGTCCATGTGTTTTGATAAGCTTTCTTTGTTTGCTATTTTTATCACAAAGTGATACTGTCAACACTGCAGTTATGAAATAAATAGAAGATCCTAAAACCGTTTGTTGACGTGCAGAGTTTTGTTTAAAGGATCTCTTGGATACCTTAGTTTTTTTTCCTCCCTTAACATTGAATTTAATCATGACATAAGAATAGTTTTAAAGAAACTTGAGCGCATTTGAGGTAGATAAAAGGACAGAGAGAAAAGAAGATATAGACCGATGGACATTATATACTATTCAAAATGAGTATGATTGGGAACGACAGCAACAGAGACATGGAGAAAAGAGAGGAAGAAGCAAGTGTTTCCACCCAATACTTATTGGGAAAGTTCTAACTAAAAGGTGATGCAAAATTCGGAAGTAATGCGGTATAAAAAAGCTGACGAGATAAAATAAAATTTGAGAAGGAAAGAAAAGGCAATCTCGGGTAAAGTGTCCATCTTGTAGAAAGATAAAAAGAGAAATGTTAATACTGGGAAAACACATTACTCCTAGTGCCACTAAACGGAAGTCTGGCCCAAACCCATTACTGACTCCGTTGATCTTTCCGTGGGGTTGTCAGAGAAATCAAGGCACAAAATAATAGTTTCGAGCATTCGTTTTCATTTTTCACACCACAAGCAGTGATCGACTTGGGCTTGACGGAAAACAAAATTTGATCCACGGCTGACTTCACAAAAACAACAAAAAGTTTTAGACGTTGGATGCAGGGTTTATTACTTCGTAGAAAAGATTGCACCAGATAGCGAAAATTGCGACCTTTCACAGGCGCACCAGTGAATTAGAAATTGTCTATAGCAATAGTGTTCACCACATTATTGTTCGCAACTTATCTATGAGCATTGGTAAGGAAAACACGAAGCTGTCGCATACCGAAACAAATATTTATTGAAAGATCTTATTTTGTATGCTCTTAAGAAAATTAGAACAGGTGATTAATAAATAATTTGTAAAAGACCTTGTTTTGAACATTGTAGAAAAAACAGCTTTTAGTTTCGTAAAAAAAAATTACAGGTCTTGGTTTATTTTGAAATCACATTAATAGTTAGTTTCTCTTTCAAAAAATTTATATTGCGATATAATTACATTTTATATAGTAACATAATTTTTCAACGCAAAGTGTGCAACGGGTTAAAGATGACAAAGACTCGTATGCTAACGACATTAGATCAACGTTGGGAGAGTAATTACAGAAATATCTCCACAACCGGAGCAAACTTTAACTTCTCTATTTTGTGTGGACGAGAAGTCCACCTGTAGAATATAGGTAGCGTTGTATTTACATGATGACACCAGCGGAAAGAGAAAACAGCATTCTTCCATAAAATTGCCTGTGTTTTAATTTGAAACAAACTGGTGATAAAAAACAAAACACAAAACAACAACAAAGAAAACAACTGCAGTGAAGGTCTATGTAAACCAGACCAGTCGACCAGTTGGGCAAGTATCGATTCTCGGTAACTCAGTTAGCGGGAAAGTCACAGACCTACAGGTCGCGCGTTCAATTACCGCCCAGACGCCTGACCTAACTTTCAACCCGGCGTGGAATAATCGCGTTTAAGGCTGAACTTCACAAAGAGGAAAGTTCATTGTGGCTTCCCAACAGGGGCAAATGAAACACGTGAAGTACACAACAGTTAAAGGAGGGGTGTGTGGAGATGGCGTAGGGCTCAAAACATGCTGTACAAAACGAAGATTTCCTCAAGTATGCCATTCTTTTTACGATCTTTTATCCCGTTTGTTTTTCATTAAATGGCATACATCTTATTATAATGGACCTAAGCCCAAAAAACTGTGTCACTTTAAGCTAAAAAAAACTAAAAAATCATTATCCGAATTCCGTATGGTGATTGGTACTTATAAAACGCTGTTCTACCCCTAGACCACAGCGCCCCCCTCAATGACATACATCTTATTATAATAGAGATAAGCCCGAAAAACTGTCAATTTTAGCTAAAAAAAATAAACGAAGAAATCATTATCTGAATTCGGTATGGCGATTGGTACTTATAAAACGCTGGTGGTGGTTAGGATAAAAAATAATGCTTGTATTTTTTATATTATAAAAACGTGTGATAATAAATTAAAAAGAAACCCAGAAATTTCGATAGGCTGTCTCAGTACGAACAGGCCCAACTGCTTTCTCCCCTTCCTTGAACAACAAACAGGCGCATAACCAAGGGACGAGATCGCATAATTACTGTTCAGAATGACCCAATGATGAAATAAGCCAATATGCGAATGCAAGGTATTTTTCTCGCAAGAATATAATTGTTATCGCACCAACTTAATTTAATCATAAGAAATGTTACAAAGCGAACCAAATTTAGATTCTGGACCCAGGATCTATGTTTTGAACCGGTTTCAGTCTCGTGTACTATAAATGGCTATCATATTAGGAATTCAAAAAATGATTTTTTTTCTTCTAATTATCACTTTTCAATTTTTGAAGCGCGCAAATTTTACTGCGCACACTGCACCGTTTTCTTAGAATGTTTGGTTATTTGTGAAAATAAAAATCAGGCCTAATAAATTAATGATCTGTAAATGCAACTTACAGCATGTGGGTAAATTTGCTCATGACTTATAAAAAAATTCCAACAAAAGATTGAATATTGCAATCAAAAGAAGAAAAAAACGAGTGTGTACATTGCTGTCTTTTAATCAGCGTTTTTTCAAAGCTAGTTAACTCTTTATACCAAGGGACGAGATCGCATATTGTTTACTATTCAGAACGAATAAACAAACCAAGTGTTTACATTGCTGTCCTTTAATCAGCGTTTTTTCACAGCTAGTTAACTCTTTGTGAATACATTTTCAATTATTTCTAAATGTATTGATTCTGAAGAAACACTAATTTGAGTTTTTACACACTCCAAATGCATCTGTAATCCTTCAGCTTTGTCCATCCCACAATCCACACGAAACGCGTGGGTTATCAATTAGTATTTATAAAACAAAAAGAGATTAATATCACTGACGTATTTAGGTTATATGAATATTTTTTCTTGCTGTAACAGTTTCCAAAACGTTTTAAGGGTAAACCTTCTTTTTTACTTCACAGACTTATCGGCGTGTGTCGCTGTACCGTGTTGACAAATACCCTTTTTTCAACTTATTAATATAATTGTAAACTAAAACAGAAGTTAAAGAGGAATTACTTTTATACGATGTTAATTACAAATATGAAAGCGAGTGATTAACAAAATACAAAAATGAGCACACCAAAACGACATATCAAAGAAATAGAAAACTAGGAAAAGTATTAATCTGTCGTAAGCCTGAGATCTGGCGACTTGGTCTGCCGAAACATCAAACTGATGCGAAGCAGGACAGTGCGCAGTGCGGGATCCATCAGCGAGATATTCTGAACACTACTCAACGCACATGCAGCGAAGCTAATAACGAATTTGTTCTTTAGTTTGAGAGTATTTTTCGTCCGTTTCATGCTCATGAGCTGCCAATGTATTTTTAGAGTTTTAAAGGAGGTGAGACAAAAGGGGTGTGATAAACCAGATAACAGTGTGCCACAGAGTGGGATTCGGAGAGGTTGAACGCACTGGAAAAGATTTGTGGAGGGGGCGCAAGACAGCTCAGTTGGTAATATTCTGACTGACGAGCAGAAGGTGGGAGATTCGAATATCAGCTGATGTCCCCAATCTTCGCGTATCATTTCTCAGGAAAACTAAGGGACGTAAAACTCACAAGGGAGTACACTTATTGCGTCCTTGACCAAATTGAATTCGAGAGATCCAAACCTCATTTTCCTTCGATTTTCATTTATTTATATAAAAAAAAGAAAATATTACTTTGCCATAAGCGTTTTTTTATTTACAGGACAGAATAAAACGGTGCTAAAGAGTTCGCCATTGAGGGGATTTTCCCGAACCGAGGATCTTTATGGTTATTAGCGCTGCGAGCGTGCAATGAGAGTGCGTACCTAACGACCTGTTGAGCGCGGAGTCTAGACTGAAAGGTGAAAGCAGTCACCGCCCGCGGGCAAACGTTGTCCCAGCCATCGATCTACGGAGGGCGAAATTGGTGCGAAAATATTGGGGATGACAGCGGCTCTAAGTCATACCTAGCTCGGTCCTAGACTGTCGGGTTTAAGGAAAAACAACAGCAAAAAAAATCCGGTCTCTTATTGGTGCACACCAGCTTTAAGTCACACGAAACTAGTTTATATGGTTTTAAGGGGGAAAATAATTATAAACCAATTTTATATTGGTGTACACAATCCTAAGTGATAGGTCTAATTTAAGCGGAAATGAACAAAATTAAACAATCTATAAAAAATAATACCCTTTCGTAGAAGGCTAACTCGTCATGATATGTTTACTGCAGTATTGACGCCATATTAAGAATGATTTTTTAATAATAAAAAAGAGATATTTCAATTTAATGTTGCTGTGAACCGTGATAATATATGGGTGATTTCTACTCCTACACAAAAAAACCGCCGTTCTTAGCGTTGAAAGCAATCATCAGATTATTTTCTTATCACAGTATGAAACCAGTGTTGGGAAACATGGACCGAGGTCAGCTCCTTGTAATTTTTATATGGAAACAGCCACCATTCAAAAATATGCCTAATATAACACAACATTCAACCGACCAATCAAACAATCGATCAATCGATCAATCAAACCATCAATAAAAGAATTAATGTGTTGTAAAGTCTGTACTCTGTCTTGGCCAACTGTGTTTAACAATTATATACCTAAAACCAATGAGAAGCGTAAATACCTTCCCGCTACAGAGAATATCAATCAAATCTAGGGCTCATTAAATGAAATCCAAACCTACTAAAACTTTTTTCAATGCATGTGCAAGAATATAGTACAACAGTTTGAGAACTTTTATGTTCCGCGTACAAATCCAGCAAAAAGTGTCGGGACAAAAATTAATGTTTTGACGAGGTTATTTAAAGAGGTGATAGCATTATCAACAGCACTAATGATTTAGTTATGTAATTTTTGCGTACATTTTTGCTGCACTTAAAAAATACGTTGTTTTATTGAGGTCATTGAATTAAAGTATATTAAAAATTGAAGAGATCATGAAAGATCTAAGTAATATTTACTTTGTTTTTTAAACTGAACAAAAAAATACTGAAAAACAAAAGTTTCAATCATCCAAGATTTTGTTCATCGATAATACTACCTGTGGCTTTGTCATTAAAAGTTTGGTCGCCAAGGGAGATATCTTTAGTTTTCTAAACGTTTTGTCACAGATCGTGTTTACCTGAAGAACTGTCTGGGAAGGGATTTAAACGATCATTAGAGGGAATTAGTCCATAAATAGAGAGAAAAATATCCAATAAATCTTAATCATCAAAGATAATCCACCTAAACATTTTACTGGGATGATTAAAACCCGTTGCCCTTATGAAAAATGTTGGGACTGAAAATTATTTTCTAAACTACATCTATTAATAATTGACGGGGGGACCATTTTTTCTGCCACGCATCACGGGCAACCTACACCATCTAGAACCCTGAAATTCGGTACGTTGGGGTAAGTTGGTACGATGTTGTTGACGGTCATTATATTTTTAGGTAAATGGTACGATGTTGTCGACGGTAATAATATTTTTAGGTAAAACGATTGATTTAAGCGAATAAAAGGCAAAATGTTTATTTCATTACAAAAAGATATCGACATGCGAAAGATTTACGGTACGAGAAATACCGGTTAGGCCTAAATCCAAAGTTGGAAGTAGAGCGTCTAACGGTCTAAAGTTTAAACTCTAAAGCCGTCTTTCCAGAAAGCTTCGTGCTCTTTTCTAATATCAACAGACAAATTTCAAATTAAATTTAAAAATACAAAATCTAGATTAGACCTAAATCTAGAGTAGAGATCTCGATCTAGACAGAGGTAGATTAGATCTAGCCTATAGATTCTAGAGCTAGACCAAGAAATAATACACCGTCTCTAAATCGAGCTTCTAGGTATCTAGATCTAGACCCTAGATTATGATTCTAATATATTCAAGCCAGAGAAAGACAACACCACTGTCAATGTTGTTTATCCCGAGATCTTGACAAAGTAAGGTAAGATGAAATTTTCAATCCCGTTCGTAGAACGGTACCTCTACTAGTATTCTTAAAACACGCTCACACACTCGTCCTGAGTGATCTATTGCGAAAATATTAACATATTAGATGGAAAAATCTGCCATATAGGTCACTGATTGATGGATCTCATTGGAAACGAAAACTTTGGAATGGAATTGAGGCAGGCCTTTACAGAAAACAATTTCACCCACAAGCCATGTAGCTTCAATCTGACGTGTCTAAGAAAACCCTTCTTTGTGTACAAAGATAGCACTTCAACAAACACAAGAAGGTGTATATGTGACGATTTTTTCTGAATAATTATGAAGAGGGGGGAACTGTTAAAGACGCAAGAGTGCATACATTTACTTTCCAATTCAGTATTAGACCGTAACAACTAACTGGTGTTAAAAAAGTTTGCATGAAATTCATGAATTGAGACCAACAGCCTAGATAGGAGAAATTTGGAGTAAAGAGAGATTTCAGCTGAGAGAAAGCATATAGAAAGAGAGAAAGAGAGAGAACGATAGAGAGAAATTTGGAGAGAGAGTGAGAGAGAGAGAGAGAGAGAGAGAGAGAGAGAGAGAGAGAGAGAGAGAGAGAGAGAGAGAGAGAGAGAAAGAGAGAGAATCATTGTGTAAGAGGAGGAAAACTCGAGTTGGGGTAAGGAGGTGAAAGTAAGATTCGAATTAAGAAATGAAAAAGTCGAGTGAGGATAAGACATAGCAGCATGAACATTGATATTGAAAAGAGATTGATTGGAAGAGAGAGAGAGAGAGAGAGAGAGAGAGAGAGAGAGAGAGAGAGAGAGATTTAGAAAGGTTTAGAGAGAGACAGACAGAGACAGAGAGACAGAGGCAGTAGCTACAGACACGCGTGTGGATGAACAAATGCCCCTAAATGAGCACCCAACTAAAGTCTAACACGAACTGTCAACGCCCTCTGATTAGAGCAAAGCCCGCGGCTGTCAAGAAAACACCAAACTAAAACCACCGATTCTTCATGCGCATCACACCGAATTCTACCGGGCTAAAACGGGAGCTCTTCCGGATATTAACAAAACGGGGTTTTTGCCTTCTGAGTCTGAAATTCTCGGATTCTCCCATTGGCCCATTTCTCTATTTATCACTTTCTTTTCGCTCAGTCCAGTATTATGTCAGTGCAAAGAAGAGTGTTTTCACCCCCTATCATTATTTTATTGGTAAGCGAAAGCTCCCATCAAAAACAAGTGTGGTTATAGCAACCCTGCTGGGGCTTTTTATTTATTGGAATCAGGAAACGCTACTAGAATTGAAACAAAAATAGAAAACTTATCTGCAAAATATTTAAACGTCTTTTTTTCCCCATGAACCTTTTCCCTTTTATTATTTCCCTGTTCTGTCTCCGATCTGCTCTTTCTTTTATTTTTCTCGTTATTTTGTGGCCTTCCCTTTTTACTAATCTTTTCATTTTTTTCTCTCCACATCACAGAAAAATCAATAATTTCTTTCTGTGTAACCTTCCTTTGATCTGTCTTTATGTCTGTCTGTCCATTTCTGTCTCTAAGTCTCTTTCTCTATCAATCTCTCTCTCTCTCTCTCTCTCTCTCACCCCTATGTCTTTCTGTCTGTCTGTTTGTCTGTCTGTCTCTCATACTCTCTTTCCTTACAGTTTTGTTTTATCTGCCTGTCTCCCTTCCCCATTCTCTCCGTCACAGTTTATATATACATGAAAGTCTTATTCTATTTGACTACGTTGCTGCCTGATACATCCCCTCCCAAATTTAAAATACGTAAAATCACCGCTCTCCCCCCAGTGTCCTAGAACAGACCCCCACCCATACCCCCAGTCCGGGCCTGTATTGTGGTTCCGTGGTTTGAGGCAGGAAAACACCAGCACCCATACACACATCCTTACCAAATCGATACAACACTTGGAGATATCGGTCGGCTCGTTGGTCTTCCTTTATCAAAAATGCTTTGTACATATTCGTTCTTTCATACTATTTGAACTTCGATATTGAATAAGGGCCCTTCTGTGAAAGTGTCAGCTCAGTTGGACGAGTGAGTCCTCAGGTATTCTAGGTGTTTTTGGGTTGATTCCAAGTCGGAGCACCAGTATCCGGAAACTTAGGGGACGTAAAACTAATGAAAGACCAGCTTCCATCTCATTCTCTCTCTCTCTCTCTCTCTCTCTCTCTCTCTCTCTCTCTCTCTCTCTCTCTCTCTGTCGATGTCTCCTAATTTTCTCTCTTTCTGCCTCTCTCTTATCTATTTTTTCTCGTAAGTTTTTAAAGAATAGTTTTAAATCACGCAAAACATGACTATATATTATTCATTACTCCACTTAGCATTCACCTTATAATCTCACACTCTTTCCACCCTAACACCAATTTTATCATCGTTTCCTTTTCTATGGAAAGCTCAACGAAAAAGCACAAAAAACGTGCATCTTTTGTAAGCAGCACTCTAGCCTTGAATGCAATGTTTTATTGATGACTACCGAAGAGAGATGGGAAAGCGAGAAAATACTTAGATCAAACCTTTATTTGTGCAGTATAATTGGCGTGCTTTTGTAAATGATGTATTATTCATAGAGCATTTGTCTCTAGGACCCAAGTGATTGCGATATTTCGGGAAAACGTAATAGAAAGGAATTTTCTATTAAAGCGAATTGTAGACACACTGATATCATACTACATCTATTAGCCCATTCAGGACCGCTCCCAAAGTAATGGATAACTCTTATTTAATAATTCTTCATTTCTAGAACAAAAATGGAGATAGCTTTTTGTGGAATAATAATTATATCTCGCTGCATTCTTCATCTTACTTGTTGCAGCACTTTTTTCACGATCTCTCCTCCTCCTTTCTCTGAACCAGTTTTCTCCCATAATCTGCTTCGTTAAAACTTGTCCGATTTTTCTATCTTATGCACACTCGAGATCATTTCTCATTATCGTGTTTTCCTCTTTTTGTTGGTGTATTATACAAGCTGAGGAAAACTTGCCGCTGGTCACTAAAAAGTCCATGATAATTTGAAAGCTGTAAAAGAAAGCACTAAGAATTCGCTGTTGAAGTGATAAAAAATAGCCCATTCCCTTTCTCTTTCGTTATTAGAGGACAAAAATGAGCACCATTATCGTTTCTGATAGATGATGTAAGTAAATATCTTTTTAGGATCTTCTTTAAGGAAAGGATATTGATATTTATATTCATTTTTTTGCGGATTGTTAAGGGAAAGACCCAAATGTGATACTTCTTTCCCGGTAGGTCCAATATTGACTAGTTCAGAGGGAGGCAGAGACAGGCTGTGGCGTAAAGGACGTGAAAATAGGAGAAGCTGAACACCTACAGATAGACCATGACGGAACAAAAACTTAATACCCTTACAAACCCCCTTAACCATTTTGACCCTCCGAAAATTTACAAACTAGTGACAAGGATTTATCATCCCACACTAAAGGGGTTGATCTGTTTCAATGCTTTCACCAAGTAAGAACAAAACTAAACAAGATACCTCATTTGTAAAGAAAACCCAATATTCATACCCCAGTTCCGTCCTCACGACAGCCGATTAACCGTGTGTTTTCTCAAATAGTATGGGTGATTGGCAAGGAAAGCAAAGTGGAGTTAGGAAGCGCCCTGTTTTCTCTCACAATGTTCACAATTTTCGGTACTTGTTTTTATTCTGCCACCACTCTCGTGGTCTAAGATGGGTGGATTTATTGGCAATATCAGGCTTATTGATCGTGCAAAGGATGATCTTCCTAGGGAATTTTCTACGATTTTGGTTTCGGTTTCAGCGTAGAACTGCCTATGGTACGGATTTTCACTCGAAGGTCGTAGATCTAGATAATAGGAGCAGCTGCGAAAGGCCAGTGCGATACGTCGTATACATTTAAATTTTTTAATGCAAATGCTTATTATTGATTTTTTTTTTCACATACTGATGTTTCATC
>RQTK01000143.1:486785-494178 GCA_003991915.1 Elysia chlorotica
CAGACTCCGCGGGCTTCAGTCCATAACTCTGAGAACTAGCGATTTGGCGCACTATTTTTCTGAGGCCTTCCAGTAAGCACGGTATTATTTAGCTTCACATGCATCCGGGCGCGTAAAGGAAGAATGGAATATTAATATAGATAACAGCAAAAAAAATCCTGATATCTTTCCAATGAAAAAGTTTCTAGTGTAGATAAGATAAAAACAAAACAAACTTGTCATAGATTCTCAAAGAGGATCTTACACGATGACAGGTCCCCGCTGCGAGTTACTCAGGTGACATCTATCCAACCAGCGGGAACTAAGGTGATCTCAAAGAAGATTGAAGCCTCATCCAGTCGCTCCACCCTATAGTATAACCGCTTCCTCCCCACACAAAAAGACATATTTTTTTTTACAGTTCCGAGACACCTTTTGACACCTGACTTCTAAAGATTACATCTTAATAGAAATCTGTTATGTCTAAAAATGAGAGCTGTCTTTAAACAATTGGCACTACCTTTTTATCGTATTGAAATCGCAGGAGAAAAAAGGTAGTAAAACCTTACGCAACTGAGGACTACCAACTGAAAAACCCGTGGAAGAAAAAGAAACGAGACGAGACTTGGCGTGCGCTGGCGGGGTCAGGGGACATCACTCTGCGGGCAGCCATGTTAACAGATATCACAGTACTGGTTGAACCAATCGTCGGCTGGTTTATGTGGAAAATCCACGGTAGTAGCGGACCCATAAAAGTTACATACAATTTGGAAATTTAATAAACACAGTTATTTATAACAAAAAACATTAGCGACAAGACACTGTTATTTCTTTTCGTAGTACTTGAAAAGACACGCACAGTATAAAAAATCGATTCAGTCGCTTCTTTTTTTGTTGTTGTATGTTTTGACCTGAAGTAGGCAAAACCGAGTACATACAGTGCGATTTCTGAATTCATGTTTGCATCCAACCAGCCGAATTAGCCTGCACGTTTCCTAATGTATTTTTTTCGTTTCCTAAGGTTTTCCAGCATAGTTTTGTTCTCCAGTACGGTTTTTTCGACAGAGCTGCCTTGACTTTGTCCTCAATTTCGAGCGCCAACCTCAATGCAAACCTCAGTGAAAACCTCTGAGCAAACCTTGATGCAAACTTTGGCACATATCTCTACGCAAATTCCGGTGCAAACCTCTCTTTTTTTCAGAACCGCGTGTCTAAGAGCGGCTGGCCGGTTTGCCGCCTATAAAAAAAAAAGTTTGTAATTATCAGGTGCGTCGCTCACAACACTGTTTTTGTTTTCGAGTGCGAATTGGTAGTGAGCTAAGCGTACATAACTGGGACCTCTCAGGTAGTGAAGTATTATATTTGATTTGTGGATCAAGTGATGAATGATGAGACGACTTCATTTTTAGTAAG
The DNA here is from genome assembly GCA_003991915.1 of Elysia chlorotica. Lineage (NCBI taxonomy): Eukaryota > Metazoa > Mollusca > Gastropoda > Plakobranchidae > Elysia > Elysia chlorotica. The sequence goes on from RQTK01000143.1 coordinate 488,178, forward strand.
ATTTCTGTGTTCATGTTCTTAAATTACAACTAACATCACCTAGTTCTCTTCCTGTCCCTCGTGAGCCTATTCTATCGTCACTTTTCAGGTAGAAAGGCTAGAGATATTTCCACCATTCACTCCCTCTTTCTTATCTTATCTGTCAGTTTCAATGTCTCCACAATTCTCCCTCTGTCTCTTTGTATCGCTTACCTCTTTGCATCTCTTCTGCCTCCACTCTCTCTCTCTCTCTCTCTCTCTCTCTCTCTCTCTCTCTATCTATCTTCCTCTATCTCTATCCCTCTCACTCTTTCTTTCTCAATCTTCCTTCCTCGCTCTATTTCTTTCTTCCCCTCCCTTCTCTCCCTCTCTATCTCTCCCTGTTTCTCCCTGTCTACTGTCTCACTGTGAAATTGATTTGATGAGGTTGCTCCCTGTTCTGCAACAATTGTTGAATAATTATAATTCACGTAGACTCGGACACAGATTTTAGGGAATTTCCAAGAGTTTGGAATGCTTTGATATTTATTATTTTGAGAAGCTATTTAGATCAATACAAAAAGGTGCAAGCACCTGTGTGTGAGCTGATCGGAAAAAGCTAATCAAACTTTGAGTAGTTTCTAGTAGTTTCTCCAAGACGGTAACAGCAGATTTGGTGAACACTACTAATAGTGCAATGCAGTAGCCTACGCGTAAGCACTGTCATAAATACTCTGTAGCATAACTTTGCCCGATCTACCACACCAGAGGGCGCGGCTTAGAAGTCTGATGTCTAAAACAAACCACATGAGCAGATGAAAAAATACCTTAAACAAACAAACCTGACCAATGACACTAGATGCACGCTAGGCACCTGTGTGCAATGTGTTTGTAGTCAGCCCATATACTAACAGATAGTGTGAAGCATTCTAATGGAGCCATATCTACAGTCATAAACACTAGGATCTGAATCTTTTTTCTTTTCAATTAAAATTTTTTTATCTAACCACCTGGGCTATGAATGTAGACCTTACACTGAAAACCTTTACGACATGATTTACGCAGTCGGCTTTAGAAGTAATCATTAGGAACAGGATTGGTATAAGTATGATATGAGAAATATTATTAGTTTGGTCTCACAGGTATAAAAAGTAGATAAAAATAAGAATCTCGCCAATTTTACCGCCATTTATTTCAGCATAAAGAATTATTTTTATGCAAAGATTTACTGTAAAGCTCGGGATTTCCCGTTCCCTACATTAGTTTGAAGCACCTTTAAAGACATCAATTTTTAGTGCAATAATCAAAGCAGATTTTTCTTTATCAAAGGCACTAGAAAGAGAAAAAACAACTATATATCCCTAATTTCATTTTTCCAGAGCGTACTTCAAAGAAGAGAGACAAAAATCGATGCAGTTTATAGTTTGTTAAATTGCTCCCAGCCGGGGTAGTTCCGCCGTTTTAAAGGCACTGTTCTGATTGGAGGGTCATAAAAACTTTGAAGCCGGCATTCAGCCTCATATTTGAGACCAGGATATTTTGTTTGTTTGGTCGCTTCACTTAAATATTCTTCTTTACTTAAGAGAAAACGGTCATGAAAATATTTCTTTTGATAATTTACAGTCGCTGTAATAGTTACTTGCTCCTAACTTAGGTGAGCTGAAAATAACAAGCATACACTTTGAACTGTTTATTATAACTTGGTTCAATAGGATCTTTTGTTCCCAACAACATTCATAGAGTTGAAGACCTACTTAAATTTTGTTAAAGAAATACTTGCCTTTGGAAAGGCAAAACGGATTATAGTCTTACTTTAAAAAATCGAATCTTGTATTATTATTGGTGGGAATTTTTTTTCGTTTTTGTTAACTATTTTAATGATTTCGACATAAGTCAAACCTTTGAAAAGGTTTTAAAATGCTTTCAGCAGTTAAACTCATTCCCCCAAAAAGAAACAAAGAAACAGGTTATAATTTCAATAAATTTTACTGCAAAGAAAAGTGTTCACTGCTGTTAATTGTAACAAAAAACAGTATGAGCTAAACACAATTTAATAAAGATTAGCATAAACCCGGTAGATTAAAATGTGCTTTGTAATGTCATTTACTCTATAAATTAAAAAAAGTAAATTATCATGTTTTCAGTTCGCAGTTTTTATCGCGATAGATAATATCGCTTTAGGTGCAAGAAAATTTGACAATTCGACAAAATACGTTAAAGATATAAACATGTTTTGTTAAAAAAGGTATTGAAAAGCTTGAAAACATCAAGGCTCAATTCGTAATAATTGTTATTATAAAAATGGCTTAAAAATTTTTGTTTTGAAAAAGGCCCTTTGCTTTGAAATGAAACTGTATATGATATTGGCGGCTTGGTGGACAAGGCAGGTAAGCGAAACGTACAATGTTGTATGGACGCACAAGACAGAACCTGAGTGGCATGCAAAACAAATTGAATTATAAATTAATTACAAGAAATTAAATAAAAAGCTATTCAGATTATTTGATATACCGTTAGATATCCAGATTGAAAAAAAGAGAAAAAAAGAGAGCGAGCGTCGAGCGAGAGAGCGAATAGAAGGAGAGGGAGAGGGGGAGAGAGAGAGAGAGAGAGAGAGAGAGAGAGAGAGAGAGAGAGAGAGAGAGAGAGAGATGTAGTCATATACATACACTTACGAAATTAAGTTTTACAATAAAAAGAAACGAATACCTTCTAATCTATCTGTTGTTAAAAAAAATTCTCACATGATATATTTTGCAATATTTAGCTTTCGATGTTTATAAACTGTCAATCTTTAATTTATAAACATGTCGCATCTGATATTAACTCCCAATCCACGAGTCACACTGCCTAGTTATCAAATAACATTAAAACAAATTGCACGAGTATTATATTTGTGGAGATGAGAACAAATACGTCTACATCAGAAACTAGGGAATCTTTTCAAAGTAGGAAAACGTAATAGTACAAGTATGTACGAAATAAAATATTACATGGCTACTTATTGCAAAATTCCATACCTGACCAGAAATCTGAGCCAAAAAAATAACAACACCCCTTCATAAGGGAAAAGCTCAAAGTTAAAGAACATTAAAGTTGTATGCTTATCAAGAAGTCCAGGAAGGTATGAATGTCTCGTTGTCTTGTTAAGCCAATATAATAATGTACAAATTGTCTCAGTCGTTGTGATAATTTTTATTTACGCGTACGCTGCTATTCTAGCATAGCCTAGTGTTCACATAATCGGCTGTTACGGGCTTGAAGTCTAGACCTACCTAGTAGGTCCTAGAAACTACTTGAAGTTTGATTAGGAAGTGAGTAGTGTTAATGTACAATTATGTAAGCTAGATTCCGGACCTTCGTAGCTAGTTAGGCCTAGATATTTTTAGATCTGTGTTTTATGTATACAAGAACACAGGGCGGTAGATATATAGATTGGTGGGGTTGTTTTTTTATGTAGAAAGAAGAGTGATTATACTTCTAATCGTGTTGTAATATCTTGCCACATTGAGCGCTGTTATTTTGCTGTTGTTGGGATCATTGTGGATCTAGATAATAATTGTCAAGTACTGAGTTAGATCTGGATATTCTTAAGGTGTATTCTTAACCATAGGACAGAGTGTTTATTATTGAAGTTAAATTATTGCATGTCAACAAAGGATTTCTAATAATCACATTTTCGTTAATGTTAACACGATAGTGTGCTCGAGTCTAAGTAAATTATGATTATTCACCAATTGATCTACAACAGGGACCCACTTTATCGAATCAACGTCACAACGTCGTATAATGAAATGTCCTATAATACTCAATATTTATAAGACACGTTTTATAAATGAGACAGGCCATAGAACTGGGGTGACGAAATCTTGAACATGTTTATAATCATCTGGCTAGCTAGACAAAAATAGGCAAAGAATACAGGGGATAGCTTTGTTGTTCTCAAATCTTTGGAACAGGAAGTATAAAGAGGCAAAACACTCAGCAAAATATGAAGGCAAAGCTCCTAGAGCAGAAAATTTTAAGAGGAAAACTCCTGTAGTAACAATTGTAAAAAGGAAATAAGATTTAGACGGCCAACTAAGGCATCTAAATCAATGAATTAGACGGGCGTTTAAATCTGCTTCCTGTTGTACTTGAGGCCCCTGGCATTCCTCTCTGTAAACGACTTGATGACAACCACACAAAAAAAGGTCTGCGGATGGTTATGATGTCACTCGAGGCATCGTTTTGGGTGTCATAAGAAATGTGAAAGACGTTAAAACTCAGGACTATCATCGATCTCTCCGATAAGAGAATTGGTATTTATAGTGTCGCATCACAGCAAGCTAAGAGTAGAAATCTGTGTCTCTGTCTCTCTCTCTGTCTCTCTCTGTCTCTCTCTCTCTCTCTCTCTCTCTCTCTCTTTCTTTCTATCTCTTTGTTCCTCCCTCCTCCCTCTCTCTCCCCACCTCCCCCCTCTCTCCCCCTCTCTCCCTCTCTCTCCACCCCTCTCTCTCTCTCTCAGTCCATGAACTGATTATTTGGACTGTCGCATTATGACACCCCTCTTGGGAAACTAAAACACGCTAAGACTGAGGAAAAGATCTTCTTTGGCTTCCCGTTCAGAGAACTCATAGTCAGACCACGGTGAGATCCCGTGGGGCAGGTCATAAGGTACAGAATGGAATACAGTGTAACTATCTCATCTTCTTGCTCCGCACACCCTCGCTGCAAAATTACTTTAAAAACCCGGGAACTTTGTAAAACCCATTGCGGTGAATACAAGTTGACACATTCATGAGCCTAATTCCCGAAAAAGTGGGTGCAGCTTTATCGACTATTTTCACGTATTATTGCCCACTTTTCTGAGACTCATCTTTCTTGCTCCTGGATTCCTCATGCCTCGAGTTGTGGCGATAAGCGCACCATGCCCTTGTCCATTCATACTTTGGCACCGGTGGTGGTTGGGAGCGACATGGATACTCCCTCAGATCTCTCTTACAAGCCTAATCGTATATACACGACAAGTCCAGTTATCCGGACATACACAAGGAGGGGTATATATGCAATATAAAAATGTATAAGAGTCCATACATGTCCAACACATTGTATAACTACTTCTTTACTTAAACTTCGTAGCTGCAGAGGAGATGGTTGCGGATTCCCAGATCTACCCTCCATATGTAACCTCACTCTTAAGAGAGGTCGCCCTTCTCCCGAATGGACACTCCCATCTTTTGATAAGATCCCCATCTACTCATCTTTGAACAAGACATAGCCACAGTCAGATTAGGACCTACTCGTAATGTTGTACACTAAAGTCTCAATGGCCATAACCATAGAGCAAAGAGCGCGTTAAACCCAATGAGGTTTTGTGCTTCGCGGAGCACAGCTACTATAATTATATGAAGCACTTGATGAGATGTAACACGGGGTGTGTTTGTTCTTTTGTAGTTTTCTTTACGCCCACCATCTGAAATTGAGTTTTTGCGCAGACAAGTACCACGAGTAAGGTGTGAACAGTAAGTCGATCGTAGGCATAGCTTGGTGTACTGCTAAACAGACCTAACTAGAATCCGTTTACAGAACCACTCTGGAAATGCTGACTCTTTTAAAATGTTCCCGTGATTCGAACATATTTAACAAGCTTTGTTACAAATGTGTTATGCAAAAGTATAATTGGTTCATGTAAAGTTGAATGTCGGTGAAATGCATCCACGTGGAGGTTTGAAAGTTTTCCGCTTGGAATGGCAGACCCCAATAGGTCCGGTTGCTGTATAAAGCAGATGGTATGGTGATTCAGGAAAATCTGTGGGGGAAAAAACGATATCTGATACTGCCCACTGGGTGATGGGGTGTTAGGTGTAATGGGCGTTAATTATAATATGTATGCGCAGACACAGTGAGCGTCTTATTGGTATGTAATATGAGACACTTAAAATTAACACACCCACACATATGTATGTATGTATCTATCTATCTATCTATCTATCTACCTATCTATCTATCTATCTATCTATCTATATATAGATATATAGATGCATATGTGTGGGTGTGTTAA
>RQTK01000143.1:494337-559282 GCA_003991915.1 Elysia chlorotica
TGTGTAATTGAAAAAAGAAACCAATACGATAATACATAATATAAATGTACATTATCCCAATATATGTGCATAGACAGTAACAAAAAGCTTTTAATCAAAAAGAAGATCAGAGTTGATCAAACACGATCAAACGCGGTCGCATAAATCGAGTTCATCAGCGTGCAACATTAAGCGCATCTACAGAGAGTAGAAGCCCTTGTCATTAATACCCATAGAAGAAATAAGTGGACCCCGGGATGATCCTTTCTTAAAACTGACCACAAGGCAAGTCCAGTGCATGAATCATCGGGGGTGAGCAATAATTGACCGAGAGAGGGAGAAGGGATAGATTAAGAAAGAGGTAGAGAGAGGGATAGAGGAAGAGAGAAGGAGAGAGAGAAGAGGGACGTAAATAGATGAAAAAAAGGATAGAGTGAGATAAATAGATGAAACGGGGGAGGGAGGGAGAGGGTGATAAATAGATAGATAGATAGATAGATAGAAAGATAGATAGATAGATAGATAGATAGATAGATAGATAGATATACAAACATACATACATAGATACATACAGGCAAACAGACAGATATACAGACAGACAGAGAAAGAGAGAGAAATTGATACAGAGTGAGGATATATACAAAAGAAATGTGGGAATCATACAAATCTGAGAAAAGTCGGTAAGCTGCGGTAAAGTTGTGACCATGCAATGAAACTTATTGACACAGGACGAACAAGCAGACTAAAAATAATGTACAAAAGAGAGCCGACAATAGTTTTTTGACAGATTCCATAATAACAAAGAAACCAAAGCGTTAGATCTATTCGTATTATAATTTATCTAAAAACAAAACTTAATATACTTTTTGAAAAGGCACAATCTTCAATAATAATAAAAAATGTTTCATATTTTTTAAATTTCTTATACGTTTTTTGCGCATAGAGGCGTTAGTGTAACAACAAATATTGACTTAATTTGCATTTCCTTTTCAATAAGAGACTTTAAAACCTAAAGTTATATACTAGAACTGTATAATAAGGAAATACAAAAAAAGTACCTCCCCCCTTTTTTTTCTAAAAAAAAAAAAAAATAATTAAATGAACTGGAAAGAAATCAGGCTTTAATCGAATTCTTCCTCGAGAAGGCAGATTTTTTCTCTGAAAATATTGCTTTTTCCCAAATTCCACCGGATTGAGAAAGATATGGCCCTTTAGGAAGACGAACATCGCAGGAAAAAATGGAATCTTCTTCTTCTTCTTCTTCTTCTTCTTCTTCTTCTTCTTCTTCTTCTTCTTCTTCTTCTATAGTTCCCGGCGCTAAAATTATCCCAATGTGGTGTGGTTGAAGACATAAACCTTTTTAGACAACACGGGTATATTTGATTTTAAATGTGGACATGGTTATTTTCTCGCCTCCTACATTGAAAACCCAGCATTTTCGAATTTTTTTTTTTTAATCTGCCTGGCTTGGTACTCTTTCATCATTGTGTAATTCATACATCGCCTATTTTTACTGTGTTTTTGAATGTGCGTGGTTTAAAAAAAATAGCTTAACAATTTTATCAGCCTTGGAGAGTTTTTTTTTTCATCTAATAAATGCGCGCTTACTTAAAATACACTAACCAGATTTTTGGCCTCCTCTTACCATCACAAAAGTATTGCATGTACTTTATTCTGATTAGGTATCATTTACACAAAACATGTTTTCACTAGCTTTCTGTGTGTTGAACTACAAGTAGCAAATAACTTTTTTTCTCCCTCAAACTGGAACGAACATGTAAAACGGCACACTCATAAAACTATAATTCGAAATTAATTATACCACGTTTAAAAATATTTAATATATTCATTTTTCCTACAAAAAAATAAACGTCAAATTGCTGGCTTTGATAAGAGCGAAACACAGAGATACATCGTTTTTATCCCAAATCCCATTCGAAATATCTCACAATCCGTAGATACAAGAAAGTAATCATTTATAACAAACCTTCGCCTTGTAAGAATTGTATTATAATCCTGAATTTTAGAAAACACCACAGAGAGTCAAGCTCGTCCAAAGAGATATAGATCTAGGAACTAGATTTAGATAACAGATAGTGGATGTTGGTATAGGTGTAGATTCACAATCCAGTAATCTTTGTCACTCCAACCAGAGCTCGTGGAATCGTGAAGTCTGTGAGGAGACAGACTAAACCAGTTGCTCGCGCACTCACCCTCAGTCGCGCTCAGTCCCGCGCTGCCACACTAGACTCGGGCTGGAAGAGCCGGCATGCCAGGCGCACGGGGCCACAGGGTGACAGGCAGACAGGCAGACAGGCAGGCAGGATTCACCCAGTCCCCAGAGCTACAACCAGCATGTGGGCGCGGGGCCAGGCAGGCGCGAGGCAGGCGTTACCGCCAGCAGAGACGCAAGAGGAGAGAGACGTGCGGTAAACGCAAAACTCCCATCGTCATAGCTCTACGTTTCCTCAGGGAGCGCCGGGTGCCTAGGCGCAGGCAGTCAGTTTTCTATGCTGCGGTTCGAATCTCAGCTGCTAACTACATGAGTTAACTACATGAGTTAAGAGTGCAGTCGCTGGTCTCTGGTCTCTCACATCCTCAATCGTGTGTAAGTCAACACAAACCCTACACAAATAAAAACTCCCATCGTCATAGCTCTACGTTTCCTCAGGGAGCGCCGGGTGCCTAGGCACAGGCAGTCCAATGCTGAGGTTCGAATCTTAGCTGCTAACAATAAGAGTAAAGAGTGCACGGTTGAGGATGTGAGAGACCAGCGACTGCACTCTTTACTCATATTGTTAGCAGTTGTAAGTCAACACAAACCCTACACAAATTTAGACTCCACACAAACTCCTACACATAGTTTGAAGGTATGTCTGTCTGTCTGTCTGTCTGTCTGTCTGTCTGTCTGTCTGTCTGTCTGTCTGTCTGTCTGCCTGCCTGCCCGTCTGTCTGTCTGTCTGTCTGTCTGTCTGTCTGTCTGTCTGTCTCTCTCTCTCTCTCTCTCTCTCTCTCTCTCTCTCTCTCTCTCTCTCTCTATCTCACTCTGTAGCTCAATCCGTTAGTGCTCTAGACTGAGAAAGGGAGGTCTGCCTTTCGAATCTCATAAGTTGCCGCAGTCTCCGTACAGGATCCACAATTGGTAAATCTCACTCCATCGATTGGCAGTTTCTTGTATTTCTTTTTTTTTTAAGGTTTCTTATTTTTTTTTCTCTTTTGGTGATTTATTTAACAACTAAAAAAATGAAAATAGAAATGGAAAACGAAAACAACAACAAAACAAGAACGATGGGGAAAAAAATACAGACGAACATAAATGTCATACATATCTAAAAATTATCTTGTCCTTTCAGCACTGCACACAATCGCGATAAAAACTGACATTTCCAAAGTATTTTATTTCACCTGCTGAAGAATTTGACCGTGAAGCAAGAAGAGAAAAGCGTCAATGCGCAATACATATAATAATATGGAGACGTAAAAAATAGAGCGCAATGCGTGCCTGCCACGAATAGCACAGGGTATCGCCAGAAGGTCACGCTAGACGTTTATCTTCCTTTCCTCCCTTCTGTTCTTTCTTCTTTCCTTTCCCAGCACCCATCTTTCTCAACGTTTATTCTTCCATTATTCCATTACATTAATTTGTGTTTAGTTTTTAATGGAACTTCTCCCGACATGTTAGTTACACGATGTTGATACTCATCTCCCGTCCTGAGCCTCCATCTAGTCACGCATTCAATTTAAGGATCTCTTACAAATGAAATCTTTGGTCCGAGAAAGCAAAGCTATCTCGAGGGTTAACGTCTTCTAAGCCTACAGTCCTATTCGGCGACGGGACCCCGAGTGGCGTACCCGATATATATATATATATATATATATTGCAACCGATCAAGTCTCGGGTATATATATATACACACAAACTGAACCAGTACCATGTGTTACAAAAACTATCCGCACCATTTTAGGGTTGTTAACACTATCCTCTTTGCCCAGCGTTGAATACAAGACTTAACATGTTTTGTCCTACAGCACATGGTAGATTGGTAGGCTCCATGTCTGATCCAGGATCGTACTCAGTACGCGACTAATGAACCGTGCCACTCCCACACTGAGCTTGCCCGTCAGTTCAAGTCTGTGTGAATGAGGCCTTGGTACATCAGGAGGGGCTATCATAGCCGTAACTCTACCAACATTTACACGGGCAATCCCTGCCCAGCCCACGCTCAGCTTACCACAAACAGCTGGTCGCCTGGTTGGTTGAGTGGTTGGTCAACTGGTCGGTTGGATGTTTGGTCGGCTAGTTGGTTGGCTGGTGAGGCTAGTTGGTTGGCTGGTGAGACTGATTGGTCGGCTGGTTGGTCGGGCGGTTGGTTGGCTGGTTGGCTGGTTGGTCGGCTGGTTGTTCGAGTGGTTGGTCGAGTGGTTGGTCGGCTGGTTGGTCGGCTGGTTGGTCGAGTGGTTGGTTGGCTGGTTGGTTTTTTAACATTCACTGTCTACAAGTATATCGTGTACGGCAAACAGCTGTGCCGGTACCTACAGCTCAATAATGCAAATGTTAAGAGGGCAGTTAAGTCAGTCTGTCTTCTGAAATGATACTAAGACGATTCCCAGTTGGAGTGTCACCCAGGGACCAGTATTACCCACAATTCTTCGAGAATCCTATGGGACTTAAAATAAAACAAAAGCACACAAAACTAGCAGAGTTCAATTGGTTAGTTTTCTGGTTTGCCAAAATTGAGGCCCAAAGTTCGAAAGGAGGTAAGGCTAATCAAAGCTGAAAGCTTACCAACTTTTCCTCTGTTGATTTAAATCTCGCGGCTTAAGGTCTCTCTTGCGAAAAATATGTAGGTCTAGTGTGACCAATAATCGCTAACACAAGGTTAAAGGATATTTAATTATCTCCCTTCATCAACATTTACACTACAAATCTCATCACATGACACGCTCAGCTTACCATAAAAAATCTGGACAAAACCTAGAGTAAATCATTAGTGCAGTCCAGTGCGCACCACATGTACTCCCTGAGATTACCTTGTAATGTGGTGTAGGTTTTGTCTGGTCTTGGTGTTGGGTTTCATGGTGCCCAACGTCATCAGCGAGAGGCTATCACGCGGACGGTTTCCGGTTCAGGCATACCAGTGCTGCTATATCAGCCAGTCATATTATACTGACGCCGATCCAACCACAAGGAGACGAAATCCGATAATATGTATTACATAATATGTCTGATCGTGGGTTTGAACTGCGAATCTCTCTATTAGGAGACTAATTCACGGCCACCTGCGTCAGTTCGCCCGGCTTAGTTGAGTTGAACGCTCTCTCTCCATTTTAATTTTTGATTCCTAAGCTTTGCATGGATATTTTCCTCCACTACAATGTCCCCCTTCAACCTCTTTGTTGTCCTTTATAAACGGAGACTATTGCAGCCATGTGGCCCACACACCATACAGTATGTGTCTCTTTCTTCTTGGCAACATCGGATGCTATTAATATTATCCTGTCCCCAATAAGCTCAGTCGGTTGCGATCTGGCCTGGCGAGCAGTAGGTGAAACCTACTGCACATAAAATTAAACGGAGTTGTTCTTTTTCTAAATATGTTTTTATCCGAGAAAAGGGTGGCTATACAACTTCACAATAACTATTAGCACGAAGAGGTTAAGCATAAACATCAAAATAAATTAAAAATGAAAGTGGGAAAACCAACAGTTCAGCAAAGATTGTGAGGTGCAACGGTTTCATAACAATTACTTTAGTCAGTATGAGATGTAACAGACTCAGACATCTCTTGGTGTTGTTATTTTCTCCACAACACCAACTCCATCCCCACAGATGTATGACACAATCTGGTTGACATAGAGGGCTTCTGTGAAACATTCGGTTAGCGCTTTTGGCTGACGAGCAGATGATTCAGTTCGAGCATCATTTGATACTCACGTTTACTGTTAGCGTTTTTCGGTCGAAAGTCAAGGGAAGTAAAGCGCTGCCCACAGATTACTTGTTTGTAGTATGAATAACTCCGTAACGGAGCAATTTGTCCTTTAGGATAAACACTATTCGTCAATGTCCCACAGTTCTGTCAGGAATTCTATCATGCTCCAGTGTAAAACACTTTTTTTACAAGAAAACAAATCGTAATGTTAGCACCAATGTTGGCGCGTAATTTCAAACTACTTTTCTGACATAGTCACAAATAACGAAGCTACTGCCACTGTCGCTGAGAAAGTCGTTTGTCAGATCTAGGAAGCTGGCGGCCCTTCATGTCTCGGCAGACTGACTGCAGAGTCTCTTCACTCCCATTGAGGATGTACTCGCCATGCCAGCCTTTACTGGTGCTAGGTAAGGGCGTCATGGTGACAAGGTTGCTCTGAGCTAAGGCAATTAAATGTTTTGCTGTAATTTTTAAGAGAGTGAGCTGGCGAGAGAATGAAAAAAATGAGAAAGAGAGGTAGAGAGAGAGAGAGAGAGAGAGAGAGAGAGAGAGAGTGAGAGAGAGAGCAAGAGAGAGATATAGACATGCAGTTGTAGTTGAGTTGATTTGCGGCCCAACGTAAGCACTATTTAAGCTGTATTGTGGTCGGGTCGCAAGACTGACGTCTGACAGTTTTGTTTGTGGCAACACACGAGACAAAGTGGGGATACCATGACTCCTGTCTCAGCCGGACACAATGAAACTGACAACGACCCAACCAGTAGAGAGCGGAATCGCCAGGACTCGAACCACGGGCCTACTGTGTCGGAAGCCGATGGGTACCACACTAAGCGTACATAACTGGGACCTCTCAAGTACCACACCAATTCCTCCCGAGAGATATAGAGACAGATAAGTAGATAAACAGATAGATATATAAACACATCGATAGAAGATAGATAGATGGATGGATATAAAGACGGATATAAAGACAGATAAACTGTGAATGGATGGAGACGAAGCTTGTAAAAGCCAATTAAAAAAAATAGAAGAGATATTGAGGACGAAAGAAAGGGGGATATGAGTGAGAAGAAAAGATAAAAGGAATAGAAGCCTCAGAGAAGCAAATATAATGTAGAAACAAACAACTATTTCTACCGCTGCGAAAAGGTAGAAAAGAGAAGAATGTAAATAACAAAGAGCTGAATTCTCCCTAGCGTTGCACGAGCGTCGATGCGTGCGTTACCGTGAGTTCCCCAGTACTGCTCACCACGAGAGTCGATGCGTGCGTTACCGCGAGTTCCCTGTACTGCTCACCACGAGAGTCGATGCGTGCGTTACCGTGAGTTCCCTGTACTGCTCACCACGAGAGTCGATGCGTGCGTTACCGTGAGTTCCCTGTACTGCTCACCACGAGAGTCGATGCGTGCGTTACCGCGAGTTCCCTGTACTGCTCACCACGAGAGGCCCCGCAGCGCTCACACCCGCCCTGCTGCTCCAGGCGTCAAGAGACCACTTGAGTCGAGTGGGGGTTTCAAAGACGCCACAAGCACCCGCTGATAAGCTACAACTATTGCCACTGCTTCATGAAATGTCTTATTAACGCCTTGATGTTCTTTAAGCCTTGCACGAAGTAAGACTTACACAAGCCTCCCCACGGCATTAGAGGCCTTGATGTTACAGGACTCTTAGAAAACACGGAGACGGTAGGTAAGGGCGTCCAATCATAGCTATCCTAGACTCACCTACCAAAAAGCGATCAGAAAACTCCAAGGTCGCGATTACGTCCTTCCTTATGACCGCGTGGATCGCAAAGCCTGTAAAGCCTCTCATACTGATGTAGGTAACGCATTCATTGCTTCAAGCAAACAGTAATAATTACCTGAGCAGGAAGAGAGGTGCGGATTTTTCATTGGTCAGAGGGGCTGTAATCTTTGAGTAGTCATGGGCTAAGCTTTGTAAGTTTGCTTAGAATAAAACTTCTAGTCTTGGGGCTTGAAGATGAACTGTCAATTTTAATACAAGAGATAATAATTATGTCAAGGCATATTGAGCAATAAATGCTTTTCTAGCCTTCACAGTTAACACTCGATATGAAAACAAGCGCACACTAAATCAGCCACATACGACAAAACGGATCTGGATGGATCAGAATGGATCAGTATGGTTCAGGATGGATCAGTATGGATCAGTGTGGATCTGGATGGATCAGGATGAATCAGTGTGGGTCTGGATGGATCAGTATGGATCAGTGTGGGTCTGGATGGATCAGTATGGATCATTGTGGATCAGTATGGGTCAGTGTGGATCAGAATGGGTCAGTATGGATCAGTGTGGGTCTGGATGGATCAATATGGGTCAGTGTGGGTCTGAATGGGTCAGTGTGGATCAGTGTGGGTCAGTGTGGGTCTGGGTGGATCAGTATGGGTCAGTGTGGATCAGTGTGGGTCCGTGTGGATCAGTATGGGTCAGTGTGGGTCTGGGTTGATTATGATTGATGAGGATATATCAGAATTGGTTAATGTGGGTTTTGATTGATCAGAATGGATTACGATGGATCAGGCTGGATTAAAGTCGATCATGGTGGATTATGATGGATCAGGTGGATTATGTTGGATCTGGGTGGATTATGGTGGATCAGGATGGATCAGATTGGATCATCATGAGCCTGTATGGATCACAATGGGTGTTGTTTGTACTCCGAATCTAATTATCTGGCTCCAGTTTGCAGGGTACAAAAATCGATTTCAGGTGTCAGCTTTTTTTTTTCTTCACTGGCATGGGCTCAGATCGAGCAGCAAATCACGCTTATAAGTTCTCATCGATCATCGTCAGGCCTGGCGATTCCACAGCGAGCCCGGGTCGCCATAGGTCGCGTCATGTCAGCCCACAATCCATACAGAATGTTGGGAGGAAAGAGGCGAGACGCAGTCCTAGTTTATACATAACACACAGACGTATCACACTGAACATTTAAAGAAATAAGAAAATGAAGGTAATAAATGGTACAAATGAGAAAAGGTTAGATGTAAAGTAGGTTGATTTTGATGCCGAAGGTTTAATGATTTTTATTGAAATAGGTTACAATTTTATCAAGGCTAAACATTTTATAATGATAGTGAATACAATACACAACGATATAAATATAAGTACTGCTGATTTTTATCTATACTCAGTATTTTGATGACCCAACATAAAAAACCTTATTCATGTGCTTCGCCGGGTGCCTAGGCACAGGCAGTCCAATGCTGAGGTTCGAATCTTAGCTGCTAACAATAAGAGTAAAGAGTGCACGGTTGAGGATGTGAGAGACCAGCGACTGCACTCTTTACTCATATTGTTAGCAGTTGTAAGTCAAGCACAAACCCTACACAAATTTAGACTCCACACAAACTCCTACACATAGTTTGAAGGTATGTCTGTCTGTCTGTCTGTCTGTCTGTCATCTCTGTCTGTCCCCCATTTTCTCTGTCTCTCCCCCTCATTCACTCTGTCTGTCCTCCATTCACTGTGTCTGTCCCCCATTCTCTCGGTCTGTCCCCCATTCTCTGTAGTTCTCTCCCCCCCACCCCAAACTCTCTGTATGTCCCCTATTCTCTCTCTCTCTCTCTCTCTCTCTCTCTCTCTCTCTCTCTCTCTCTCTCTCTCCACCATCATGTCCACCTGTCTCTATCTTTTTCTGTACCATCCTGTGGTTGTTATTGGTTTGGTTGAAGCATCTCTGCCTATTATTTACCTCAGGCCGCTTTTCAACGTTAGGGAATTTCAATAAAATCTGCATACTAATCATTATTGGTATTTACTCGGACTGCGTTCCAGATACTTTCATGATTTAGTTCATTGCTTATCGATATTAAAAACCGACCACTAAAACAGTACACTTTTACTTCAGCGGTAATAGAAACTTTTGGAATGATACCCATAAATCTTCCCTCTCTCACTATCTCTATCGTTATCTCCCGATTTACTGATCTCCTTCGTCTGTCTCTCTATCCATTCTTTCATTTATCTACCTATATAAAGTTACAATCTAGCAAATCAAACTGTTGTCAGGTGACGATTAAGACAAGTATGAGAGGAAAACAAATTTCTTTCCTTATCGTTGATACTGCGAAGCTACTATTGACCCTGGACGTGCTGGGTGGTTCTATAATGGGCTGTACATATCCTGAATCATGTCATTAAGTGTATGTATCAGAGTTGGACAGAGAGACAGGAAGAGGCAGAGAGAGAGAGAGAGAGAGAGAGAGAGAGAGAGAGAGAGAGAGAGAGAGAGAGAGAGAGAGAGAGAGAGAGAGAGAGAGAGAGAGAGAGAGAGAGAGAGAGAGAGAGAGAGAGAGAGAGAGAGAGAGAGAGAGAGAGAGAGAGAGAGAGAGAGAGAGAGATGATAAAAATATAAAAAAGAAACGAGTTTTCAAATATAACTTTGTTTGCAATGATGGAGATGAAAATATGCAAAGAATGAGGAACTAGAGTGAATATAATGAGTGCACATATGGCTTGGTGAACATTCGTTGGTGAAAATTAATAGCAAAATCCTGAAGAACCATTGAGGGCATGAAGGTGTACATGGTGTTGTATCTGACGGTGGCGTGTTAGCACCATACATGCGTCAACTACGATGATTTCAATCACGTTGTGAAACTGACCTGCTGCGTGCCTTTGTTTCCGTATATAATTCTCCGGGAGATCTAAGAGAACTTATTCGAGTGAAACAGCTTTTTTCTACGATGACCATTGAGCATACTGTGTTTTCGGCGGAGTTTTGATCTCTTTTATTCCAACGCTACACGACAAAATGTTGCAAGTATTCTGTTACTTACTTTCAAATTATCGAAGGAAAAAGCGATACCACACTAATGAGTATGGAATAACGAAGCAAACGCAAGCGCTGTTAAAACCAATCATCAATAATTTTTTGGCCAGGAACAATTTCCTACGCTGAGACAGAAATAAAGCTTGATTGAATCGCAAAAAGAGTACACGCGTTAAATAGATTGATTACTCCGCCGTTAGTATTATTCTTTTTCCCTCGGTAAAAACTTCTTTGACAGTGAATCGCGTCGTTAAAAGAGCAACTATATTCGTCAATTATGATAGTTTTACCCTATTGTGATTAGACCTTTAAAATCGCTCCATTAAAAAAAACCATTGTATGCAATTATCGACATAAAGAAGCAAGGAAAAGAAATGACCCAAAACGTCCACGTTGTTCTTATATTAATCAATGTGATCCCCTCCATGCTCTTTCTTATTTTGACCTGCAAAGTGTTCATTTAATGCCCGCACCTCATCGTTTGTGAACCAGCCTTTCTTCTTTTCTCCACTTCACACCTTTCACCACGTATGCTGTCTCTTTCTAATTTCAATTCATGCTCTTTTAGCCCTAGACTTTTTTGTTGTTATAGCTTCGTCTATGAGCTAAATAAGTGGTCTCAACACATTAATCCCGTCTTCTCACCATGAGCGCTTCCATCTCTTGTCGTAATATCTTTTGTTAACTGCCATCTCGTACGTCTTACTACTGATTATCTCTATTTATTTTTCTACAACTGATTCTACTACTGATTATCTTTATTTATTTTCCTACTACTGATTCTACTACTGATTATCTCTATTTAATTTCCTACAACTGATTCTGTCTATTTACTGTCCTACTACCGATTATCTCGATTTACTTTCCTACTACTGATTATCTCTATTTACTGCCCTAATACTGATTGTCTCTATTTACTCTCTATCTCTACTACTGATTTTGTCTAATTACTGTCCTACTACTGATTATATCTTTTTGTATTCCAAGTAACTTTTCTTCACAGTTATTCCCACACTCTTATCTCATCTTCAACCTCGCCATCCTCCTCCTCCTCCTTCTCCTCCTCCTCCTCTTCATCATAATCATCATCATCATCATCATCATCACCATATCATCATCATCATCATCATCATCATCATCATCATCATCATCAACATCATCATCATCATCATCATTATCATCAAAATATAGCTTTAATGTCCTTTGTCATTACCTTTCATCACCTTTAATGCGATTGAAACTGCAGAAAGGTCTAGGAAAAAGCATTTTCACACACAACTCTATTAAATCTCATCAAAATCAGTACTGTTTCACGTGTATATAGATAGTGGGTGGTCGAGTGGCCATTGTCTTAGCAAGACCAATAAGTTCAATTCCTTTCCACACATCTTTGTCCAATTAGTCTGCCTAGAGTAACATCTAAGTTTGTGATAGTTCTTTCTATTTCTCTATAATCTCAGTTTGCGATTGCATTTTCCGTTCTATTTCATTATCAATGAAATAATTATATTGTCATCTTTGGATACCTAGATTATCTTTGCGTGCCACTTTTTTACTATTATTATTCCGGGTGACAAAATGTAATGTCAAAATACTGATACGTAGATTCTAGAACAAACAGCGCATCCAACATAGAACGCATATGCAGCGCCCGCGCGCAGTTACCTTAATGCAAACCGTCACCAAAGACCGTTGTTTACCTGTCGGCTGTGACAGGCGCCGCTTCATCAACTATTGAAGTGATGATCGTGCCGGAAGCTCCACCAGCGCCACATCAAAGAGCGCCAGAGTCAAGGAGTCGCCATCATCAATTTGTTGATCGACTGGCACCAGGCTCGTGCTCTGCACTGTGACTTCTGGCACTGAGAGACCCGATGTCTCCCTTTGCCCAGGCCCACACCCATTTCATTCGTCACGCGTGGATGGTTTTATAGCAACATCATAAGAAATGGATTTCGTCACCAAGCTCGCTGCGTAATCAACTTATCTAATGCGTTCAATGGCAAAGGGAATGGTCACATTTTCCAACATCACTAACTTGTATCTTTTTTATGTGCTGAACTCTACTCTTTCCTGTATGCAGAAAGTGAATGAGATAGCAATATGCTTTTACATTTTTTTAAAGAATGAGGCAACTTTATTAATTGAGATCGACACTCAACAACAATTCACTCATTCGTATCAGGCGCAATGAATTAAAAGAACAGTGGCGTGTTCCCGGCGTTTGCCCTTTAGGCGATGAGTTGTGCCTTTAGCCCTGGCATCTGGAATTTATTTGTTGTAACATCCACCGTTTTGTAATTTTCTCTAGAATTGTCTTCGATGTCACGCAATGTGAAAGAGGGAGTGATGTGGGATGAGTTTGTTTCACAACTGTTTACGATCAACCCAGCAAGATGACTGTTTTTTGTATGATTGATAGAACGATAACTTTGTTTCCCCGCTCTCAAAAATACAATCAATCAAAAGGCAATAATGGAATTTTCCATTTTTATTGGTTCTTCAGAATGATATTAGTTATTGACAGTCGTGTAGATCTTCATAACTTGACTCTTAACAATTTCTGTAGTTATGCCCCCTTTCTTCTCCGTTGAGGGTTTAGAAACGTGCGTCAAAAAGGCTGTCTTCGAAGTTCTTTGGTAGTTTATAACCTTCTAGCATGTTCCTTTCTATTTGATGATGCGTGTAGTCATTGATGACTCTGGTTATGAACACAGTGCTATACCACGGAGTCAGCCCACAGACGCATCTCCCCAACCCAGGGGCAGAGAACCCTGTGAGTTTCTGGGTGGCAATAAAACAGTGCACCCGCTCAGAGAGATAAATCACCGCAGATTGCACCGGGAGAACTGAACTTAATGAAGCCATCAATTGGGGTTCAAATGAGCTGGACAGAGAGTGACTAAGTTGGGGCAAAGTGTTTGTTTTTTCTCGTACATTTCGTTATGAGTCAGGTGGAAATAGGGTACTCGAGTATTGAGGTCTGGTACGGGAGGAAACGGTGGGGGGAGGGGGAGTAGGAGATAGATGCTCATCAAAGAGCATGGTATAATGGTACTGATTTATGCATCACACGATAGAGACTGATCATAAATAACACGCGAGTTGATGAAGTTATTTACATTTTCAGAACAACTAAATCAATACACATTTTTTTAGGGTGGGTGACCAGGGGTGCATGCAGTGGATATACATGTAGATTTATAAATGCACAAAGTTAAATTGAAAAAGTCAAAGAGAATGGCAGGGGAGCCAATAATTCAAAGAATACCATTAAAACACCTAGTTATACAAAGATTGCTCCTTTGGTAATTACGTTGGTCAATAATTTGTTGTTTTCTTGCACTCATCCGGCCATGCGTGCCTGTAGCTAATCTAGCTTCACTAGATCCGTGCCAATGGTGAGTCACGGTAGCTTGGCGGAGACAAACGGCACGAAGGGCGAGTGGTGGGGCTGTTTCATGATCCAATTGTAAAGAACTGCAGAGAATCCTATACAGGCCACAGCAGTAAGCGCCTGGTAACGGGCCCGCAGTGAACAACTGAGAATATTGGACTAGTTCTGTTTAGAAGAGCGTAATTGTCTCACGCGGTTTACCTGTATAATTATAAGCTACTTCCTAAAATAACAAATACTTATTTCTTGTAGATAAAGAAGCGAATTTTGTCTCAGGTCAAGATTAAGGTTGGGTCTAGACCCAAACCTCCGCTATTACATGTACAGATATTGTAGTCACCACATGATCACAAAATATTCTGATATGAGACTTTGAGAAGAACTTTGAATCATCCGATAAGTTTAAATTGCGTGAAAGTTTACAAAAAAACGTACTAACACTCATATGGCTGATGCATCTGGCGCGTTTTGTTTGACTAGTTACCAGGCCATTTGTTGTTGTATTTGATCTTACTAGTCATTATAATAAACTTGGTGAGTGAGCGAGTTTTTACGGCACGTCCGCACGGTAACGGCTATATTTAAAATGAAATAAAAATGATATATTACCTTTTATGGTACAAATATGCAGTTAAATTTGAATGCTTTTAAAAACATTATATATAACTGAAAAATTCCGACCTGTGTATAGTCGCTCTGCTTACCCCATATCACCTATATCAATTTTTAGACTCGAGTTGTGCTATGACTGTGGTTGATTTGCTTGACTGCTCTAAGTACTGTGCACTGTTACGATAATTAAAACCTGCTTAACGTTTTAGTTAAAGATTTTTACTCTAGCATTCGCACATGATAAAAGAGGCATAAAATAATCAATAAAATGTGTTGTTGTATTAATTAAACATTGATCGAACCCGATAAGTTTAAATTGCGTGAAAGTATACACAAAAATAACTTATAACACTCGTATAACTGATGGATCTGGCGCGTCAATCTTTGTTTTGTTTGACCAGTTACCAAACCATTAATTTTGTTGTCGTATTTGATTTTACTAGTGATTATAATGAACTTGGTGAGTGAGTGAGTTTTTACGGCACGTCACCACTGTAACGGCTATATTGTGCCCATGATGTCCTAAGACAGTTAATACATTATACTAGTATCAACGGTGACTCCTTTATCTCTCTGAATAGTAAAAGCACAAAAACTGTACGTACAAAGGTGGGTTAAAAGTAAAAGGTATACACAGTAGTTTAAAATATCCATGTGTAGGATTATCCCAGTTTACATTATTATATACACCAATGTCCTTGATGTACCTCAGTAGGCGCTGCGGACTAACATAAGTAAATAATGCTCTCCAGTGGCTTGGAAGCAACGTACAGATTTCTTTCCAGTTGAAAAAGTGGACAGTCAACCAGAATGCGACTTATGGCTAATTTAAAACTGCAGGTATAACACTGTGGACGCTCTTTGCCTCTCAATAGGAAGGCGTGAGTAAGATGAGAATGTCCCAGTCGAAACTCGATCGATTACCACCTGGTCTTGTCGATTAATTATTATATGCGACGCGTTTTGGGGTAATGGAGCATAAGCGCTAATAAAACTTTTGAATTTGAGTCCTATAAACATAAAAAGATCAATAATTTACCTTTTTAATTTTAAAATGAAATAAAAATGATATATTACCTTTTATGGTACAAATATGCAGTTAAATTTGAATGCTTTTAAAAACATTATATATAACTGAAAAATTCCGACCTGTGTATAGTCGCTCTGCTTACCCCATATCACCTATATCAATTTTTAGACTCGAGTTGTGCTATGACTGTGGTTGATTTGCTTGACTGCTCTAAGTACTGTGCACTGTTACGATAATTAAAACCTGCTTAACGTTTTAGTTAAAGATTTTTACTCTAGCATTCGCACATGATAAAAGAGGCATAAAATAATCAATAAAATGTGTTGTTGTATTAATTAAACATTGATCGTAACATCATCAAAACCAAGGGGTCATAAAGGGAATTTAACAATGAAATTAAGCATGCCTATTATTTTTCTTAACGTCTCAATAGCTTTGTTTATGCTGGCATTTAAATATATCAAACAAGTTGTCAGTCTTTCGTGCTCTTTCAAGATGTTTCATGAGTGCTTTGCAGTAGAAACAAGAAGAGAGTGATTGCATTTCAAAGTTTGAAAATTTAAAAATCGAGACTTCTTTAGATGCTGTGCGCATAAAATTATTTTAACAGTTTTAAAAATTGGTCTATTTCAGTGCTACTTTCCATAGTTTAAGAGACCATTTCAAATGGGGTTTTTCCAGTAAAACGTGTAATTATTCCTTTGTTCTCTAAAGTTAAATAAGTATGATTTATTTTATGTCTTAGCTCCAAAGTATTAAAGGTAAAGGAAGAGGGTAGTATTAAAAGGCTTAAAACAAAGATGGAGATCGAATCCCCTCCACTTCCCCATCTCCAAATAAAATACACGAAGTTAGTAGTGCTGGCAGCGGAGTAGGTTAGTGCCCTGGGCAAACCTATTAGGAGGTTCCGTGTTCGACTCTCTTCATGTTTTTCCCTCCAACTCATTGGCCAATTTAATAACCCAGAAAACGTAGGAATAATGGAATTTGCCTTATTACGCAGTGAGGTACATAATTTATCTATCTTTCTAGCGACTGCAGTCGAACAATTACTATAATGACTTTCTTTTTCTTTATTTCTCTGTCATTCATGCCACGGGCAACAGTTTCCCGCTGTACTGTTAATGTTGAGCAATGATTATAATCAAGTAGGTTGCTGTTCACACAAACTTCTTAATTTATGCTTTGGTTCTGATATAAAAATGTATATAAGTTGTTATCTGCAGAGCTTGTAAATAGTTGTAGAAAATAAATTCTTTTTATTTGGACGAAAATTGGAAGATCGATTGCTGGGCCACTATTAACTCGCTTGGCCATCTCTGAATATTTATCCGCTTTTATGCAGAAACAAAGGTTTGTAAAATAATGTTAAGTTCTTTATTGAAAAAAATTACACATCTATTTTTTTACAAGCCCGACAATGTTCGAAATTAACAATAAGGCCTTTGATCTGGTATTAAGGGGCCGGAGCGGTACAAGCTATGCTCACCATAACTCACCCTACAGTCTAGAAAAGTTCTCCGACGAGCGAGAGAAGTCGTTAATTCTCCTTTGTTAAGGTTTTTATGGCATGAGGAAAGATTGTCTTAAGAATATAGTCCGTCAATAGGTATATTGGTCTCTTACCAAAGTCAGGAAGAAAAAAAATTAATAGAGAGGAAGCAGGGCTGTGTATTAACTATAACTATTATGCTTAAAAAGTTACGTTGTGAAAAAAGGATCTTATTCCAAACGTAAAAAAACCGCAGCAATGAACTTAAACAAAAGAACGTTTAATTATAAAATATTTCCTTGAATAGTTTTACAACAACACTAAAGGGGTGAATTTTTATTTAATGCTACAGAACATGATTTTCGTTGATGACTGTAAAGTAAAAAATACATTAACTTAGAAACAACGAAAGATAACATACATTGCATACATACATACAACAGAGACAAAATAAAAAGAACAAAGACACTTCTCACCAAAACACACATACACTAACACATACTCAATAACGACAGGAGGTGAATTAGAACCAGGAGCAATAAAATGTTAGAGGCAGGTTGTAAAATGTTAAAATAGTAGAAATGTTAGTGGGAGTAAAGGTTGGGGAAGTAAACGCACTACTACCACTATTTCTACTAAAAAACAGCAACAAAAAACAGCTACCATTACTACTACAACTACTACTACTACTACTACTACTACTACTACTACTACTACTACTACTACTACTACTATTGCTACTACTACTGCTACTACTACCAATTACAACGAACTATTTAAGTGCAAAGGAAACCATATAACTGCGACTAGACCCAAACTTAGTACCATCTGGAACCCAATGGTTTAATCTTTATTGTGCACAGTGATTTTACCGCAATGATAATATATTATGGTAGATCATTGATTACTTATATCCATAAATAAAACCATAGTAATAAAAATCTAAACCACAATAGTATATCTAAAGCCAAATAATTTCAACGATGCCAGACACTTTGGCAAACCCACATTATCATCTTTAGTGATGAGATGTTAGAATATCTCCCCTTCTCACTAGTTAAATCGTTTCGAGTCCAAACACTTTCCAACTTCGGTTCGGATTATGCAGTACCACCGGTTGTAGGCACTGCCTACTGTTTGGAGAGCAGCAGTCCGAATAATGGCTATACACCTCTAACAAGGGGATTGGAGACCATCAGAACAAAACAATATAATGGGTATCGGGTTGTACTGAAGCACGGTGGGTTGATTTTGTAGGTGATGGGTCTCTTTCCCCGCCGAGTCTGGGGGTTGAATACCATGGACTTTCAAAACTGTAATTCTTGTTTGGCGTTAGAAGCACGATTGGCAGCATGTACTTTTGGCAGATAGTGTAGAGTAGAACAATTATTATAAAGGTTTATTATGAAAAAAGGAACAAACTCAGTAAACGGGTCTGGTGCCTGTACTTTATCCAAGACCCTTGTAGCTGCAGCACAGTAATACAAAAGAGGGAAAAGTACTCCTAACACGAATTACGATTGTTGAAATAGTAGTAGTAATAGCAGCAGCAGCAACAACAGCAACAGCTGTAAATACATAGTAGTGATACCATAAATTGTATCAGTAGCAGCATCAACAACAACAACAAAAACAGCTGTAAATACAGAGTAGTGATAGCATAAATTGTATAAGTAGCAGCATCAACAACAGCAGCGGCAGCAGTGGTTTATTTTGAACAGCTTATTGTGAGGAGCTTGGACGTATAGATCTCTAGGCGTCACTTAGGTAACATGGTTGGAATAATCGAAGTTTAGCTGTAAGGAAATAAGGGTTTTTATTTTGCTCATCTGATATCTGGAACGGCATGGGGTATGATTGTCCATTGTTAGTCAGATAAGTTTATTATTACGTCATGGTAAGTCTTTTGTGTAGAAGACCCGTTCCTAATGTTCTACCTTTTGTTCTGCCCGTTCACTGACCGATTATCATAGAACGGGTTTGTAAGCGCGATAATCCCTCTGTCTATGTCCAGGCGACCACATTAATATTGTATCTTAATACAGGCTGTGTGTGCGGTAAGTCGCAGGTGGTGAGCGGCCCTCTGGTAGCTCTCTCGTGTTGTCAAATCTAAAAAGAAAAATGAAAAACAAATGTAGGTCTTAATCAATTAATCATCAATGAATTCGAAGAGCCAACGCTAGTTTCCTCATAATTTTATTTCAGGAATCAATAACATAGATCATTAACCCCGGAAAGATGAGTAAACCTCTATGTCCCCAAGGTTTCCCGATGAGTTCTATACAGAGACGGTGGCACCGCTTCGATTTGAACTGCAGTTCTCCTGCCCACAGATGTGAGTATTACTTGATTGACCACCACTGCTCTCTACTGCTTGCTACGGTGCCTGCGGACACAGATAAATAATTTTAAAAAGTAATAAAAATATGGGTAGGCGGCTAAGCAGCTAAGTCAACGGTACGCTAAACATCGATCACAGCTCACTCGGAGGTTGCGCCCGGGCGGGACCGGAACACAAACAGGAGCCGGTAATGGACCGATCCTACGCTCGGGTTAATGGTGCAGAAAGAGCGGCGGGCCATGGCTCACCGGAGCCCGACCCGGATTGACCATAGGCCTAAACTGCTTAGTCGATACCGCCCAGCCATCAGTCAATATGATCATCAATCAGATTAAGAATTCTTTGTGTGTCTTTACTCAATGTCGGAAATACACTATTGGTCTTTGCATTAATCTTTAGTCACAAAGTTGTGCTATGTTTTTTTAAACTCAGACTAGAATATTTAGGTGTTCAAAACGTAGCTTTGCTTCTGAGAATGGTTACAATAGTTATTGTCAAAAACCTTACGTACCGACACTGTCAGTGTGCTAGCAATTGGAAATGTATACGTAGAGCCAGTGGCGTGCTTTTATCAAAGAACTGATAGAAACCGAGAAAGATAGAGGCAAACTTCAGAACTTAAGATACACGTAGGGAACTAGAGACAGACGCAGTAGGAAAAGAAAACGTAAAATATTTATTAAGGTTGTGATTTCACTGAAAGCTGTGCCACTTTGTTGGAGAGCATGAGTCATGATCAGCAAGCAGACATCTCATTGTGGCATCGCCTTGCCAAGTTAGGTCTACAGTTTTGCATTTGCGTGCTTTACATTCTCTTTGATTCTGTAACTAGAATGTACGCGCCGTTTAGCACTACTCACTCTTTGGTGTTTGTCCGAACACCTGAAGCATGTGAGATCATGTGTTTCAGAAAAAGTTATACAAGTCGTGGTGAAATCATAGTATTAAAAAACAAACAATGCCACCCTGCTCCCCTCCCCGGCCCTCACTCGCACTCATAGGCGCACAAAAATAAATTTTGTAAAAAATACTGAAGGAAAGATTAGGGGTAAAATTAAGCACCGTCTTAAGATTGGATTGCACAGAAGGTTATTGTTAGAAAGAAAAAAAAACCACGAAATTTTTATCAAAGTTGAATGTTCCCAATCATTTTAAGTGCCGCATTCACTCCTTGCATCTAATGCATCGGTGAATCAATCATCTAATTTTCGGGCGCCGGTCTCAATAGAGACTGGGCCGTGATTCTGGGACACCGTTTTTTCCCTGGGTACCCTACCTTGTCGGGCCGCCCATGCGCTCCCCGCCCGCCACGTTAAAATCACAGTGAAGTGTGCGAGGCATGACGCCTCATTAGTTCCACACGATACGTGATTGATTGGGCTGTGCGCGCCCATTCTTTTGCGCACCGGCTGAGATTAAAATGGGAGTTCCTATGCATAAAATAAAAGTGAGTGACAATGGGTGATGACTAACATTACTCAGTTACTGCAAAAACGGAATCAGAGAGGCTGGCTTTGTCCGTACGTGCGCGGAAATATTTGACCGTAAGGTGAGAGTTGTTAACGACAGTATGATCGAGTACACGTGAGAGATGTGGAATAAACGCAGTGGGAACTTTAGTTAGGGTGTGAAGCAGATGATATTATTATACTTTTTTAAAGCAGGTAAAAGAAAGGAACTTCTACAAAATGCTTCACCTTGTGCGCCAACCCCTTTATTTCTTCCTGTATCGCTGTTTTTTTCTCTTCTCTTTCTCTTTCTCTCTCTCTCTCTCTCTGTCACTCAGACTATGTCTTTATCTTTCCCCCTGTCTGTCTTTCTTCATGCATACATTTGTGTATCTATCTATAAGCTCGTCTATCTGTATGTTTCCCTCTTTCCGTTCTCAGAGCAGTCTTTCTCTTATGTCTTTTCTGTCTGTCTGTCTGTCTGTCTGTCTGTCTGTCTGTCTGTCTGTATAGCTGGCTGGCTGGTTGGCTGTTTGTCTCTGTTTTCGTTCTTACTTTGTGTTTAGATTGGTCTTATTTCTCACTATTATTGTCGATATGTAACTCTTAGTACAGGTATTGATCAAATATTTCAGAAATTTGCAAGAGCCTAACGCAAGAGAACAAGTATTAAGATGTATAGAGAGATTGATTGATTGATTGATTGATTTTTGAATATTGGTTCGTTGGGCTTCTCACCCTATACAAACGTGACAAGAATTAAGACTCTACAATGCGAAAGAAAAAAGTAACAGAATGGTAACTTTACTATAGATTTGCTCTCTCAGTCCTTTGAACCCACTTCTGAAACTTTCGATGCTAAGTAACTTTTAGGGATGAACAATGTTTCAATTTGATAATCAGTACTGGTAGTTTTAAGCCGAAGCAAACTGCGTAATTTGGTCTAAATATTATAAAAATGAACGAACACAGACCAGGGAGAATATGATTCACCCAAAATGACAATTCATTTTATCAGGATGATAACAAATTAAAGAACAAAAACTTCATCTTAAAAAAAGACGGACATCTTATATCAAAGATTTTCTTAGCTTCAACAGATAAAAATAGATGGCCATATTTCAATATAGATAACTGACATTAGTTCACTTAATCTACCTCTATTTATAAATATAATTGAAAGATGTTATGAGGGATGAACATGGTTGTATGCTTTACAAATCATAAGATATACCAAGTCAAAGTTTTGCAAAACCAGTTTTTAAGTAGTTGGTAACCCGTTATTCAACAGATATGTTTCAATCAGATCCAGGATTTAAATGAAGAATAGAACATCGTACTTTCATTCTCTGATATTTGGCAGACCAAGTTTGTTATAACATGTCACAGTCTTATTCTAAAAACATTGCAGAAGGAAGTTTTATTGCCGACACATTCAAACATCCAGACATGACCAAAAACATTCGAACATAATGAACATAATTATGTTTTATTATTAGTTACCCAAGATTTGAATTTCTTTCCATTCAATTTTGAAAGAACTGATAGGCTTGTTTGGGTATCCGTTATTCATGCATTTTTATCAATCTTAAGCAATATTTTAAGCATCCAATTATTTTAATACTAATGTGTAGTTTAAACTTAGCTGTGTCTCCGAAAAGAGCAGAACTTGAGCAATGAATTGATACGTTTAAAAAGCGTTTGATGGTAGTAGTGTGGACTTGCTCTATTTCTGTGTAGTCACGAGATCCCCATAGCTCACTGACATGCGAGAGAATAGGCTGTAATTTAGAATCGAAGAGTTTAAACAATATTTATTTACCCTGATACGTTGAAGCTCTCACATAATTTGTTTATTCATAACTTGTCTGATAAGCCTTGCTTACAAGCATTGAAAAGCAATTTGTGAAGCTCATACCATACGTAAATTATATTCCAAAATATTTGTACGAGCTAACAGTTACAAGTGAATCTTTTCTAAAAAGTAATATTTTGTTTTTATCGATATTGACTACCTAGTCCCAAACCTGAAGTCTGATTATGTAGCGTATCAAACTTTTTGTGGAATCCTGTTACGGTGTTAGAAACATGCATTGCGTCATGGGCGAAAAAAAATGATGTAAGATCTGTTCGCCTAGATACCGTGTCTGCCTTTTCCATTTATTATTGAGTAACAAATATGTGCTAAATATGCAGATGAGTAGTGGATTTAACGCCAAACAGGGCACTCAAAATATTCTCATATTTCGAAGTTATTTCTTGCGGCTGATGGCTCTTGGTTGTATATTCCTTCCACGGCATTAAGTTGTAAGCCTGTAATCCCGTTTAAAAACAAAATGTGAAGAAGTGCCTGTCTATTAATTTAGCGGACACATTTACTGTAATCAGTGAATGAAATTACTATTCAGCACAAGCACACCAGTGATAAGGAGGATCTATTCCATGAAAAACAGATTTGCTTTGTCATTACTTAAAGGTTATGAAGTTGGCCCATGACTGCCTCAGACAAAATTGGCCGAACGCTCGACGCAACTGGTTTACGGTTGACACAAGTTCATTGCAGTAATTTATTAGTATCCGCAAAAATAATTTAGACGAAGTATATTGTTCAATGGTTAAATAGAAAGCACCACCCGAATGTCTACACTGTCCCGTTCAAGAAGATCCAATTTTGACAATCCAAAACTTAAAAATCATGCAGATATCGGCATATCAACAGCTGATTTAGCAGAACCTAAAACACGTCTTCACTTCACAGAGAGAGCGAGCGACCGAGCTGAGAGAGAGAGAGAGGGAGAGAGAGAGAGAGAGAGAGAGAGAGAGAGAGAGAGAGAGAGAGGGAGAGAGAGAGAGAGGACGCCAAACAGGGCACTCAAAATATTCTCATATTTTGAAGTTATTTCTTGCGGCTGATGGCTCTTGGTTATATCTTCCACGGCATGACACGAGTTGACACGAGTTCATTGCAGCAATTTATTAGTACAAATGTATCCGCAAAAATACTTCAGACAAAGTATTGTCTTAATTGTCTATAACCTTTTTAAATAATTGTTCAATGGTTAAATAGAAAGCACCACACGAATGTCCACACTGTCCCGTTCAAGAAGATAAAATTTTAATAATCCAAAACTTCGAAATCATGCAGAAATCGGCATATTAACAGCTGATTTAGCAGAGCCAAAAACACGTCTTCACTTCACAGAGAGAGAGAGTGAGCAACCGACCGAGAGAGAGAGAGAGTGAGCAACCGACCGAGAGAGAGAGAAACAGGAGGGGAGATAGAGAGACAGAGGGAGAGAGAGAGACAGAGAGAGGGAGAGAGAGAGAGAGAGAGAGAGAGAGAGAGAGAAACAGGAGGGAGAGAGAGAGAGAGAGAGAGAGAGAGAGAGAGAGAGAGAGAGAGAGAGAGAGAGAGAGAGAGAGAGAGAGAGAGAGACGCACATACACAGATACCGAGGAAGACAGACAATTATGAAAGAGATAGAGAGACAGACAGACAGAGTGGATAGAACGAAAAAGTATTAAATTTTGAGCAGAGAGAATGGAATTGTATAGAATAAACAGGAAAAAGCTCCATAAAAAGACAAACACCCCCAGCCCAAACTTTCCATCGATTTTGTTGTGCAGACAGGTAACTCAAATCGAAGATCGGCGCTGGTCATGCAAACACAGGGGCCAATCCTGTTTAATAGTGGGGAAAATTAAAATAAAGGATTTCTTCTCCTTCGTCTGAGTCAACATTTACTTTCAAATAAAACTTGTATGCCCTAACGGTTTTTCCCGATCGCTAACTTTGTTTTCATAACTCTATGCAGTAAGGGTCGTAAGTGAATCGTTTCGGTGGCTTACAAGCCGCCGACTTCCTATTCGCACGTTGTACTTACAATGATATATATAGAACTACACGGTATACTGATGGTATTGAACTGCCGCAAAGATAGCGAGGATGTCAGGAGAATTTGAGTGACCTTTAGATCAATGTAGTGAGAAACAAATCGCCCAGAGCTGTAAATGGTATTTTAAAATCCGTTTTGTAATACGTTCGGAAAATGTTGTAGTGTAATGTTGCAATACATGCGTAATAAGGCGTCCAGCTAGTAGCGCTCTGGGTGGGTTACCAGGTACGAACTTCGAATCGCAGCTTAATCCCCCTCCTCCACATAGGATTTTTTAAAATCTACACAAATCTTCATGAAATTATGTTTTCAGCAAAAGGAACATAATTTTTCGTGCTTTTTATTGGGGAGATTCTATATCTAAATGAAAAAAAAATACCCTTATAAAAAAAACACATTTACAATCAAACATTTAATTAGGCGCTAATTAAACTTGTAAAATACACCAAGACACCCATAACTACAAGTGGCCAGACTTTCATACTCTGCTATCTATAGTTGCAAACAACTTTGTCAGTCTTGCTAGTACATTTCTTATAATGCGCTGGAAAACGGTTACGCAACTTTTCTTAATGTAAACTTGCACATTAGGATTAGGTTGGTTGCTGTACAAATCGAACACATCGCTAACATTCTCCGCGTAAAAACAAAAAGTGCAATGACTGTTCACATTGTTTATAATAAAAAGTACAAGGACAATAACTAAGCATAGGCCTAGTTCGATGATAAAAAATACCCTCAGATTTCTCTCTCTCTCTCTCTCTCTCTCTCTCTCTCTCTCTCTCTCTCTCTCTCTTCCGTTATTGATACATTTCCTTTAACTTTTAGAAAGGGAACAAATTACATATCGATTCCATTTTACTTGATCATATTAGTGTATATTTACTACATTATCTTTTAAAGTGGTAAAAATTATATATCCAATCATTCGCTTGCGACATTTCATTCTTATATTTTCTAGAGCCTAAAGAGCCATTAATGAAAAAATTTCAACCAATCTCATAATGGGTTATTCTCTGTAATTTATGTTTTAACCCTGTGGCATTTTTACTCATATTTTTTTTATTCTCTGTTCGAACACAACAGCTGCGGTTCAAAATTTCAAATTGGTTTTTCGTTTTGGATAGATGATAAGAGAGAGAGAGAGAGAGAGAGAGAGAGAGAGAGAGAGAGAGAGAGAGAGAGAGAGAGAGAGAGAGAGAGAGAGAAAGAGAGACAGAAAAAAAGAAAGAGAAAAAGGCGGGAAAATATACACACTTAACAAGAGACATGCAGAAAGAATGAAATGAATACAAATAGAGAGCGACAGGAAGAAAGAGATATACATTGTTCACACAAATACAGAGAGACAGATAGAGAAACATAGGCACGGAGGCCCATTAAAAAAATGAGAAAAATCGGAAAGGTAAAGATAAAGCAAGGAAATAACACCATCATGAGATCAGCAACGACTTCTCTTTAATGAAGTGAAAATGTTGCGGAAGTATTAAACACTGATCTAGTTAAGACGTGGAAAACATTAAAGATGTAACTGTAAACTTTCTAAACCATTGTAACTAAGTTGTTGTTTTTTATTATTTAAATTCAAGAGAAACAAAACAAAGCTTTTAAAGTAAAAAAATCCTAATAAAAAGGAGTTGGAGTAAAAATTATAAAACAAACCAAGGAAATAAATTGAGACGGAGGGTAAGAAGGAGATAGAGAAAAAAACCCAGAAAGAAACAGAGAAAAAGATAGGTAGATTGACAAACAGACAGATGGAGAGACAGAGAGACAAAAAAAATAGAATGAGAGTGACGATCGAAAAACTCAAATACGGTTAAATAAAGGAGATCAGCACAAAGTTATACGAGTGGTCCATTACTGCAAAATGAGGAACATTCTGTGCGCTTACTTAAAAGTCAAACATCAAGGGCGTAGAATGAGTCCTTCTCTAAGCTTCATGCAAACTGGTTTTAAAACGTTGTATGTGGTGAGTGCCATGGTTTTTTTCAATTAAATCGTTCAATAATATACGTGTTAATAAACATGTTTTACTCTTCCATATCTTATACACGGAAACATAGTTTATTCTATAACCATTCTCTTTCTTCCTACCGCTCCGTTTTGTGGAACAAATGACTGTAAGTTATTATTGTTTCCTTTCTTTGATCATCTAACCGTTTATTAATGACTCCAAATGATTGCCTTGAAGAATCTTACGGGAATACACCCATGAGAGAATTATTTACCGTTTTCATATTTTTAAAGGTACAAAAGGTTGCAATGTTTTATTTCCTACAGCTGTAAACAATTTCTACGGCAATTTACGAACATTCTTCAAAAAATATTTAAAAAAAGAAGTGTTTTATCCATCTGCCTAACACACCTGAATCTTTGCCATCCAGCCAGGATTTTAATCCGTGTGTGTGCGCGATTTCTTTGTTTGCCGGGAGTTCCGTCTACCCCCAACCCGCACCGTAATGATGGCTCACAAAAGAAAGTTTACAATACCAGAGGCCGGAAAGCAAAGCATAGCACAAGACAAAATAATCTTATCTACATGATCGTGTTTATAGGCAACCCAGGTGTCTGTTCTTTTTAAATCTCCAAATGACTGTATTTTGCTTCTCTCGCCGCCCTGTGTCTAGGTGTGGTTATCTCTATTCCATTCAACTCTGACTACCTTCATTCCTTTATCAGCAGTCCTGGTGTTTTTAGTTATCATGTGAGATTTTGCAATGCCTTATTTCAATCTCGTTATGCTTATGCTTTTCTTTCTATCGCTATTCGCCTTTTTTTGCCACACTTTTTTTTATTCTCTTTGCTTATGCCTTTTGCCGATTACTTTCTTCACAATAGAGTCTTTCTAGTTCTTACCTGTTTATGGCTATCATTTCATACCATCTCTATTTTGTTTTTTTTTGTTATTTGTTTTGTTTTAGTCCTTTTCACTGGCACTGTAAATTTTTTTCTACATTAGAATCTGTATTTCATAAAATGAAAACCAGTCATCAATATATCTCTGTCAGCCTGTCCGTCGGATTGTTATTCCGCTCCTTTCTCTTTCACTTTCTATCTTTCTTTCTATCCATCTCTGCCTTTCTATTCATCTCTATCTTTCTCTGTGTCTGTCTGTCTGTCTGTTTGTCTGTCTGTCATTCTCTTTCTCTCTCTCTCTCTCTCTCTCTCTGTCTCTGTCTGTCTGTCTGTCTGTCTCTCTCTCTCTCTCTCTCTCTCTCTCTCTCTCTCTCTCTCTCTCTCTCTCTCTCTCTCTCTCTCTCTCTCTCTTTCTCTCTCTCTCTCTCTCTCTCCTCTCTCTCTCTCTCTCTCTCTCTCTCTCTCTCTCTCTCTCTCTCTCTCTCTCTCTGTCGATAACCTAATTATTAATACCCTTGTTGGTCTTCCAAGCTTACCATTTCATGTTTGGTAAAACTGTCTCTAATCGTTTCCTATACTCGCTCTCTCTATTCAAACACTCAACCAGAAGAAATTTCCTTCGTTTCTTTCTGAGGAGTGATAAATAGCATAGCTCTGTGGAAGCAGTGCAGATGCGCAATTGTTTTCCAAGGTGGCGAAAGGTTGAGGCGACAAGAGAAATAGCTCCATAGTGATAGCCGTTTCTCTACCCCCTCTCGCAGACTCAGGTGGCCTGAAAAACGCCCGTCTGTCATCGCCTGTTGTAATTATATATTGTTTCCATATAGATGCTTTAGATGTTTGAACTCTCTATCGGCTCATTACATTGAACAGAGATATTTTTTTCTTTGTGAGTCGCAGCTGGTGATAGGCTTTTGGCCTGTTTTGAGTGAAACTGTAGCCTACTTTTTGAAAAATGGAGTAGAGATTTATATTTATTGAGGGAACAAGGTACGGCGAAGACTTTTTTTCTCTTTTCCACTGAAGTTTTGGCTTTACAGAATGGCTTTTGTGTGGCACAAAAAAGCGGGTTACCTTTAAACGCTTCATTATGGTAACAAACGAATTGACTTTCAGCGTGTGCTCAGTCTCATGAATACAAAACAAAACAAAACAAAACAACAAAAATCACAAAAAATCCATTCCGTAAAGCTGCTGGTTCCACGCCTGGTATAACCGATTGCAGTGTTACTTATACTTTAGGGTAATCTCTAGAACAGACTTACAGCATAATCTGCAAGTGTTCTGGCATTGTATTCTCTCCGAGGCAGAAAGCGTTTTTTGAGAGGTCATTGTCTATGAGTATGATGTAGAAGTTTAAAGTCATATGTGAATTCATTTCTCTATATTTTAATTTGAATTAAAACAAATACTAATATTTTTGCGTGGATCAAAATCGCTGAAAAGAGAAAGCTCTAACCAGCTTTTATGATCAATGATGAAGTGTCGACGAAAAAAAAAAGTCATCACCTCAGAGACAAATTGTCCAAAAGATAACGACAAAGGTGAGAAAAAGAAATATGATAAGCTTACATAGTCAACGAGTCTGCAACCAACCAAAGTACAAACAATTAATTTAGTTAAAGTCGAAATAAGACATATTGAAACAGTTTCTGGTCATTATTAAACTGGCTAAATTATTTTAAAAATGAAGTAACAAAATAAAACCAGGGTTGTATAGGAAATATACACACGTGGCAAGTTTTTTTTTAGATATTGGTGGAAAAGAGCAGAACGTGCAATGAAAAGCTACACTTATTGCGACGCTTAGAAATAATATTTTTCTGGACTCTCTAATCTTAATAACGAGTTCACAGTTTGTAAATGGAAAAATTACAAAACAATAAATTCAAACTTTTGAGTTTTTGATGAGAAAAGAAAAATATAGGCGAGCTTTTGTTGAGCATATTCTGTGAAATCCATTAATAACACAGCGTCGCATTCCCACACTGGTTTGAATTAAAGAGACACATAGAGCAAATTCTGATAATGAGGCGGGTCTGTGTGGGACTAATTGATGCCCTGGACAGAAGCAGCGTGAGGAAGCAGACAATTCGAGCAGGTGACGGGCTCCTGGCTGGCATACAATTACTGTCTAAACAGAGAGATAAAAACCCCCACTGCTGACACCCATGTTTCGCCGGAGTTGATATAAATGGATAGAGAATAGAAACTTAACAATATATATATATACGACACAGATTGGGAAACTGGGGTTCTGCAAAATTAACAGTTGCAAGAATATTAGGGAAATATGCACAGGTAGTGTCTCTCTCGGTAAAAAGCAGGCTTTCATTAAGTATTAACTCCTCTGTAATATATTTCTTGAAGAGCCCTTTTGAGACGGACAGCAAAGTAGCACATAATTTAGGAGTCTCTTATTTCTGTAGGGGAAACGGTCTAATATTCGAAGATTTTAAAGGATGAGCCGCAGTAGAGTTTGTCATCGCGTAACAAGGTACTGATCATAATGTAAAAAATAGAATTTTCAAAAGGCTACTTACAACTTACTTAAGATTCAAAAAAAAAAAACAGGATGAAAAAATTAAGCAGAAACGCATACTGATAGCTAAAAAGCACATGCATGAAATCAATAAATTGAAAAATTAAATGCAAAATACAACTGCAAAAAAATGTAATCTGTTTTTAATTACGGTGAGAAAATTTAATGCCTTTTGAACCATGAATAATCAAATAACAAACGTATATTAACCATGCTAATGGCTTCGATTTATAGTTGTAGGTATGAATTCCGAAACAAAAGGGGAAAAATAAAACAAACAAAAAGCAAACAAAAACAAAATAACAAAATATCTAGCTTTTCATCATCATATAGAATGAAATAAAAAAGGACGTTTTTTCATCGTAGACTCACTAGATTCCTATGATTTTCATGTACCTCTATGACCAACAAAACTGTATGTATGTCAGCATCATATTTCCATATTTGGCCTCATGTATTAATTTTCACAATTTCATTTGCTAGTTCCGTTTATGCAGACCCCATCCCCCTTTCTCTCTCTC
Organism: Elysia chlorotica; assembly: GCA_003991915.1. Lineage (NCBI taxonomy): Eukaryota > Metazoa > Mollusca > Gastropoda > Plakobranchidae > Elysia > Elysia chlorotica. The sequence continues at coordinate 525,180 of RQTK01000143.1, forward strand.
TCTCTCTCTCTCTCTCTCTCTCTCTCTCTCTCTCTCTCTCTCTCTCTCTCTCTCTTTTTCTGTCTTTATTAAACATCTCCAAGCTTCATCAGGGGGAAACTTTACGGTTTTTACATAGGATCATTGGGTTCTGATTAGTTAATTGTTGAGAATTTTCATGTCCTCATCCACATATCTCTACAGATCAAGAGATCATCACATTGTAAGGTAATTGATTAAATCATTATCATTTACTTACATGTTTGAAAAGAAAAAAAGAAGCTAGATAATGACCTACACAAGAGTGACAAGAAGACACTGCTATTATAAATTGCGAAATCCATAAAGAATCTTAAAAACAAAATAACATTCTAAAGTGGTCTTGAAGAGAATAATACCCTGGAGACTTACAGGCATAAATATTTAAAGTGACTGATCTTGAAAAAAAACACCCCACCATTTTCATGACAATTTAGCAATATTTCCGAGAGGTCTACGGGGTCCATTGGAAAGTGGTTTCTGGCCACCATTCTGGCCTGACACAACCAAAAAGGTAAACTATAAAATTATAATATAGGTTACTCAACCATCTCATTTTTTTGTTCCATCGTCAAGTCTGTGTTGTAGAAGGCTTTGCGTCAGCCTCATGGAAGAAAAAAAACCCCAGTAGAATGACGAACTAAGGCTTCAGACATACATAACTAGTTCATTATCCGTGTAAATGTCACATGATTCGCTAAACCGATTCCATTGATCTGGTTAGTTAGCCGAACTAATGAGACGAGAAGACTGATTTCCAACAACAGACATACTACAGTACCAGAATAATTGAGATCTCTTGTAGATCAAGATCGAGAGTACAGAGAATTGCCCTGAGTAATGAAGACAATAAGATATACTTAATGCTTTAATATTTTTGCTCATGAATAAGTTTCTCGGCACAAAGAAAGAAAAATTAGCATAAAACACTGAGAACAGTTAATACGGGCATGCTCTATTTTCCATGATTTACAAGCATGGCTTTCAATAGTAACTGTTATATACATGTATTCAAAGCAAAAGCATGCGCGATGAAAAAAAAAAACTTCAATGTGGAAAAAAATAATTATGTGCCAATATGGTCGCCCATAGCACAGAATGGTGAGATTACTTAAAACACGGTGACACAAAAACCTAAACGAATATTTTCATGACATTTTCAGGAGTGGTTCTCTATACCAGTGCAAGTCCTAAACCTCAAAAAGGAGACAATTTGGGGAAAAATATATAGATTTTTATCTGCTAGTGAGAAAAACATCGACCTAATTATGTATGCAAGAATAATTTGTGTTAGCCAAATATTGAAGATAATACTTTTTAGGTTAAGAACATGTAGCAGCATCTTGAGAATATGTGTGCCAAATTTCAAGTAGATATTAACCAGTTTGTTCACAGATACACTTCAAAAGTTGTCAAGTAGGCGCAAAATGTGCCACAAAAACGAAAAGACATTAATATGTCGATACTGAAGACAAGCACTAAAAACAAATGCCCGCTTACTCTAATGACCTCCAGGATTCTATACGTCTTCCTTAAGACTTATCCTCTGAAGAGTTCCACTATTTGCCCAGTATCGTTATTTTTTGGTTAAATTGATATTTCTTGAAAATATTATCACGAAAAATAAGGTAGCCACTAATGTAAACAAACCGTTTTCATGGGTCTTCAAAACTGACTTCGGTAAATATGAAAACCTCTATTTAAAAATAGAGGCTACATATTGGCAATTTTTTTTTCACTTGTATGGTGTTTAAGAAATTTAATTGATGATTACTTCCATAACTATTGGAGATTTTACACCAATATTGCGAAGGGCGCCATTACGATGGAGCCCTTAAAACACCAGTTAAAAAACTTCAATTATAGTTATGTAAGTAATAATCAATTTTTTTAACTATCCAGCTCTTAAATTAACTGTGCTCGTCTCTTAAAGAGAGAAAGTGAGAGAGATCTTGCGGGCGAGTACAATAAAATAATACAATAAAAAAAAGAGAAGAAACAAACCGATAAAAGTAGGCACTATCTAACTCTGTATTTTATTTGAACATTCGTTTTAAACTCCTCTGCTCATGCGTTCATTTTTTTTCAATCCCTCTTGGTGTTCTCTAATGATTCCATTTTAATGAGAAATTCGATTACATTCGTATGAGGAGCAGATGGTACAGTCAAGGAGATGCCATGAAAAGAACCTTAAGAAACTTGCGGCCAGAATCGTCATATACTTTTAATGAGGGGTCCTATTTAACTGTGTCAGTGTGCCGGCTTGGAGGTCTACACGACACTAACTCTGAGTGGATCCATCCATCGAGGATATGGTTTCATTAGACGTTGGTGAACAGTCCCTGACTCAATCGTCTTCGTTCTACGCGGTGGACGCTGACATCGCACAGTCTCTAGTCTTACTGGGCCAAAACAAGGCGTTTCACAGGATAAAGCTGTGATGAGGCAAACATAGTACACAAAATATGGAAGTTGGTCGAGAAAAAATAGGAAACAGTGGAGGAAATAAAACAATATGTTGGGATAAATGGATAAATAACAGATAGGATAGATAGATAGATAGATAGATAGATAGATAGATAGATAGATAGATAGATAGATAGATAGATAGATAGATAGATAGATAGATAGATAGATAGATAGATAGATAGATAGATAGATAGATAGATAGATAGATAGATAGATAGATACGAGGGGTGTTCACTATGTTCTTAGCATGACAATGAAGGAATAAACCCAGAGACTTAAAATTTGGCACACTTACATTTATTTCTCTACATAGTCACCCTGCATAGTTACACATTTCTGCCACCTGTCCTTGACCTTCAAAAGTCCTTGAGAGTAAAACGTGTCATTTTGCGCTTGAAACCACTCTTCCACAGCAGAAATCGCATCTTCAAGATTTTCCCCAAATTTTGCATGCCGTGTTTAACATAGATGATCTAGCTACCCACAAAATTTCTTTACTCTAGTACAACTGCTTCAAGGTCTAGCTAAGGACATAATGAACACCCCTCGTATATATATATATATAGATAGATAGATAGATAGATAGATAGATAGATAGATGGATAGATAGATAGATAGATAGATAGATAGATAGATATATAGATAGATGGATAGAAAGATAGAAAAATAAATAGATGGATAGGTCCAACGTGAGGCCCATACTAATTTCCATCATTGCAATTGATACTAAACCTTTTATTAATCTTAAATCCTGTTTGTACAGTAACCTTAAGCTGTGTAGAAACTAGACCCTCCAAAAATAAATTAATAAAAATTGAGGCCGAGCCAGTGCTAAACACTCTCTGTAAACCACTCCTTTTTGTAATCTTAAAATAACTTGTAGATATTTTAATAATGCGATCTTCTTGTAAAACGGGCCAAAATATTAAGGGCATTGCATTAAAATGTTTGAGGTGGGCAGACAATAATTATGGAGAACGCGGGAGGATCTTCACATTATTTATTTCTGAACTTTTTAAATTAACAAAAAAAAAAGTAATGCTGAAGTCTTTTACCATCTATAATTAATTCTGCAAATTTACGATAACAAAAAGTGTGTGGGCGTGGAAGAAATGTAGGGTAATGAAATGCACGTCCCCCTGGGCTGGTATAAAACTTCCTTTCATCACTTTCACCAGCGAATGGTAGGTCTCGGCCAGCAGACCAACGTTCTTCGATTACCAATAAAGGAAGTGCTCAACTATGTTAGTCTTGTGGGAAGGTGGATGGAGCAATACAAGAAAAAACATTGATGAGTCGGATTGATGTATATATAAAACAATTAAAAAGTGATTAGCTATATATGTAATGGATTTTGTTGTAACAGTAAAACTAAATAATATTTATCTATTCCACAGGTTGTAAAAGTTTGAGGAAAAGTATATTCATAAAAAGACAGATATATATATAAAGATAGATAGATAGATGAAGGAGAAAGGAGAGAGAGAAAGAGAGAGATAGAGTGAGAGAGAGAGAGAGAGAGAGAGAGAGAGAGAGAGAGAGTGATAGAGAAAGAGAGTTAACCTTAAAATTGGAAATATAGAGATATCGATAGATGGGAGGAACATGTTGTAAAAATGACCACACACACACAATTAGGTGTATCAATTTAATCGCGAATTATATTGCTGTGGAAAATCACTATCTGCTTATTTCTCATTCTTTCTTATGTCTTCCCACACATGTCTTGGTAAAATAATAAAAAGATGGTGTTTGGTTAGGTTCTAAATTTCAATAGCGCTTAATCTGCTTCTGCTTAGACGATGAGAGGTAATGAAAGAAAAACACAGAGACTGGAAGAAATAGAGAGATAGTGAGAGAGGTATGCATAAGGAGTGAGAGTGAGAGAGAGAGATAGAGAAAGATTTAATATTATAGAGAGTGAGAGAAAGGGAGTGAAAGATGAGAATGGCAGGAATAGAGAGATAGTGAGAGAGACATGCATAGAGAGTGAGCTAGATAGATAGATAGATAGATAGATAGATAGATAGATAGAGAAAGATTTAATGTTATAGAGAGTGAGAGAAAGGGAGTGAAAGATGAGAATGGCAGGAATAGAGAGATAATGTGAGAGTTCCTAAATGCCACACCAATCATGGGAAAACGCGGAGTGATTTCTCCAGCCGAGACCCCGTCACGGACGTGACATTTGGAGATGTCACCGTAACACCAATCTTTGGCCAGACTGAACAGCCAGCGTCAATACAACAAACCGTATTGACTCCTTGATTCGTTGTGCTACAGATCACAGCGCCTGGAACAAAGACTTTGTACATGTAACCCCTGACGGAGGAAGACGCCTTAATCTCTGCCTTTCTATTGGAATCACAAATAATGCGGTAAAAAAAGAGAATGGATATGAATCATATCGATCCGCGAGTCTCAATATGATCAATCTCACCATTTTTGGTGCTCTGGGATCAAAGCTCTATTGCTGACAGTGACAAGCCCTTGTGCAAGCAGCAGGTTTGATCTGAATATTGTTTATCTAGTGGCGACTTATTTATTGCAGTTAACACGACTTTAACATAAAAACTACACATTTTGTGTGCTGTAAATAAAAAGGTTGTTAATAAAAATACAGAAAAAAAGATTTTAAAAATCCCACCCATTTCCTTTCTGAACCTTTTTTGACCATGTGGTGAGGAAGAAAAGTTGGCTTGCCAGGGAGGATCCTATAGAGAAGACCCAAGCATAATGACAGCAATGTCTCAGATGCGGGACCATCTAGACCTTTACTTTAAAAAAATATACTGTAATAGCTTATGGAAAGCCATACTGTGGTAGAGAGCAATATGGATGCATTTTTTATTCCGAAAGGCAAGACTTCAGCGACGCAGATATTATAAAATAAATGTTTGAAAAGGCGTCGCGTAATAAATTATGATTGTACTCAAATTAAACATTCGTAAATGTAAAACGTTTTGAATTCTAACATCTTAGAGCTTTTTTTTAACCTTTTATCGTGTTATTTAAATTGTTCATTTTTTCCCAGTCTAAGCAATACCAAGTGTCTCGTCTGACATTCTTTTAAGATAATTAAAGATTAATATCATCTCCATTTTTTGCATTTGGCACTCCGAATCTCATCACTTTAATGTAACTAGTGTTAGAAAAATTCCACGATTAGGTGAAGTGGATCATTGCAATATTTAGATATACAAAATCACAGTTTGGAACCTTTTTTATAAAAACAAAATATCAAAATCACAATGATCAACTTAGCACACAAAAAAAGAATAACACATCAAGAAGAGCCAGTGATCGGCAATCTTAACCTAATGATAGGAAAATGTAAAAGTCATTTTTGCGATCAATTACATTGTATCAACCCTATTTAGAAAGCAAAACCAAAGACATTCTAGAGAAACGGGTATGCAGCTTTCAGATTAATTTGTTTCAACTTTCCATCATGCAAGCTAAACATAATGATAAGACCGGACTCATGAAATATAAAAATAAATCGTTACGCATCATAATTATCGCTTGGCCAGTTCTTTGCAGCTACAATACATCAACAAAAGGAGTCGTTTAAAGACAGTCTTACATCAACAAAATGAGTCATTGAAAGACAGTCTTACATCAACAAAACGAGTCATTTAGAGACAACCTCAATTCAACAAAATGAGCCATTTAGAGACAGTCTACATCAACAAAAGGAGTTAGTTACAGACAGTCTACATCAACAAAATGAATCATTTAAAGACAACCTTAAATCAACAAAATCAGTCAGTTAAAGACAGTCTTACATCAACAAAAGATATCAGTTAAAGACAACCTTACATCAACAAAATTAGTCATTTAGAAACAGTCTTACATCAACAAATTGGGTCATTTAAAGACAAAATCTTTAGTCATCAAGCGATAATTACATTTATCTGTGAAGGATATTTTTTTACACCAAATGTATTGAAAAGCTTAGGTAAAGTTGTTGTAAACTAAACATCTGCCCATTTACAGGCGGACGTTTGTGGGGAAGTGAATACGTAATCAAAAGGAATGCTGTCAAGTTGTTTCAGATAAAAAAGTAAAAGAGCTTTGTAGTTTCGAGTGTCTTTGCGTGCACATTCGGCTTGATCTCTGAGGCTGCAACAGTACACATTTCATGAGAGAAAAGATGAACCGAGAAGCTTCAAATGCATGAACGAGTGAAGGGATATTTATAGCTAAGATTGAAGTTGATACCTCTTTGAAGACTTCAGATTTTTAGCATGTATAGTCATAATAAAAAAACTGCGTATTCTACAAACTGCATCGATTTTGGTTCAATGGAAAACTTTAAGATAGTAATGGCCTATTGGAAGCCCCTTTTGTCTGTACGATGCTAATAGAACAGTCAGCCTGAAAGTTAAACGAAGTCGCTCATTCGTATTATGTAGTTGGATTATGATAGATGTAATACTCTTTTGACGATATGAAATGCTTTGCTAAAACTTAATATCATTTATGTCTCAATACAAGTTTTAAAGAGATATTGTCTACTGCGCTTACGAAACCTTGAATAAGATATTATAACTGCTAACCATGTAACGTAAATCTGTGCAAACCATCATTCACTATTTCCCTGACCCAGTGGTTTTATATTATACGCAAGTTTTAATACAATAATGAATTTGAAACAAAGAGAAATGAGATAATTACGTATATTAGTGTTATTTGTTTACGCTTTTTGATTTGATTAGTTTTCTGTGATGGTGACACCATATTTTCCGCCCATTTTGTACACATATTTATCTAGATTATACTAGATTAAAAAACATTACTTATCCTGGACAAAAATACTGTTATTAAAATGCACCTGTACCTTTTGGGTCTTTTCGGTTAAAAAAGAGCTTCGGTTTGTACTCAACGTCTGGAGTCGGGGCATATGCCAACAACACAGCCAGTCACAATGCAGAGTCTTTGCTGGCAATGTTTGTCAATGAGTCTGTGACATTGTTTACGCGTAGGTTATTACGGTATGCTAGCATGACTGTGCCGCCTGAGTTGTGCTCCAAAACTATTACTCGAAATATGGTTGAGAAGAGAGAGGTGAGTAGTTTTAATGAATAGTTATGTGAGCTAGAAGCCGGAGTTTTCTCGAATATTCGCGAATGAAGTAGAAGGATGAATATATATCTGTGACTTACTTATATGAGAGCGGAGCGCAAAATTTATTATGGATGTGGGGCGGAATTTTTGTTTGTGTACAGCGAGCAACGTTTATACTTTGTGCTTACACTTCATGCTCGTGTTATGACATCTTGTCGCAGTGAAAACTGTTATTTTGCTGTTCTTTATTCATTAAAGATCTAGATATATTGTAAAATGCTGAAATAGATCTGGGCACCCTTAACTAGAAGACAGTGTGTTTATTAATAAAGTTAAATTATTACGTTTCTATACAAGTTTTCTAGTACATGTATTGTTTCTTCAATATTGACAAGATAGTGTGTGCGAGTCTACGTGAGTTATATTCAACAAATTAAGCTAAACCAGGGATGCGTTTTGTCAAATCAATGCCACAGAGTCAGTATTGTTCTATAGGTTTGTTAAGACCAAGGTTTTCCTATTAACCATAGGCTTTCGGGTTACATGTAAAAGTTATATGCATGAGATATTCTCTTATTTAAAACTCGTGAACCTTCAAACTGGTGTCCACCATGGTTGCTTGCTCTCGCCGACGATCTTCCTCGCGATGGTTGACTGGGTTATGAAGCATTCTACAGAAGGACGAAGGACGGATATCCAGTTGACCCTCACCAGGCTGGCGACTCTTAGCTGTGCAAATGACATCACTTTTATCTCTAAAAACCAGCAGAATGCACAAGAAAAGCTTAAGCGTACGTCAGAAGAAGCTGGGGAAACTGGACTCCAAGTCAACATCAGAAAGACTGAGGCCATGCAAATCAACAACGAACAATCGAATCCACTTTGACTACAAGAAGAAAATATTGAAGACGACAAGTTTGTTTATGTCGGTATGTTTGAAAGAAAAGACGGGAGCACAGACGTGGATACCAAATGCCAAATCAATAAGACCATTACGCCTGCAACACCCTCAAACAGTCTACAGCACTATGGGTCTGAAACAAGATCTGGGTCTTCAATAACAACGTGAAGTCCGTCCTACTCTATGGGTCAGAAACGTGGCGTGTGACCAAAAAGTTTAATCATTCATCATCATTCCTCAGAAACATCCCCAACATTAGGTGGCCTGATGTTGTAGCAAACAAAAAATCGTGGGACAGAGCGAAGCCAATCCCCATCGAGACAGAGATCAAAAAGCGTAAATATTTCTGAATAGGCCACACACTTCGAAAGCTTCTATTTAACATCACAAGGGGCAAGCCCTGGAGTGGAATCTCCAAGGAAAACGAAAGTCCTGCCACCCAAAGCAGACTTGGCGGAGAAGTACCGACGCAGAAAGCTGCCTGTACCACATGGGTCGCTGAAGAGAAACAGCCAAAACTGAGTCCGGTTGGAGGGTAGTTGCTGCGGCCCTATGTTTTACAGGGAATAAAACCAACTTTGTCAATGAGTTATAATTGGTTCATTGGTTTTGTTAGGACCAAGATTTCTATAATGCCTGTACACTTTCGGCTTTCATTTAAAAGTTATATGTATGAGATATTCTTCAAATTTAAAACTTATAGCTTTCACAGAATGTGGGACTCATCCCTTAGATTTTTAGAAGTAACGTCAAACTGTTCTTTAAGTGTTACCGTCTCTCCCGAGCAACATAAACTTCAGTTTATACAAATGACAACACAACGTGAAATCATACTGTTTTTATGGGCAAGAGACGTGAGTCTATCGGTTGCGTGAATAAATTACACGTAAAGACTTGGTCGAGGCCTGCATATATTTACTCTTCATTCTGCTCTAAACCAGCAGCAGCACCACCATACGTGTCCTTATATAGTGATGCTAAAATTGGAATTTAATAGCAGTCAGTTGATTGCATGCACTGAAGAACATTCTCCTCTTGAAGCAAGTGTGAGTAAGTAAAACAGATAACAATAACTATTTTTGGGGGACGTACTGAGACTTGGGCGTACCCTAGAACACTCACGTGACCCGTGTTTACTGTGCCTCATCACTACTGCTAGGCCCTGAATTCTGGCCGAATAGCTTACCGCAGTTACCGCTACCCCTGACTGGCAGCGGCGACATTACAGCCACGCGCCGAATACACCAGAATGATTCTGCTTTCACAGGCAATTCTTTGAATGCCTCTTACGTCCTTGAAAACAATTTCACCGTGGAAAGAATGCCAGCTTCTGGTATATTCTTTACATCTTTGTAAGATTAACAACATTTTTCCGCAGGCAAAAACTTTTTTTTTGGCTGAAGCGCAAATGTTTATTGTTGAAAGCTTGGCGTATTTACACGATCGTTTCTAAGTTTTTGTTGAGACTATGCTGGTTTTTATGAACCCATTTTTTAATTTAAAAATGTATACAAGAGGCTTGATATTGGTTGAAGCTATTATACTTTGCAGAGCTTATTTTATATCAATGCTTGAATAACGCTCCGCATTCACGGTCCTCGGTGGTGTTTGGTTTAATCAACAAAGACCCGCTTGACCGCCGTTAGTTATGGATCTCTCTGGTATTCCCGTGGAATCTCACCTGGTCTACCCTGTCCTGCTAGGGAACGCTTAACTGTGATATAAGCCTAAGTTTAATTAACACTATATTTTAATTAAGTTACATACATTCAGTCAGGAATTATTTGTTAAGAAGTTTTGTTGTGCTTTAACTTTTGAACGTCTTTTTCGTTCTACTATCGTGATGCAACTCAGACGGCAAAGCGAGTACGAGGATCGGTCCGCTAGTTGGATCGCCTACTGTTTTGATTGGTGTCAGTTTGATCTGACTGGCAAAGTTCTACGGTTCCGTCGTGGGATAAGATGTGTATGAAGAACTTATGAGACGTTAAAAAGGAGATCTATAATTGTATCAATAGATATGTTCGAATTAAACTATTCTACTCCGAAACGACCAGATGAAATAATTAAAGTTGGACATTTTTTCGGTTGATTGAGGGAATTTACGGTAGGTATGTTTTGCCCAAAAAGTAACATAATGACAGCAGCAATAAGATATCCCATAGATACCAGCATTACCGACAAAACAATGAGACAGAGGAGAAACAGAAACCTAGAAGGAAAAAGAAAACAAAGGAAGGGAAATCATGAAAGCGACCCTGCCCAACTCGGTACGCTCTGGCAAGTAGGTGAATTGTTAACTCTTCGCACACGACTAGTTTTACTCGGCAAACCCAGAGTCCATGTTTAGAGAGAAAATATACTTTGAGGTTGATAGGCTAACTCTCACCCCCTAAACTTACACGGGTTGGGGCTAAGGTTTCTCAATTTGAAACAGGAGGCGAGGTGAAGACGGGAGACGATCAGGTGTAGTGAGACATTAAGGGAAAATGAATAGTTTTTTTTCTGTTGTATTTCTCTGCCAATTTAGTTTAAATTTTCGCTTTGTGTAATAATAGCTGCTCCAGAATGTATCAGGCTCACCGCAAGATGGGTTAGAGAGTATAGAGATAAGTTTCCAAAGGTTAACACGGATGTAAAATAATCTCTGGCGTAAGGAAAACATTTGAGGAATTCACTTGTCCCGTATCTATTTATTTCTAGAGCGTCTGTCTCGGGTGCGGTGTTTATGGTGGAGCCACCGAGAGCAATTCAGAAACGTGCGCTGTCAAAGCTGGCATTCGTTAAGTTCTGTAACTCAGGATTTATTTTTCTTATACGTATTGTTTTCCATAACAATTTAAATACAAAGCAGCCACAATACGTTTTCTTGTGAGGCTCACATAGTGGGCCATTTTTGGAATGATCTCGAACTAGGTGTGGTTGCCATAAGACTTGTTACCGCTATGTCAAAGTGCATTGATAAGAATCCTTTTCTGATACGGTTAGAAGTAGAAGGGTCGCAGGAACATCGCATTCTCAGTCAGATTTCACCACTTTTTCCTGGAAGGATTAGCATGGAAATCGCCACAGGAATGTAAACAATTTGAGAACCATTAAAAACATTATAGCATAATATAATATCTAATAAACCTAAAAGGATGACATAATGTTTATTTTTGAAAACATGCAACTGGTGTCGATGAACTCGATACTTTGGCTGAATTGCTCTGCGCACTATACACTACCAAAGTCTGAATATCAAGTGCTGCTACTTCGATAAACCAGTCATATCTGAAACATCATGTAAATCTCTACAGAACTTCCCTCGAAATCATTTTTGCGGAACTCACTTAAATTTGACGTTTGTCCATTTTACCGCTTCCTTTTTGGCCAGGAACCAATCTTTGATTTCCTTCCTAAACTACTAAAAGCTATTCACAAACAATAAACCACAATGAATGATGGGTTAAACATTTCACGTAACTATTATTTACATATTTACAAAAATAGAATACAAATACAATTTCCCCGCGCTTAACACGAAGATACTTTGCCAGGATACAGAGCACGTGCAGCGCAGTGTGGGCACTTGTGGCCAGTGTACCGTGCTCTCTGAACATCATGGCTGTATCACACTGTGAGCGTTTCTTTGAAAACATCCGATGGCATAAAGATAACAGTCTGTGGTTGTAGCGTTTCTGAACACTAGCAGGAGACGGATGCACTGAATGGTCTGCACTCATAACATTCGGTATTTTGTCTTTTATGTCCTGAATTTTCTGACCTCACCTTCTGAGAAATCCTCTAGTTTACGTTCCATGCTAATTAGCAATTTTATAATTAAAATACCATACTTATGTAACACTCTTTTTTGTAAGCTATGAACCATTTTTGTCGGTCTTCTTTGTCAAGGCCCATCTGCTCTTTGCTTCGACTGGGTTTTGAGTTGATAGGGTTTTAGTGGTAAACCAGTCTTTCGTCTTATGACCCTGACTAATTTGACCAATCTTTTCACCTCAAGTTTTGTTTTTGTTTTGTGAGTAAACGTGCAAGCTGGATATGTGACGCTTGGAAATTGCCATTACGACAAGCTTGCAATTCAGATTTGACAAGACTTTATGAACATAGGTCCCACAAGTTAAAAAAAAGGCACACAGCAAAAGTCGCTCAGAAATAATCTTGAAAACTGTCAGAAAAACGCAACCGAAATATTTTTTGTCTTTATGTTATAAGAAATAATCATTATGGAAAAAATTCGGACGATTTTCACTATCTATTTTAATGTCTCCATACTTTGATATTTTTTGGTTATAATACGATAGTGAAATGCACATTGTTTCACCCAAAAGATTCCCGCGTCTTAAACGAAAATAATCTGAGAGAACAGGCATAATATTATTGTTCATTTTTAGATAAATAGAATAAAGAAAATAAGAGCCTTACTTCTGAATTAAATAATATAATAAGTGTGACTCTCCATTAAAAAATTTTGAGTTTTCCATTTGTTGAGTAAAAAAAAAGCTAAATGAACGAATGTATTGGGAATCACAAATCAGTCATCTGTTTAAAGAATTGCAGTATTTACGACAACTACAACGATCGAGCTGGCGTCCACACGCGCTATGTGTACATTATAAGAATTGTCTGCGTAATGGTTTTGATCCACTGTGTTTGGGCAAAACGTAGCACCATCACATAAAGAATGCTTTTAGGTGAATATTTGTGAAGCAACAATCATGTTCTTATCATATCCTAAACCAAACAAAAAAACGGGGAATTTTTCCTTGCTCTTGTTCAGGGTAAGGAAACATTTTTGTTGATTGATAATAAAATAATGTAACAAGGTTAGTAATATTATGCGACTTTACAGCACAATAGAAACACTTATCTAAAGCGTTTTAATCATTGTGATTTAAATTATAATATGGGTTGAATATACACACATTGAAATAGCTGCTACAAAAATGATTATGAAAACAATGCTTGTGGTGTGTGAAGAAATAAATAATTATTGTGAATCGAAAGGTAATTAGGAGGTTGTGGACCATGACAGAATAGTGAGATGAGGGTGAAACAAAAAGACAAAATTAATTAATGTATTGATATAGACTGGAGATCTCCAAATTTTGCGGATTTATATTTCAATATAACTGTGGTAGTTTTGTCGGGAATATAATCCAAGAGAAATGTTATGTTACTCTGGAAGAGGCCATGAGCTGTGATTTAGGTTCTAGTTAGTTTAACAAACAATAATGTTCGCAGAAGCTTGAGTAATGTAACGCAATGCAACCCAATATTCTAGAGCCGTAAGTATCGTTACGGCAGTTTATAACTCGTCCTAAGAATATGCGGATAAGAAGACTTACGATGAGTCTTAATCTCTCTAAGTTTTTGATGGAGACCATAAAGCGCGCGAACGGAGAAGCATTATTCTCTTCAAAATGACTCTATGACTTGTTGAACATGGACATTTTTTGGTAAATCCTTATTCCCTATTGGTTTTACTTTGCAGTGTTTACAATGCCTGCATTTACATTGGCTTTAATGAATGCGCAAAGGAACCACATGCACATGTAACCGGATGTAAACAATTAACGTCAACTCCGCGACTCCGCCTATTTTATTATGTGTGATTGCCAATCATTTCACAATCGTACGTTATGAGTTGAAATTATCCGCACCAGGAAATGTCTGGAACTATTTGGCAGCGCGCTAAGTCTCATCTCCTGGCTACAAAGTGGAACCGGTGAGGTAAAAGCCATCATCTATCGGGATGCCAAACACATTCCAGAGAGGAAGCGGTGCTGCGGATCAGCTCCATTACCGCTCGCTGAAGCAAAACCTTCCTTGCCGGTTCATATCACTTACAAGAATGTTTCAGGAGAGGCAGTTTAAAGTAACATCAGTATAAAGAGCGCACTTCCAAGGGGTAACATTATCATTCCCTAAACGCATAATACGTGAAGTTTGTATTTACGTCTTACGCTGAAAGATGAAAACGAGTACAAGCAAAAGTTTGCTCACAGGAATCTGTACAAGAAAGGCGGGATTGCGGTGCCAGAGTAAGAGGAGAGGTTAACAAAAGTGCATTCTTATAACTTAATTGATAAATATAAGGTTTTTTATATTACTGGTTCAAAATGCTATCATCAGTGAAAATTAAGCAAAGCTTCCGAATTCTTTTTATCAATATGGCCTTAGCAGTAGGTATATTGTATTTTTTAACCAAATTATAAAGAGCCCGGTAAAAATATAGGATGTTTAAAAATGCAAAAAGGATAAAACAATGAAGAAACGTATAAAATTATAGAAAATGTCTGATTTTTATCTGTTTTATTCACAAACTAGAGAAAAATCAACATAGGAAATTTAGAGTAGCTTTTATAAAGGTATAGAATGAATCTCGTCTACTCACAGGTATTGTTGATCTACCCAAGGTTAATGAGAAAATTGACATCGTTCTTAAATAAAACAAACTCTTCAATACGAAGGTTTGTGAAGTTGGAACAGATTCAAGGGAAATTAACCGTAACCTGCAAACATGTAAACCCATCGTTTCTATAATGAACACGAAATCTTAATTGGATCTTCTCTGTGCGTTTTTTACCTCTTTTCTCTCCTTTTAGTTTCAAAAAACCTGTCAAACTGAATGTGGACAGTATAATATGTATACAACAAATACACTTAAAGTAATACAAATACAAGCACACACATATAACAGTTCCATGTAGTGTAGGTCCATGTCAATGTTGAAATTGGTTTTCAATAAATCTCAGTTTACGTTGGCTGTTTTCAAATTGTTCGTTATTTGTTTTTACATACTCGTAATTTTTATCATGGGTGTAAGAAAATTTGTGATAATTAAATGGGCAATGGATATTGATCTAAAACTTTTCGATGTGCTCTACCGTCTTTGGATAATGTCAAAAGTTTTGTTTACACCTAGTTCTGTGGAGAAAATACCACTATCCTAAAAACATAATTATTGACTGGGTAGTTTATATTATGATAACTTCTTGAGATGAAAAGTGCGATGGAAGTAGGTTTCAATTACAGATAGATAATTATGTGTTTTTCCAGGTACGTGGCTTGGTGGGGCAAATGTGTGTCTAATCAGGCAAGTTTAAATGTCCAGTGTGTAGGAAGATAATAAATAAAACCAATGGCCAGTGTATGTTTCTCCGTGATCTTACAAGAAAACTCATTCTGACTGGGGTCATGGTCTTATATCACCCAACGATAAAATCCTCACGTTATTAAAAGTGGGTGAAATTTGCATTACTGGCAACTATACTCAGCCAAAATTAAACTGAGCACATTCGATTAATCCTATCAAAGTCTCATCAATTATTAATGTTCTAAATGACCTTGTCCACGCCAGCTTTTTTATGCTAGTGCAGTTTTATTGACAGTTAGAGATGTAATGGGAACAGGGCGGAGTAAAAATCTCCTTGGGACAAAAAAATTAAAACCGAAATGTGTTAACTAGGTGTCGGAACTTGAAGAACTTTTATTTCAACCTCATCAGTAGGAATGTCTGGGTGAAATGAAATTGAAGAACAAATTGCCCAAATTTCGATAAACTTAAAACTGGCTAAGAGCTTCTTATTTACAGGTATCATTAGGTTTAGATTTTATATACAAAAACTTTGTTTTGTTGTATTTCGCATCACAATAGTAATACGAGAAGCGAATAAAAGAGCCTACATGTGTCTTTTGGTTATGTAATTTGCAAATCTTTATGAGCGCATTGAACAACGAACTTTTACACCGTTGGTCCGCAAAAACCACCATTAATGTTAAGAATGTTTCTAAAGTAACATAGTAAAGCACAGTGGGTTTTTCAAACTTCCTTTTTTCAATCAGCATAATATACAAAATTAAAAAAAAACCTGCTCAATAACATGCACATTAATCATTAGGTTTAGATTCTATCTACAAAAACTTTGTTTTGTTGTATTTCGCACCACGATAGTAATACGAGCTCTACAGGTCTCATGTTAGTTATGCAATTTGCACTTCTTGATGAGCGCATTGAACAACGAACTTTAACACCGTTAGTCCGCGAAAACCGCCATTAGTGTTAAGAATGATTCCAAAATAACATAGTAAAGCACAGTGGGTTTTTCAGGCTTCCTTTTTTTTCAATCAGCATAATATACAAAATTAAAAAATACCTGCCCAGTAACTTGCAGATTTCTCATTAGCGTTTCAAACTCTTCTCTCTTGTTACACGAGTTCAAAAAGTCATTGTTTGATAGGGATCCTAGACCTGTGATTTAGAATCTTTACTTGAGCTGTTCATAGTGCTTCAAATCAAAGGACTGCTTTAACAATATTTGCAAGAACGGTTAGATTCTTTTCATTGCATAAATTTGGCCGCAAGTCTAAGTCGGTAGAGAGTCCGCCTTATGATCTGTGAGGCATGTGTTCAAATCTCGACCAGGCTTCAGTGTAATACAGCCAGCTTAGATAGTATTCATAGTATCTCTGGGCTCTTTGTTTGTGACCATATTAAAAATTTCAGAGTTTTGTCCCGTGACACGTCCATCTACGAGATAGCTTAACTACAGATGATGGACGTGAAAAAAATTAACCTATCAATTGACAAACTTGCATCATATCAGTATTTATTTAAAAGTTATCGTTATCTGAATAATTTGATGGTACTGTTAGATTTTTCTTATACAATACTACATGTATTGGAAGTTTGAGCAAATTACACACACACACACACACACACACACACATATATATACGAGGGCAGGCTGATAAATAAGGGCCGTTTTTGAATAACTTTTTTATTTGAAGGACTACAGAAGCAAGTTACACATCAAATGAAAGCTTAGAGTCTCACCTATCTGATGAACTATCATTTTTCAACATAGTCACCATCGCGTTCAATACAGAGGCGCCAGCGTTGTACAAGTTTTCGCATTCCGTCGGCGAAGAATTCTGGTGTCTGGGATCGGCACCAAGAGCGAACTTCCGCCTCAACTTCTGCATCGGTTTCATAGTGATTTCTTTTGAGATGTTTCTTCAGCAAAGGAAATAAGAAAAAGTCAGACGGGGCCAAATCAGGACTGTATGGCGGATGTGGTATGGTAGGAAGTTCCAACTGCTGTAAAGCGCACTGGGTTTGGCGACTGGTGTGGCCGAGCATAATCGTGCTGGATGACAACGTCTTTGACTTTATAATAACAAAATTACTTGCCTGTAATATATAATTATATATATTCATATATATGCATATATAAATGCATATATGTAAATGATCTTCTTTCAACATTAAAACAAGCAACGACCCCTTCTTGTTGGGTGTAATTAGTTATACATATACGTTACACCTTTCATTTCCATCACTCTATGCAAAGAGTCTGCATACTCATACCAAAGGTTATTTTAGAAATTTATTTGCACTGTTGTTGTTGTTTTTTGTGTTTTTTTTTCTCATAACTTGAGAGGAACTTCGTCTTGACATGGAAAAGTACTTGCCTGAGTCTCGCAACACTATGTAAAAAAGGCCCTACTACCCTTGCATTGCGCAAAACCGATAAGCAATAGGAGGAAGAGAGAGACAGGCACAGAGAGACAGGCAGAGACAGAGAGAGAGAGAGAGAGAGAGAGTGAGAGAAACTTGGGAAAGGAGAGAGAGCTTGAGAAAGAGAAAGCAAGAACACTAGAGATTTAAAAAGAGACAGGGAGATAGAGAAGGAGAGACCAATTGAGAAAGAGAGAGAATGAAAGAGATAGAAAGCGTGAGAGATAGGGAGAGAGGGGGAAATTATGAGATGTAGAACATTGAGAAATAATCTAAGACAATTATGATAGAGAAAGATAGAGAGAGCAAGAGGCGGAAAAAGAAACAAATACAGACAGCGAAACAGAGAGACATACAAAGATACAGACAGACAAAAAAGACGCAGAGGGATAAGTAATAGAGACAAAAGTAGAATGATAGTGGAAATATGAGAGGAAAGAGATAGATAAAGAGAAAGCAAAGGTTAAACGGAGAAGAGTGAAAGTTACTAAGAGAGTATGTTTAGAAAGAATGAAATGAATCCACTCCACCTTTGACATTTACACAAACCGATTGGTCGCCCTTCTGCACGTCTCTAAGTCTGCTGTATTTGATTACCACAGACTGCAACACATAAAATAGAATCTACTACTGTATTTGTTACCACAGACGAACAAACATAAAATAGAATCTATTTTCACCTCAAAGGGTACGGTTCTTAATTACCTAATTTTATATTCGGGAGGGTAATTTTTTTTTTTTGCGGTTACCTCTTAAATCTACTAATACTATTCCTCATTTTAAAACACCTTTTTATGATTTAGTATCTGTGTCTTATTTAGGCCTCTAAAGCTAGTGTTTTGTTTTTCTTTACCATCTGACGTTTATAAAAAAATCGGCGGGAGAAAAAGATGAAGCCCGCAAAAGTCTGTGTGACATTGCGACAAATTGAGTGTGTCGGTTCTCAGCGCTGTAAGGTCACCTGTTTCAGTGTTTAGCGCATGCTTCAGTCCCCATTAGGCATTGATCTCCCGGAGGCGGAAACAGTGAAACAGTGGCAGCGTTCCTCATTGCAGGTCACGATCATTTCACTGCAAGACTAAGGTTATGTCGAAACGTGTAAGATTATGGTTAGACAAAAAGTAAAACTTTCTTTTTTTTTCTTTTTTTTTCTTTTTTTGTTTAATGTACTTCCAATATCTGCATTTGGCGATTTTGGTATTGATTTCTTCATTTTTTCAAACTCATTTTTGTGTCGAGTTAACTAGTTTTATATTCCTTATTACCTTCTTCTCTATTATATGTCTGTCTCTCGGCCTCTTTGTCTGTGTGTGTGTGTGTGTGTGTGTCTCTCTCTCTGTCTCTGTATCTACCTCTCTCTGTATATGTATCTTCCTCTCTCTCTCTCTCTCTCTCTCTCTCTCTCTCTCTCTCTCTCTCTCTATCTATCTATCTATCTCTTGTATATTTGCCTCTGGATCTGTATCTTTCTCTCTCACTCTCTCTCTTTCCCCCTATCTCTCTTTCTCTCTCTCTCTCATACACACACATACACACACACACACACACAAGGTCTGTTTTGTTCAAAAGTTGTCTTACTCCGAATCCCATTCTAATTTTCTTGCACATGACCTTCTACAGTGTATAGTTAAATAGTTCTCGCTTCTTAATATTCTGTTTATTAGATACTAGTTTGACATCCTATGTTGTTTCATGCGCTACTGGATTTGTTTAATTAATGCAAATAATCAGATTATGATTGTTTCAGGTATAGTGATTCCAGACTATCATGATGCCACAACTCTGGCTACACGTCATTTTCGCCAACAGGGAAGCAGCTCAAAGTGAATAATTAGGGAGGAAAAACTATCATTTTCTTTGACTTTTGCCTTTGTTGGCGAATTTTGTTTGGTTGTTGTTGTATGTGTTATTGCCAAAGATATTTTGTAGCAAAGGTCAGGAACATTGGTTCAGCAAGAAACAGAACTGAAGCAGAAACAAAAAGCAAAATGCTTTTGTTTGAATTGACATTATTTACGACAAAAGCTTAAGAACAGCTAAGTTTGTAGCATTAGAGAAGACAAATGGGGCATAATAATGGTATTGCTTCACATGGATTGAGAGAGAGAGAGCGAGAGAGAGAGAGAGAGAGAGAGAGAGAGAGAGATAATGAGAGAGAGATAAGGTGAAAGAGGGAGAAAACTAGAGAAAAAAAAGAGAACGCCCAAATAAAAGAAAGAAAAACAGCGAAAGGCAGGGGACGAATCGGCGGGAGAAAAAGATGAAGTCGGCAAATGTCCGTGTGACATTGCGACAAATTGAGTGTGTCGGTTCTCAGCGCTGTAAGGTCACCTATTTCAGTGTTTAGCGCATGCCTCAGTCCCCATTAGGCATTGATCTCCTGGTCTATTATGGCGGGAACAGGGAAACAGTGGCAGCGTTCTACACTGCAGGTCACGACCATTTCACTGCAAGACAAAGGTTATGTCGAAACATGTAAGATTATGGTTTAATGTACTACCAATTTCTGCATTTGGCGACTTTGATTTCGATTTCTTCACTTTTTCAAACTAATTTTTTTGTGTCGAGTTAATTAGTTTAATATTCCTAATTACCTTCTTCTGTATTATATGGCTGTCTCTCGGCCTGTTTGTTTGTATGTGTGTGTGTGTGTGAGTGTGTATCTCTCTCTCTCTCTGTATCTACCTCTCTCTGTGTCTGTATCTTCCTCTCTCTCTCTCTCTCTATCTCTCTCTCTCTCTCTCTCTCTCTCTCTCTCTCTTTTCTCTCTTTCTTCCATTCTATCTCTATCTCTTTTGTTTCCCTCTGGCTCTATCTCCAAAGATTTTCGCTTTTATTTTTTCATCTCTACGTGCCTTGCCCTCATTTTTTAACTTCGCATTTCTTATTTGCATACAGAACTGCATGGCGCACTTTTCAATTCTTAAAAAAAGTACTTACGTAGACATGCATTTACTATTGCAAGCCGTTCTTAATATTCTCTTTGGATATTTAAAATGCTTACATTCCTGATGCTAACCTTGCTAGATGTTTTTTTTTTCATTGTTGGTTTTGTCGAGACGTAGGTGGTTTTCATATAAAAAAAAACAGTAATTATTCATACTGCTTATTTACAACAAATACATGCATATAGAAGCAAGTCAGTCATACATTTGACAAGCTCAGTCCTTGTTAGAAAAATGTGTAGTTGGTCCCAGTTATAAAGCGTTTGATTTTATATCCTACCCCGAAGCCACAGATAAAATTATTATCTTTGTTACCAAGACGACAATAGTTTTCTTTTCTGATGAGTCGCTGCTTATCGCCGAGGTCTCTACCTCTGTTCCCACGAGGTCAGCCGTTCCAAAAGCAATAGCTTTTACCCATAGATCTGAAAATGAGATCTCCCAGGCTACACTAAGTTAGGACCGAGACATAAAGAGTTCCACAATATAAAATGTAGGTCTAGATTTTAGAAGGTCTAAGGAAATGGACAATAAGAAACCTCAGACATGTTTACCTGGCTGCAGAACCGTTGAGAAGCGAAGCAGGCAGAACCCAACCAAATAAACGTCGCCACACGGCAGAAAGCCACTAGCCAGGAGATCAGAACAGAACCGGAGCGCAAACCGAATTCACAAACATCTGTTTAAGCTACTGGCAAATCTTTAAACGGCCACTTGGCTTGTTGTCATATCGCCTGAATAAGGAGTAGTCATAAAACATTCGCGTCTATTTGTTTTGTTGTGGATCTTGAATCTTTAGAACTCTGATTCTCTTTAATTTCCAAAAATATATCGTGTTGTTTTTTTACTCCCTTGCTAATAGTGATCTTTTAGAAACCCAAACGTCTCCGTGCAAAGCTTTGTAAGAGTTAGAGAGTTAGTGAATGGTGCAGTGCGGGTCGGTGATGTACTTGAATGGAAGTGGACCTTCCTGCTAATATTTGTTGAAAGTGGAGAGCTTTTATCTCCGCCCGGGTGTCTCTCGCCAGCGGAAATGCACACCTGTCGCTGCAGCTGGCAACAGTTCTGGTGTTTTCTCTCTGTGGCTCCCCAGACACAGTAACTGTCATGTGAATCCTCAACAGGATACGTTACCTTCTGCCCGACGGTGAATTAGCTCAGAGAAGTTTCGGCACAGATCATTAAATGTCCATTCCATGCTTTGGTTGTCTTCTTCTTCATAATGCCTTCTTGCTTCTGCTTCTTCAATACAAAAATTTACCATACACAAAATGATAAAACCTTAGTTATACTGTAATCAATGAATACAATGTTTTACTGCCAACTTCACAGCTAAACAAATTATTTAAGTCGCATGCCTGTATGCAGTTCACTATGAAAATATTTCAGAATGTCTAGACGTATTTTATTACATCTTTGGAACAAGATGCAGAGAAGATCTGAATAATTTGTATGAATGTCATAACTAATAGATACAGAGCTCTGGTAATGTTCGTCTTTTGCCTCGAAAAAGAGAGCGGTTTGCCCTAAGAGATTATGTATCTGGTAAATGATAAAAAGAGGGTCAAGGATTGAAAAAAAAATATTATAAAACAAAAAACTGACTTAGTTTTCATATCAACGGAAACGGGCACTTTTTATACCTTAGGTTTTATTAAAGAGAGTTAGATCTTTTATATTCCTTTAACTATAACCGTGAACGTTGCACAGCCTGGCTATTGTGGCTGTGTTAGACGTTTTTGCACCAGCCCACTGCATTATTGTTAAAGGGCTGTTTGATGCTGCCGAAACTAAACAAGATGCTGTTCGGAATAACTCATCCAGAATAACTAGAAATGATTATCGATTAAAAAGAAACGTGAAACAAAAGTTTGAAAACCTAGTCACACACACACAGATACACACACAAACAACTTAATTCGTCTAACCGCCCTCACGTTAGACTTGACCAGGTGCTGATCGCCCCAAACTGCTCACTTGAGTGACCGTGCCGCTTGAGTTGAGAGTCCACAGTCGTGTTCTGTCTGCCTGGCCCTCCCTGCTGCCACACTCACCATCTGCCTTTAAAATCTCACGCTTAAAACGTAGAATAGAAATATCTAGGGGGAAAAGGAACATCTAAAATTCAATGATATACGTTTAATCTACGCTTGGCACGTATTTTTTCTAATCTCATTTTTAGAGTTTACAGTTCAATCTATTTTTTTTTCTTTCTAAGAATTAGTTTTAAAATGTATTTTAGGTGTAGATATGGATACTCTTTAACATAAAAAACCCACCGTTTCTTCATATCAGAACAACACCCTGAGCGACTGATGCCACCCTGAGTGACAACTAACTGCATCACAAGTATAGTATTGTACACAAACTGGGATGTGAGCATTCTTCGAACTTCACGCAAATAACTATCCATGATATTGCTCGATAAAACCATGTAAAGTGAAGGGCAATGGGACATGTGTAATCTTTAATATTCCTTTCGATGGGTTTCATGATAAGTCTTATAGACCTCGGCGACGGAGGCCCCATCTGGGATTCGAAGCTTGAACTTCCTGGGCTCGCGGCGCTCCCCCTTGGGAGAGTTCAGTCTGCCTCACAGGTAGATCTAAGTAGTCTGATGCTGTTGGCACCTCGATTGGCTCAAGCGAGAAATTGTTTTAGGTGTTAATTACTTAAGCAGATGCTAAGCCAGGCCAGCTGAGAGCGAGACGGTGCTAACTACAGGCACCGCCTGCAGAACGCTTCGCTAATGTGTTGACAACAGCCCGAGGTATTTACACACATCACCCTCTTCTGTCTTCATACGTCAGACAGGTACAGAGCATCTCTTACAATCGGTGCTCACATGTCTTCATTGTTCATTTTTATCATCATGGTTGGTTCTTTGTCTATTTGGAACACGTTCTCTCTCTCCTTCGCATCCTTTTCCTTTTCCATGTCATAACTTCTCTTCTCTCTATCTGTATTTCCCCACCTGTGTTTCTCTGCCTCTCTCCGTTTATTCATTATTCTTTTTTTTTCATTCACACACGTGCACACTATCGATATTGTCTTGACATGTTCTTTCCTGCTCTATCATATACTCTGCCACACTTTTTCACCTCTACACTGTCTATCTAATAATGGTGTGGAAAGTAGATGGTACATGCGGGAATTTGATAAAGTGTTTAATACCCCGTGTCAGGTTTTTAGCTTTGCATCTATAGTTAGCACTATTTGTAAACTTCAGGTTTCAAGACAAGTCAATATTCTCTAAGTTTTATCGGGGGAGGGGGGGGGTTAGAGCATACCAAGTTCTCCTCTTTCATTTTGCTGAACTCTTCAAGTTTCACAGAGTAGCCAATATATAAATTCCAGGTTAGCTGGTTCTTGTTTATTTCAAGCGGGAGTATCTAATAAAAAAAAACCTGCGATGTTCAGTTTTAACAACATTATTTCAGGCTTTTCAATCAAAGCCAGGAGTTTTATGAATACGCTGCGTGCTGCGTGGTAAAGACGGAAGGGATTTCCAGTTTTTCTATTTATCTTTTTTGCAGGATGTGGAAGACAGGAGGACCCAGTGAGATTCAATAACGTGTATCAGCGCACCGTGTCAATAGACCAATGTTGTATTAAGGGACCACTGAAAAAGGCTCTTTCAGCCCGCCGGGGTCTCTAACTGGCCAGACATCCGCACTTTGCAGGGATGTTGTTCCTGTGGCTGGCCCAGAGCGATGTTCCGTGTTGCCTGGAGCCTGAGTGCCCCGCCCTGTGGGGGGAAGTGGTCACTGCGCATGCGCTCTAATCAGGAATATGCATTCAGAGGTTATTCAAGTATAATCTCCTTTTATTTCTTTTTAATGAGATACATTTTTTTCATAACCAGAACCACCCATTAGATTATTTCAACAAACCCAAAAATAGATATTGATTGATAGGAAATTCTGTAAACATTTGGATTAGGTTTAAAACCCAGTATGATCTATTTTTGTGAGGTTTGATGACGTGTGTTTTATTTTTATTTGATCAAGACTGGTTGTGTTATTATAACTCTATGGCTGGTAATTTTCACACTTTTCTTTAAAAAAAAAATGATAATCTTTAAATTTTGGGAGCATTATACACCTCAGTTGGTGGCCCTGTATAACTTTCTCTAAATCAAGGGATGTGAATTTACCAGAGACCTAGATAAAAAATGTCCGACTGATATTAGGAAGATACAAACGCGTACTAAAAAATTGAATAAATATGTTATGTTTAAGGTAAATTTGGGAAGTTTTTAATCAAATATTTACATGGCTGTCTCTTGAATTGGTCATTAAATTACTTAGCTGCGTTCAGAATGCGACTCTATATGCGAAAGGTGATGGTTCGATGTCCGCAGACCTACTCTGAGGTCCCGGCGCCGAATTAGACTTAAGTGCAATCTAGGGAACGTTAAACAGGGGAGATTGTCTCTGTATCCGACTTAAGACAACTGTTTTTCAGCTCTTCAGAAAATCTCCTCAGGTAACGGGATAACTCCGCACGTCATAGAAAAACCAAAACTGCTGTCTCTGAAAACAAGCGTACAACTGGGGAACTAGAGCAAGTAAAGTGGAGACGTTCCGACTCAAGTAAACCACCTGTTCATAGCGCAGTAAACTTTTCGCCAGCTCATACACAAAGGTAAATCTCTACTTGAGATGTTTTTCAACACGCGCGTCTCAAATTAGGTCTGGTCGCGGCCTGGGAAAGATATTTACTTTAAAACAGTCGAGTTGGTGAAAGGAGTCGTTTAAGCAGCTAACAATCGAGGCTCAATTGATACATCTCTCTCTCCTAAATCTAAAGGTTTTTATTTTATTTTACTGAATACTTGGTGTATCGTAACATTGATTAGTTAGACAGTGAGATAGGATAAAGTATCCGTAGAAGAATCTGTATTAATAGAGAGTAGCCCCCGCGGGACTATGCTAATATGAAACAGTTACTATAACTGTGGTGCTTTATTATTATTATTATTATTATTATTCATTTTTGTGTTGTTACTAGCTTACTAGAAACTGCTAATATGAAACAGATTCTATAGCTTGGGTGGTGCTCTATTATCATTACGTCATTTTCAATTTAGTGTTGTTATTTTTTATCAACCGTAATTATCAATCGATCTTATTTTCACCGCGACTACAAATTAAACCCAGTGGAGGTCTATTAATGAGTACGGTGTGTTCAACAGATAGAATCATTAAACAAATTTTCACACATCTATCGATTCGAATGGAAATGGAAATTCTTATCAAATTTATATGTTTTTAAATTCTGCATCTGTATTTCCTTCTTTTCTTTTATGTAACCTCTCTTCACATCCTAAATTCTTAGATTGGCAAGGGTCTATCTTAGGCCTAGGCCTATCTGGATAGAAGAAGATATCAATCCGCATTAGCTTTTCTACTTATATTTTTTTTTTGCCTATTTAGACCTAGATCTAAATGCTCCTTGAAAAAAGTCTAGAGTACAAAATTTGCATAATGCTAAGTCCGGGCAAACACTTTTTATTTAACGTATTGAGTTTTCGTCTCTGTAACTTTATAATCTACACATTTCCCTTTCCCAGGTTTAGAATACATTTAGATGCATGCACTGTAATTGCAGCCCAAGGCCAGTCATTTTTTAATTTTTTTTTGGTTTTACTCTCCGTCAGTTTGTAATTATGGTTCCCATATGCGGGAGGTAAGCCTTATCTTTTTAACTTTTTGCCTTAAAGCAATATTATATAATCGTATGTGTATCGTTTAATTCCATTACGAACTATAGCGTTCCTGTTGAAATTCTGCTTTAATGACTATTATTAGTAACGTATTGTATATCCAAAGATTGAACGTAAGCGCTGCATTTATCTCAACATGATATTTCACATTGTTCATGTATATAATTATATTTTTGAGACCCAGAAAACTTTAATCTAGGAGAGAATTTCGTTCTCTTCGGGGGCTCGATTGAGTAATGATTATAATTATTAAAACAAAAACACATGCATGTATTATAGTGTGTATATCAAGATTTTGAAACAAAAAAATAATTATAGCGCGTATGCCTATATACACTCCTGTCCATCTCAACTAGATCTTTATGGAATAATATGTTCATGTGTTTCCGATCTCGGATTACTATCAGCAGACTATAATATTTATCATCCTCAATAAGCACTTTTGTATGGTATTTTCTCTGTGTCTGTATAACAAAAACTATTTTAATCTCATGCACTTTTTGCTTAACAACTGTTTCTGGAATATTATGCTCATTTGGTGTCCGATCTGACATTTCTCTCTATGTAATCATGCTCATTCAATACGATTTTATTAAATGATTTTTTTCCGTTCAAAGAGCGGGGTCTCAACTGGTATTATTATAATAGTTTACACTAAGACAACGCACGCCGTATGATCGAGCTTTAAAGCGATTATGTTGAATGATTTAATATTTCTCATTCTGCCACACTTGGCACTTGGCACTAAAATCCAATTGGTAGATCCAACATGTCCGTTAAGTGTCCATACTGTGAATCAATTTTGTCCAGTGCGTTGTGTATTTGGTGAGGGAGACACAAAAATACGATAAAACTTTTAGAAATATTTCACAAGTGTACATATTGATTAGTCTATAGAGCAAAGAAAGTTTTGAAAAAAATAAATAAAATACAATGCTTTCTTTTTAAAGTTAAGGGTTACTGCTATGAGCTTTCAATATAATTGCATTTTTTTCTTGAGGAATGATAAAGTCAGTGAAATATTTTATTAAATTAATCACTACAAAGAAAGCGCTGAGGTCGTCTTCACTGTTTTCAGTTGAAATGTATTTTCGATATATTGATATGTTCAAAATAGTTTCTAATCAGGATTTAAGACTAGCATTAAACTTAAAAGGCTAACGAGGACAACCTGAGAAACGAGAAGTACCTAACAATTACCCATGGATGAACTAGGTCGTTCTAAAACTGACTGATTAATCTTTCAATCTATCTAATGCATCTTTAAACATCTCCTCTCTTTTTCTTTTCCTCTTTCTCGCTCTCTCTCTCTTTTTCTCTATGTCTCTCTCTCTCTCTCTCTCTCTGTCTCTCTCTCTCTCTGTCTCTCTCTCTCTCTGTCTGTCTGTCTGTCTGTCTCTCTCTGTCTCTCTGTCTCTCTGTCTGTCTGTCTGTCTGTCTGTCTCTCTCTCTCTCTCTCTCTCTCTCTCTCTCTCTCTCTCTCTCTCTCTCTCTCTCTCTCTCTCTCTCTCTCTCTAACATTCTTTACTTTACGTCTCCGAAATCTCATGCACCCGTTGTTGTTCACTTTGTACATTTGGGATAACTGACGTATACAATAACTATCACATGTTAGGAAGATAGCATGTTCTTTTGAATTTATTCGTTTAATAATAACAACTTGTTTTATGTTTTAATCCTTTTGCCCCTCTTTCTGCTGTGGTTAGCATGTAAAAAAGATGGCAGTATGTGGCGACAGGACTTGTGAGAGAGCGCAGTGTGTTGTGCTTAGGGCTTCCTATGCAGGAGGTTCTCGCTCGTGTTGTATCCCTACTGGTTGGACCAGACCAGTTGAATGACCCCGTCCTAGAAGATGTTAAACAAGGAAAGACCAAAGATTGAGGCGAAAACGTTTTTTGTTTCGTTATGGGAAAGCGACAAGAGTGAACATTTATGCTCTCTGGCTAAGAGCAAAGCGTGGGAAACATATTGCATCTTCCTACAAAAAGTGGAAGCGAAAAAGGGTGCAGTGTAGTGGACATTACAAGCAGTAAGATTTCTATGGCGCTGTGGAAGGACACGGGAGTTTGGCAAACACAGCCAGGTTGGCTGCGCCGCCCAGACTGAGAGCAAACGTTGCGGATAGGTCTGGGCTGCAAGGCGTGCAAGCTGCTCTGATAACAGCGACATTCAGGAGATGCACTAACGCTCGTGAACCAACCCAGTATCGTTTTTTGTTTATATGAACAGAAGTATTGTATATTTTTTATTTTATTTTACAATATTGATGTCCACTACAATAAAGTTCTAAAAAAATTGAGGACAACAATATCAATCATAACTCTGTTTTCTGTTTATATAAACATGAGTATTGTATTTTTCTTTATTTTACAATATTTATTGTTCACTAAAAGAAAGTTATAGAAAAAAAATGAGGACAACAATATCAATCATAACTCTGTTTTTTGTTTATATGAACATGAGTATTGTATATTTTTTTATTTTACAATATTGATTGTTCACTAAAAGAAAGTTATAGAAAAACATTGAGGACAACAATAACGATAATTACTCTTGCGTTACTGAAGTTGTAAATCATAGTTGCTGATGTGAGACGAAGGGAAGGAGATTGTACGAGTACAATACATGTATACAATTAAGTTGTTAATTATATGGGTGGAAAAAACTAGCTTTGCTCATGTTTTTCTTAAAATTCTTCCTCAAGGAGCAAAATAGATCAATCTGTATCGACCCTTTAAAGACCACTTTGTGAATACTTTAAAGTATGGGTTAAAATTAATTTGATTGTTCTTTTTTACGCATAATTGAAACGACCAAACCAATATAACAGACGTTTATTTAAATTGTTCAATTTTATTTTCGATTGATAAAGTCTAAAGTAAGCGCTTTGTTTTAAAATAGCTGAAAAGTATCTTGCTCCGATCATTGACCTGAGCTTGAAAGAAACTGTTGAAGCAAAGTATTTTTCTTGAAAGTTCTAAAGTACATTTTAGCTAGTGTATACATTTTATCATTATGGTCGTTACTTTTAATTTTAAATATTAGAAACATGTTGCTACATATTATAGTGATTCATATGAATCAACATACTTTAACTACTTTGATCAACAATTGGGATAACTAACGTATACATTTACTATCACAATATTTGGTCCGTTTTTAAAATTAGGAAGATAGCATGTTCTTTTGAATTTATTCGTTCAATAATAACAACTTGTTTTATGTTTTAATCCTTTTGCCCCTCTTTCTGCTGTGGTTAGCATGTAAAAAAGATGGCAGTATGTGGCGACAGGACTTGTGAGAGAGCGCAGTGTGTTGTGCTTAGGGCTCCCTATGCAGAAGGTTCTTGCTCGTGTTGTATCCCTACTGGTTGGATCGGACCAGTTGAATGACCCCGTCCTAGAAGATGTTAAACAAGGAAAGACCAAAGATTGGGGCGAAAGCGTTTTTTGTTTCTTTATGGGAAAGCGACAAGAGTGAAGATTTATGCACTCTGGCTAAGAGCAAAGCGTGGGGAAACATATTGCATCTTCCTACAAAAAGTGGAAGCGGAAAAGGATGCAGTGTAGTGGACATTTCGAGCAGTAAGATTTCTATGGCGCTGTGGAAGGACACGGAGTTTGGCAAACAAGACCTGGTTGGCCGCGCCGGCCAGACTGAGAGCAAACGTTGCAGATAGGGCTGCAAGGCGCGCAAGGCGTGCGAGATGCTCTACTAACAGCGCCTTCAGGAGATGCAACCACGCTCATGGACCAACCCAGCATCGTTTTTTTGTTTATATGAACATGAGTATTGTATATTTATTTTTTTACAATATTTATTGTTCACTAAAAGAAAGTTATAGAAAAAAAATGAGGACCACAATATCAATCACTACTCTGGGTTTACTGAAGTTGTAATCATAGTTGTTGATGTGAGACGAAGGTACGAGTACAATACATGTATACAATTATGTTATTAAACATATGAGTGGAAAAAACTAGGTTTGCTCATGTTTTTGTTGGAATTCCTCATCATGGAGTAAAATAGATCGATTTGTATTGACCCTTTAAAGACCACTTTGTGAATACTTTAAAGTATGGGTTAAAAATAATTTCATTGTTCTTTTTTACGCATAATTGAAACGACCAAACCAATATAACAGACGTTTATTTAAATTGTCCAATTTTATTTTCGATTGATAAAGTCTAAAGTAAGCGTTTTGTTTTAAAATAATTGAAAAGTATCTTGCTTCGATCATTGACCTGAGCTTGAAGGCAACTGTTGAAGCAAATTATTTTTCTTAAAAGTTTCAAAGTACATTTTCGCTAGTGTATACATTTTATCATTATGGTCGTTACTTTTAATTTTAAATATTAGAAACATGTTGCTACATATTATAGTGATTCATATGAATCAACATACTTTAACTACTTTGATCAACCTAATTACTGTGAATTAAATCTTGACAGACACGGGTTTAAACAGTTTAATTACCCAAACATCAGCCACAAAGTTCTCCTGAAACGAAACGCTCATACTAGGGACTATTGTTCCCACTCACTGAATCTGAGTCGGGGGGGAGGGAGGGTGTACTTACTTGATGTGCCAGGTTTTCATGTGAACTCAATGGTGGCCAAATATTGTCAAAACAAATATTAGTATGTTGTTTCCTGCCATTTACATTGTTGGATAGACTGTAAACTTCATGCTATATGCAAATGTGAAAAAAAAACTATATGGCAGGAATTTTCATCTGAATCTGTAATGACCAAGTACCAGACATGGCAATCATCTGAGCCAGAGCAGGGTAGGTTGTCGTGGAACGGAACCATCGCCCCGAACAATGCAGGACATGGTCGCACAAACTACTGAGTATTGTTCTCACACAATAGGCTGAGGTGCTTCATGCTGGAAGCTGCATGACGCTGAAAAGGTTTAGACATAGCAATGAAATGATAGGCTTGTAAATTGCCTGAAAAAAATCTTTTGTTACCGTGAAACAAACTCCTGTGTGGTCAATAAACTACAAGGGGAATAACTCTGATCTCTTCTTTGTCACCATACAGAGTGTAGGTAGAGCCAGAGGTGCGATCGACAGAAAGGTCTAAAATACGCTTGTGCGTTGTTCTCTCGCTCAGTTCAGAGGTTTGTGAAAATATAGTTAATAACTCACATACAAACTGAGCGATTTGTTGGTTTTCCATTGGTCAATTCTAGGCTGTTAACTTAGATTCATATCTCTGCTTGATCGCCATCCGTCCAATGGTATAGTGGTCGATGAATAGATTCCGAAAGCTTGTAACGGCGACATAGCCATGGTGAGAGGATGTTTGGTACTCTCTAACAATTATTAATCTACCACAATGGCATAAACTGGTGTCAATCATCGTGAAAAGTACACACGCATTGGCTGCATTTTTCATACTCGCCATTTACGTTTCCATGTCATCTGATTGGTTCTTTGTTTATAAATAAAAAGCTACATGTTTTCTGCCATTTTTTTCCTTTGCATGTAATTATTGGCATAAAATAATTTTCTTGACAGGTTTAGCATGTATACATTTTAAGAAAGGTATCGGTAGATCAAGTTTGGCAACGTTCGAGGCAGCACAACACAAAACAAAACCCTCAAAACTCATTGCTTTGTACTACATTGATTCGTCTTGTTACTATGTAATTCATAAAACAATTGTCTCATGTTATATTTATACGGATTCATTCTGCTTTTATTATTTCCATGAGTTACATATGTATTATTTGTTTATACGACATCTAGTCGAAAGATCTATGCCACAGTATTTTTCACTGAAGTCCCACGCTTATATCCACATTATCACCTTATATTCTGATTACAATAAACCAAATTTTTGGCGCTACAAATTACATGAAATGTAATGTTACGCTGAATCTTAAATCATGGGCAATATCTACAATGAAACATTCGAATCAAAAGTTTGTTGCTCATTTCATACGTCGCCTGACAGTAGCCATTTTTACATTCCCTGACAGTAGCCATTCTTATATTCCCTGACAGTGACCTTTATTACATTCCCTGACAGTAGCCATTTTTACATTCCATGACAGTAGCCTTTTTTACATTTCCTGACAGTAGCCTTTTTTACATTTCCTGACAGTAGTCTTTTTTTTTTTACATTTCCTGACAGTAGCCTTTATTACATTCCCTGACAGTAGCCATTTTTACATTTCCTGACAGTAGTCTTTATTACATTCCCTGACAGTAGCCTTTCTTACATTCCATGACAGTAGTTTTTATTACATTCTCTGAAAGTAGCCTTTATATATACATGTATTCCCTGCCAGTAGCCTTTCTTACATTCCATGACAGTAGCCTTTCTTACTTTCTCTAACAGTAGCCATTCTTACATTCCCTGACTGTAGCCTTCATTATACTCCCTGACAGTAACCTTTCTTACATTCCATGACAGTAGCCTTTATTACATTCCATGACAGTAGCCTTGATTAAATTCCCTGACAGTAGTCTTTCTTACATTCCCTGACAGTAGCCTTTCTTACATTCCATGACAATAGCCTTTCTTACTTTCTCTAACAGTAGCCTTTCTTACATTCCATGACAGTAGCCTTTCTTACATTCCATGACAGCAGCCTTTCTTACATTCCATGACAATAGCCTTTATTACATTACATGACAGTAGCCTTTCTTACATTCCATGACAGTAGCCTTTATTATATTCTTTGACAGTAGTCATTCTTACATTATCTGACAGTAGCCTTTAATACATTCCCTGACAGTAGCCTTTAATACATTCCCTGACAGTAGCCTTTTTTTACATTCCATACCTCCCTCCCTAATGCTGTTCAGATTGAAAGATGTAAGATAGCATATCCATCCGCAGAATCGCAGAAGTAGAATATAACATGCCAGCTTTGCTCGCGTAAATTCTAGAAGTGATAAGTTTAATCAATTTTCATAGGGTGTTATTTACACGAGGGGGGTGATTAGAAATAAACGAAACGATTCACTGCCCAATTAAAATGTTACCCTTAAAAGTCTACAAATTACAATTATTACAAGGCTGTAGTTTATCTTTCTTTTTTTTTCAGAGGCACCTCCGAAAACACAATGCGTTTCAACGAAAGGGATTAAAATAATAATTGTTCAACCCATTTTAATCGCGATGAAAACCCACCGTTAATTAAAAGCTAATCTTTCAAATTATGACGATTTTGCACACAATGACTGTGATTTTTTCCTAGTTATTAATGGTAGTTTCAGGATTGATTGATTTTTTAATTGATTATATTGTTTTACGCTTCGTTTTTTTTTTATATAAATAAATCGACATTTTGAGGGTTTCTTAGATAGATTCATTGTGAGAAACAAACGCATAGAATCAGGCAAAAACACATACTCAGAGAGAGAGAGAGAGAGAGAGAGAGAGAGAGAGAGAGAGAGAGAGAGAGAGAGAGAGAGAGAGAGAGAGAGAG